>CM076901.1:38754905-39285184 GCA_039519145.1 Kokia cookei
GAGGCAGAGGTTGCTGAAGCTGATGCAGAGGCAGCACAGGCTTTTGCAGAAGCAGCAATGAAAACTCTAAAAGGAAGAAACAATCAGAAAGTGGTAAATTGCCATGTATTGTCATTATTTATTTTGCACACATGAACGTATGCACAGAGAAATACACCATGCAAGCTTATTTCTCTTGCATTCTACACCCGACTATACACAATATTTATGGGATTCCTCATTCAATACTGTTTGTGTACACAGATGGTTCGGGCTTGATTTGACAAAACGAGCAAAGAGGTGTTGACGATTTTTGCAGCACACACCCAGTCATCATCCCTTTTGCAGCAGGCACCTGGTAATTGTCCCTATTTGTAGCAGGCACCCAGTGATCATCCTTATTATTTGTAGCCGTTCAGGGGAGAACAAAAAAAAGGTTTAGGGCCTTTTTGGTTTGCATATGTATAGGATTCTTCCTTTTGCCAGGAAAAGTAGATTCCATTAACAACCTTGCTGATGTGGGTTTCCAATGCAGGGATTCTTGCTTTGTTTTTTGTTTTTTTGAGAATATTATGGGATTGCAGTTGATATTTATTCATTTTGAATAGCTCTGTACTCAGGATGCTGGAAAACATAGAAACTAGAAATGTAAATAGGGGGGATAGGAACTGTTTGTTTTGCATCTGAGATTTATCTGTTGTGTAGTTTTCTTCGAGTTCTTAAGCATTTTCATGCCATTCTCAATGGAAATGAATTGATTTTGCTGTAGTTTTTTGTGCCAATATCTTATATAGTTTTGTTTGCATCTTTGTGCTTCGTTTTTGTGCCAATTGAAAGAAAATCGAGCATTTTTTCTTTAAAGTTCCTATATTTCAATCTTTGGTTTCCAGTTTTATTTTATAGTTATTATGTTTTTGGTGTTTTTTGAGTTGGTCGATGATGTAGCAAATTAGAATATAGTAAAGTAATATGTGTAGTTCTATTTTACTTCTTAAAGTCAAAATTTGGAGCCCAAGTGTTTCCTTCTTTTAATGCCTTCATTTATCAATTTGCAGAAGTGTTCCCTTTTACACTGAATAATTAAAATTTTTAATTAGATATCTTGCTCAATTAACTTAACCAATTAAATTAGTTAGAACGATAATTAAAACAGTTCCAAAATAGTTGATTGGATTCATGCCAATATAACTAGTCCAGAATACTTTGCTATGAATGGTGATAAATTGGTGGACATTCATGTTGGCATTTAAAGCTCATTTTAATTATCACATTGGATTGTTATTTGAGAGGTAACAGAAGATAACATAAATGATTAAAACTTAAAATGTAATTTAAGACAAACAAAAGTGACTATTTTAATGATGAAACTCGAAATTGAAAATTTATACACAAATCTTTTATCACTTCATCAGTGCCAAATCCATTAGAAGGGCTCAAAATGTACCAAAATAAAAATACAATTCAAGGGGAAGTCAAAACCAAAATCATCTTAATACTTCCACAATCAAATGCTGGAGAACAAACCATGAGTAAACAGGAGTCTTATTTTCAAACCTAACACTCCACTTACAAAAATATAATAACCCAAATCCCAATGAACACCCACATCTTGCAAGAGGAGATTGTGAAAATAAATGATCTGACTCGGGCAGCAACTCATAAACTATGACTCTGCAGCAATTTCCATGGATGTAAGCTTCTCAGTGATGGTTTCTTCTTGTCGGTCACCTTCAAGTTGACTATAGTTTCCTTTTTCCTTGAAGAGTTGAACATGGTGATGTTTACAATAAAGTTTGCCTTCATGTGCAATGTAATTTGATGGGCTAATAGTGCAACCTCCATGGCTGCATTTGAAGCAGCTTCTGTGGTATGATGTCCCATCAACAGTAACCTTTTTGAAGAAGAACAAAATTTCGTAATGAAATTTTCATTTTTGATTGCTTAATTGCATATATATTGTAATAAACATAATAAAACTTTCTGGGTTTGTATTTACCTTTTCAATTGGATAGACAGTCTTATTGCATCCCACACATTTTTCTTTGGTTCCACCGAATAAATTCACCACTTTCTGTGCATTCTATTGCCATGCAATGAAACAATCAATGGCTAGACATTAGTATATGTGCTAGTTTGGTGGCAGAATAGAATTACCTCATTTTCTATGTGCTTTTCAGGTTTGGCAATCTTTGGTGTTCCTAGAAGAATTATATATTAAAAAGAAAAGAAATTAGAGCCAAGGGTTTAATGAATCATCTCATATATATTAATAAAAAAAAATTACAATTTGTTGAGTCGAGTAATAAGGAGTTCAAGTAAGGTTTTGAGTTTGAATCTTGTGAATGAAAAGAAAATGTTAAGAGAACTTTGTCTCCGTTTAAAGATTCAACTCAACTTCAGATTTAGTTGAAACCCGGCGTAATTACTGGACACCAAATACGGAAGTAGTTGGCCTTTTCAGAAATTTTAATAAAAATAAATAATGTTTGGAGTGATAAGGAACTCAAAATTCAAATATTGCGAACGGAGAAAACAGTGTTGGAAGAACTCTGTCCTTGTTTCAAGGTCTAACTCAGCTCAGCTTCAAATTTAGTTAAAACCCAGTGTCATTACTGGATCTGGACACCAAAGGCAAAAGTAGTTGACCTTCCCAAAAATTTTAATAAAAACAAATAACGTCGGTTGAGTTAAGTGATAAGAAATTCAGTATCTCTTAAGTGAAGTTTTAGATTCGAGTATTGTGAATAGAAAAACAGTGTTTGGAGAACTTTGTTCTCGTTTAAAGATCCAACTCAGATCGACCTCAAATTTAGTTGAAACCCAATTAGACCTCTTATATTTCAATTTTTTGAAAAAAAAAACTTAAAATATAATGTGAAGATCCATCATTGACCGTGATCGGAGGTCCAAAACCAAAAAGAAAACCTAATCAAACAATGGTTTACAATACAATTTTACCTTCAAAACTCTTGTCTAGACTGCCAGTTCTTTTGAAGAGTTGATCATAGTGAGGCCTGCAATAAAGCACCCCTTCAAAAGAATTGTAATTGCTAAGCTGCAAAAGAAAAAAATAAAATATAAAAATAAAAAAATAAAAAACGGATTCCAAGTTATCTTTCTAATATACCCAAAAACGCAAATTCCAAAAGAAAAAAATGCATATAATTGAAAGAAAAACCCCACAAATGATCATAATATTGGGATAATTACCTTGAGAGTACCCTTACAATGGTGGCATCTGAAACAAGCTTTGTGAAAGACCCTGTTATCAGCAGTGAGCTTATCAACCAAGTAAACAGTTCTGTCACAGGCCATGCATTTTTGTTGAGTCCCTGCAAATGTTGCCATTTTTATGTTATTTTTCAACTCACTAACCTTTCAATATTATTCAACCCAGTCCTTCCTCCTCCTTCTTTTGGCTTAGTTTCTTTCTAGTTTTTTATTCTCTCTTCCCTTCTACAACTCCATTATTATTAACATAGGGGATGCAGTGAATTGTGGGCAACAAATTAAAAGAAAAAAAAAAAAGCAGATTTATGGACAGATTTGATAAAAAAGAAACAGAGGTGCCCCCACTTTTGCCATCATTTTTCTCCTCCTTTTAAGCAATTCCTACAACACTTTCTTTACATTTCAGTCTGTAATTTTTTTTTTTTTTGTTTTTTACTTTTACTTTTCATTTTAAATTGACCTCATCCTTCCCTTTTTCATAATTGTGATTAAGGACCCAAAAAAAAAAATTGTAAAATGTAAGGGTAAGAAGATGAAATTTTCAATAATTGACGATCGATTCTTAGTAACTAAAATAGTTCACAACTACTCAGCTCTTTTTATGAATTATAAGAGGAGAGCAAAATCTTAACAACAATACGACTAACACAATTTAAACCTAAGTTATATTTGAGACGGTGAACATTTTAACCATTAAATTAATACACGAAGTTCCATAACTACTCATCTTTAGTGAAATGTATGTTAGACAAATGTCAAAGGTAACATGGGATTGAATATAACCTAAGATTGAATCTAATTGAATCATATAGCCATTGTTAAGTTATTGTTTCTAAATTATATTGTTGAAGTCTATTTGGTTATGTCCTTGGGTTCTTGCAAAAAGAGGTTAAAATATACCATACATCCTTGTATTCTTTGAAATTTTGGAATTTAATCCTTTTAGTCTTTTTACTTTGCAAAAAAAAAAAGAAGTTAATACTATTATTTTTTAAATTTATTAGTGTGACATTTTGAAATAAAAAAAATATATATTCTCTCAGTAACAATATTCTAAAAAAATGACATTACAATGAATTTGAATTTAACAAAACGACTTTAATAGTGTTAATGCATTACACTCATGTCCTCTTGGTAGGTGGACTAATGACCCAATTCAACAAAGCACTCCCGTTCTGTAAAAGCTCACTTCTGACTCAAACTCTTTATAAAGTCGAAAGACAAAATCCGAATTTGATCCGAAACAACTTTGAACGAATGATGATTTGAAATTTTTTTCAAAAGGATCTACAATCATCAAGAGATGCCAAATTAGACTTCAACAGAGTGAAAAATTATTAGTGAAGATCATGCATGGTAATGTAGAATTTTTAGGTAAATCAACTGCTTTTTTTTTTCTTTTATAAAAAACTTTTCCTTTGTGAGGGGCCTTAAAGAAATTGGAATAGAAGAATTTAATCATGAAAAAGCCAGCTGGATTCAATGTTGTATCCTTTTACTTTATTTTTTTTCTTTATTTAATTACTGCTTTTAACTAATTGTTTTATTTTAATTATTATGATTAATGGCAGCATGATATCAGTAAGTGATGTGGTTGATACATATAAATAATCTTTTCTTTTTGATTTGGTATGGGGTACTCATCACACAACTTGAAGGCTTCAGCTTTGACAGATTGGTGACAAATCACTTCCTGTCACACTACCTGAAATAATAATAATTGTAACAATATTGAGAATTTTAAATTAACGTATTAAAACTCACGTCTCTTTACATTAACAACACTGATTATGACAATTAAATTAAAATTCAATCGACCAAATAAAATATATTTACCTTGGTTCAAATTTAGAATAAAAATCGTTGACATATCTATTATATTTGATCTAATGGGAAGTATGCAAATATAAATAGAGTAATATTATTCGAGCTGAATCAAATCAATCGTGATATCGATTTACTAAAGGGTTAGATTAATTAATCCATAAATTTATACGAATCAATTAAATCCAACTTAAAAAATCAGTTGAACTAATGATTTAATCAGATTTTTATTTATATTATTTAATTTAATCCAACAAATCAATAAAAAAAATCATTGATTCAACTATGAATTAAGTTTAAAAACCTTTATAAATTGCCTCTTTGAAAGCTACTGAACAACGCCGCGGGCATTTGGTCTAGTGGTATGATTCTCGCTTCGGGTGCGAGAGGTCCCGAGTTCGATTCTCGGAATGCCCCGATCCGCCTGTTTTGCTTAATTCCTTTTTCGTTTCTGTCATGCAGTTTGTATTATGGACCTCAACATGATCTGCTTTTCAAGCATTGTAATAATAATAAGCTATTTTTTGGAAGTTGGGCAAAGCTTTATATCCACCCACAGAGCTCTAATCATGGCAATATCAGGGGAGACGCCAGATCTGCCATCACCTGTAAAAGAAAATTCACATGGAATAACAGCAGCACACCATGTCCAAGTACTTCCTGAAAAATGGTTTAAAGATTAGTCCAGCATTTAAGTTATAAAGTAAGAAAAATAGGAATTAATTCTTGAAGTTCATAATCCATCAATCTTGTATTTATAGTTTACCCTAAATCTGAAACAAAAAGCTAAAAGAGCAGCTCACTTATTATTAGACTATGGTAATTAGTAAAAAGCAATGAAGATGCACCCGAAGTGGGCATTTGGTCTAGTGGTATGATTCTCGCTTAGGGTGCGAGAGGTCCCGAGTTCAATTCTCGGAATGCCCCCCCCATCTATTCCCTTTATCCGAAGTAAAAATAACATAGTAACTTCAGAGCCAATTGTGTTCCTAACGGTAAATAAATGGTTGCATTTTTGTGTCTTCAAAAGTTAATTACCCATATCCTTAGTTGAATAAAATAGAGCGGTGAAGCACTGCTAAGGTGTAAAAACCTGGTCGACGATAGGGATATGTTTCAGCATCCAAATGGCTCTTTAGCAGCTGAAGCAGATAAAGCACCCACCTTATTTGCAGAAACTCCAGAGACAAGAGGTTATTAGGACATTCCCATTTAATGACCAGTTTATAAGCCTCACTGTCGACATTCATTATCTGCGGGCAAAAGATGTACCCCAACTTGTGGAGTGGAGTATACCTGCAATCCCAACTGATGTTCCCATGGCCAACAGGCCCGGCCTTGGGGTCATCTGGACGTGCGACCGCCCAGGGATTAAAGTTGAAAAGGAGTTCAGGGTTCAAGGTTGAAAGGATTTATAAATATTATTTTCTAATTTTTAAGGGGTTTAAAAAATTTTAGTTTTTAAGAGTTTAATGATTTTTTACGAAAAATTTAAAAATTTATTTTATTGTTTTGATTAGGATTCAAAAATGTCAACAATGAGCCTGATAGTCGAAGCCAGCCATGCCATGGGCTAATCTATTTCCCTCCCTACACCACTGCTGTACCTTCACCTCCCACCCTCGCGGGACCATCTTCCTCAGAGACCGCAGCACTGCACTATGAAATTCCTTTGTACGCACCCCGCGGCTCGGCTTCCATAACCGAGCATGATGAGTGGATGCGTCTTGAGAATCCTGAATCCCAACATTCATCGTCCATGGCAGTCCCTTATAGCACCCCCTGCAGCAGCTCGAGCATCCTTCCCTTCTCACGACCCCGTCCTTATTCACCTTTCACCGTTTTCTTTAAGATAGTATCTAAAAACTACATACATCTAGTTCACAAGTCATCATTTACTCGTCAAAATTTATCAGGAACTTGACCATAAGAACTAAGAACTCGTAACCAATCACAACGAACAACAGGGAATGGGCATTTGGTCTAGTGGTATGATTCTCGCTTTGGGTGCGAGAGGTCCCGAGTTCGATTCTCGGAATGCCCCCGTTAATTTTTTTCCCCAAAGTTTTAGAATCTGTACTAATCGATGATCCCAACCTCAAGTCAACTTCAATTACGGGTATAATGACATTCACAGTTTAGTTTGTTTCCCGTGAAAACTCCTCACAAATAACTACCCACATTTTAATCTAATTTCATACAGGTAATCTTATCATCATCGGTGAAAAACATCAATCAAAACGGAATTCCAAGAAAATTGTTTCTAACATAATATATCTATAAATTATAAAAGGTTAGCTTAACCCTAGGCTCCAACAGGTTAAAAAAAATATATCAGAGAATTTCAATAGAACTCTAAAAAATAAATCGTTGAACTTGTACTTACGGTTGAGCAAAAATCATCTCCACAACAGCAACATATATGCGATTACTGGTTAGTTTTTGAGGATTTAGCGGTTTTCCGATAGGGTATATTTCTGGTGTCTTTCCTGCGGCTGGCTTTTTGCCGGAACCGGTGGGACAGAGAAAGGGTTATGCGAAATGTGAAGGGTGACTGAAAAGTTTGGTTTTGGTGTCAAAGGTCAAACATTCCATTTAGCAGTTAAATTCATATTTTTTTTAAAAAATAAGGGTAAATTACACCAATATTCACTTGGTTTACATCTCAGTCATTCAACTTTAAAAATATGACAAAACCGTCATTTTTCACCTTTTTTGTCACAGATGTCACGGAGTAGTGACATGACAGTTGACGACATCGGTGGAGTGTGAAAAATGTCTAACTGACCGGTTACATTTAACAAAACAGTCACTCAACTTAGAAAATGTGACAAAACAGTCACTAACGTTATCGAAAAATGACAAAACAATCAATGAAATCAACTGAAATTTGTTGATCATATAGATATACTATTGATTTTTGTTGAAGTTATTTGAAAGAGATATTGAAAGTGTTTGAAGTTTCTTGCATCTATTACTAGCTTTTCTCTTCTTTTTTTTTTGAATTAATTTGAATTGAATATTTATTTTCAATATTAATTATTAATAAAGACAGGTGATGTGGTTTGTTTCATAGAACCTGTACAGGTGTGAAACTTTAAGACATTTGGGCTTTTTTCTTGCCGCACATCTATGGAGATGTCCGATTCAGAAGGAGAGTTTTCATCAATAAAAAATCTACTTTCAACACAAGCAATATTAATTCATGGTTTGGCTGAGGGGGTTAATATAGATTCATTATCTCCCAAAGTCTCTAAAGGTCCTAATACTAATGGTTTGTTAAATATTGAAGATAAAGAACCTTCAAATCTCGAGAAATGATCAGCAGAATTCCCTGATCACCTGGATGTTTTGTTAGCTGAGAAGAGAGTAGAAGCTCTAGCAGCCCTTGATGAAGGAGAGCAGGCAGTTGCTGAAGCGAAGAAAACAAATTTATTGAGTCTTGCAGCACTTACATATTTACAGACTACTATTGTAGAGCGAAAGCAAAAGTTGTTTGACCAGCTTGCTGAAGCTGCTTGTCAACCTTCTACACATGGTGCTGAACAACGTGCAGTAATTTTAGCTCTTAAAAAGTCCGGTGATGGACCGCGTGCTCATAGTTTGCTCCTTAATGCTCATTTTCAAATATATCAAAATAACATGCTTAGCCTTCGCCGGTCAAGCACCTCATACAGAGGAGCACATACTGTTGCCCTCTCACAGTTGGTGTTCGCTGCTATTGCTCAGGTTGCTAGTGCTTCCTTGAGAATCTTTGGTAAGGAACCAGCTTATACTTCGGAGCTTGTGATCTAGGCTACGAAGCAAACAGAGGCGTTTGCCCCTCTTGTTAAAAGACATGCATTGACTTCTTCAGCAGTTGCTGGTGGTCCAAAGGCTGCTGCAGAATGTGTTGAGATGGCTTTAGGTCATTGCTCATTGCTGAAAGCTCGTGGCTTGGCACTTCTGCAAAGTCATCCATCGCCCTTCCTCTCGCCTTGCATCAATGACTATTTTATCACTTTTCGATAATTTTAGTGATTGTTTTGTCATATTTTCTAAGTTGAGTGACTGTTTTGTTAAATGTAACAGCCCAGCTGGACCTTTTCCACACTCCACCGACGCTGTCAACTGACATGTCACTGTTCTGTGACGTCTATGACGAAAAACATGAAAAATGACTGTTTTGTCACATTTTCAAAATTGAGTGACTAAAATATAAATCAGGTAATTATTTATTTCCCCTTATCAAAATTAAGTGACTATTGGTGTAATTTACCCTAAAAATAAACATCACAAGTTTTGTACCTTTATAAAATTTGACTTTTTTACTGATTAAATTTTAACTCAATTAACTTGAACATTATTACCAATACAAGACATGGTGCATTAAAGTGTATTGATGCACATTATCTTATTATTTTAAATTATGAAAAAACTACGAGTAATTTTATGTATTGTATCAAAAAACAACTATAACCAAAACTTTAATGAAAATATTAAAAAAAATCATTTACAAAGTAATTATTCATTGAATAATTGATAATGAAAATTTAACTCTCTTTTAAAAGTTGAGTTAAAAATTAATTTAAAAAATTCAAATTAATAAAAGATATAAACTATAAAAACTAAATTTGGCATCATACCATATAATAATATGTATTATTTTAAAAAAAACTTAAAATCATATTCCAATAAGGGAAATATGCATGACTGCCTAAAAATGAAACTAAAAATGCATCGAAATGTTCATTTGGTCAAACCACTAATATCTGTACACAAAAAGGATCAAACAAATTTATATCCCCACTCACTCACTCACTCGCGCACCAAACAAATATATATAATACTTATAATTCGAACTAAGTTGGAAAATCGAGACAATGGTGTCATTCAGACATTGAGAAACCCTGTTAAGCAGACAGCAAAGTCATGTATTGGACCACCATGGATGAAAGATGCAACTAAAACGGATGACTGAAAAGGAGAAAACCGGTACAGGAACTTCTTGATGCTTCAATTCTTTGATTTTGAATGCTTCACCAGCCAATCGATCACTGTATCAATGTTGGTAGAGTTCTTGCATGAGATCATATAGCAACAAACCTCTCTATCTGTAATGGATGTCAGCCCCCTGCATTCACGAAAATTTACATTGTAAAGCAATAATTAATAACATAAATGGGGTCACATTAACAGTTTCGGCTGGCAATAATTTTGACAACTGGTTATGTCAGGCTACGGCAATACTTTTAACTCTACACTTACATTTGCTCTGTCAAATTCTCCTTAGACAAGGCTTCTGATTTGTCAATCTTGTTTCCAAGAACCAGTAGGGGAATACCACTTAATGAGGGTTTACTTAACAGGTCATGGAGTTCTCTTCTCGAGACAGATAAGTTATCATTATCAGCAGCGTCCACGACATATCTGTAAATTGCAGAAAATCCTGGTTAGGATTAGTTGAACATCATTATGAATACAACATACTGGTGAAAATTTTAGGTGCAGAAGGTAATAAGACAGACATCATATGTCAATGTATACTTCCCACAGGAGTAATTTGCAAGTCACACAAAGCAAAATGCTACCTTAAATCTGTACGAAATTAAGACAAACAGTAGCTGAAAGGAAATTATAAGAACGGGTGGTGTCGAGTGATGAGGTTGCCAATTGTAAAGTTCGTCGAATGTAAAGATCCAAACCATATCCCACAATTCTGTGTTATATAGAACCTCCCCTACTTCTTATTGCCCTCAATTGTACATTCAGAAATATTTGTAAATCTGCACCAGCATTACAACATTACATGCATGACTACAACTTTTGGACATTGTCTTTCCTGCCTAACAATTGATCATAAATGCAGATAAGGGAAGTCGAGATATAAGAACAGACTTAATTGAACATTAGCAATAAGATGGACACAGGACATTGTTTATGTAGAGGCTATTTTTAAGAAACAAAGTTAATGCAAGGCCAATAATAAGATGGACAAAGAACATTGCTTACAGAGAGGCTTCTTTTTAAGAAAATAAAACTAGTTCAAATCCAGCAATAAGACAGAGGTGGAACTTGGGATGTGAAAATATATCAACCAACAAAGGGAACTTTTTCTTCTAATTTCCAATAGAATGTCATCCATGGAAGACAAATATCTTTAGTCAGAAAACAAAGAAATGGCTTTTATTTCTAGGAATGTAGAGTCTAATATCTTTTGATATCTAGTACGCATAGCGTATTCTCAAACCAATGATAATTCTTATGCAGAAGAATTTTCTGTGAATAAAGGCACATATATCATAAAAACAGTAAGCGGTGTAAGAGGTTACAAGGTCATCCAATAAAGATATATATGGTAGCTAAGAAAGTACAAATGACATACACAATAGCTGAAACAGCACGGCAGTATCTCTCCCACATGCTTCGAAACCTTGGTTGACCCCCAAGATCCCATAACTTTATAGTGACATTTCCTTTTGTTACCTTCCTCATATTAAATCCTACCTGCAAACAGATGAGATGTCATGAAAATAAAAAATAAAAACCCACCAAAACAATAACTTATTGAGTGCAAATGACAATTTCTCAAGGATGAATGTTGGTCTTTCCCATATGACTTACCGTTGGTATCATATCTTCACTGTATCCACCAGTCTTGAAATAAGATGCAGACAAAGAAGTCCAGTTGTCAGAACAAGCTAAAAGAATAGGATACTAACAAACAAAACACAGTTATGACTGATCTAAATATTTACTTACTGCAATGACATTAACTAGGGATGTTTTTCCAGCATTCTGGAGGCCTATTAACGATAGCTCCATTTCTTGCTTGAAGAAGAGACTACAAGAAAAGAGAAGGAAAATAAGAAAAGCCAATGGGAAATTTAATCCAAAAATAATGGATTAGTATATAAAAGGGAAGGTCAATCAGAAACATGCATCAAGAGCTCTCATAAACTTAAGGTGTTCCCTGGATATACATAAAAACATGCAAAAAAGTAAAATGGTCAGGGGAAACAAGATAAATTTTGGGCTGCCATAGCCAATCACACCCCACCTCTCCCAAAAAGATAAATAATAACCAAACAACCCTCTTGCCAGACCTACCAGCAACAACTAAAGCCCTCCCTTTGTCACCCTAGGTCACAATTCCTAGTTCATGACAGACACTAATCTTTGACAGTTTTCTTATTTGGACTAGAGAAGAAAAAACAACAGAGGAGAATGAAATGATGCTGTAGTAGTCTATTATCCCGTTGAAGAAAACCATATACTGCAAAACCAGCTATGCCTAAATCAAGAACTAATCCTCAAGAATCCTGTCATTGACTAATTCTCCTAATTGATTATTGTTCATATCAACACTATCATCATTAATGCCATAACATAACCCCTATGGTCACCAACTAGACAATCTCAATATTACAAGCCATCCTTATCTCAAGTACTTCAGCAAGATAACCCTATTAATCTCACTCCCTTGTCGCCAACAGCTGAACTATCACTTTCCCAACTGCAATACCCAAAAATCTGGAACTCACACTACAATGGACACAATTTGCTTAGATTATGCCAAAAAATAAATAAAAGAAGATCTTTTCCTAGCTATCTTTCAAAAGCAACCAAACCAAGCACTTCAACATAATTGTTAACAAAACCTTATAGCTAGCTAGCTAGCTAGGCAACTATGTCTATAATCAATCAAAACTAGCCATCAGCCAATTAATATCTAAAAAATAGCTTAAATTTTCAAATCTAGTCTCCAATCACAGCCATAGAAAAGCATGTTTAACTTATGCATATTAATACAGTAATTAACAAAGTTTCTTAAAAGGCAATTATCACATTGCATATAAAAAGAATGCATTGTTTTATCATTCAAAAATAGCAGTGCATTAAAGGGAAGGAAATCCAATAAGCAACAAAAACAATAAATTCCACTTTAAAATCCAATAAAAACAACCAACAAGACAGATATTCCACACTTTTACATGCTTAATCCAATCAATTAAAATATTAAGTGTGAAATTCAATAATAATATATTGATCGTTAGGCGAATGGCTTTTTTTTTCCATGATTCGATAAAGTAAAAAGGAGAAAAACGAAAGAAACGAATAAAGTGAAAAAATCAATATAAAGAATCTATATTTTCTCAGTAACCAAACAAGGAAGAGAAACTTACTTTCGAAGCCAATTGAGAAAAGCTTCCCATAATCCCATCTTCTTTTTCGAATGAGAAAAAATTCAAGAAAATTAGGGTTTCAACTTTGAGCTGCTAAGATCCGTCGAAGAGAAAATTAAATAAAAATTATATAGCCTTTTTATTCGCTTTTTTCACAATGATTGAATTCCCTCGCTATTTAAAATCAGGAAAATATATAATGATAAATATATATATATTATATATATAAATAAATAAACCATGATAAATAAAAAATAAAAAAGAATGTTCCCTGGCTGATTTTCACGCTCAAAAAAGGGTGAGTGTAGTATTTAAACCAATCGTGAAGGTTTCTGTTGTATATGTGGCTATATCTCTGTGGTGCGTGATATTCACGCCTAATATGGAGATTGAATTATGAGTTACAAGATAAAACAAAAGTACTTTTTGGGTAGGAGTAAACGATGTCGTACTTTAAGTGATTTCTCCGAATTAAAACAGTACTCTTTTGGTTTCAATCTCCAGGTTTGATCGGATATCTATTAAATATATTTTCCATTTTTTTTTAAAGATACGTATCAAGCCACGTCACTTCATGATAAACTTAAATTATGAATATTTAAGTAAATGTTTTTGGTAAAATATTAAATAAATAATAACAAGATATCTATCAGAAAATAATAATGATATGAATATATAATTTCAATCCAATCTCAACTGTTTCTTTATTTTATTTTATTTATTACTGATAAGATAATATTCAATAAGCCTTTATTTAGTTAGATTCATGATCGGATTAACTTCGAAATCCATTTTTTATCGGAATACGAATTCAAATAATAATAATAATAATAATAATTTTAAAATTAATAATTTTTATGCTAAATTTAGTTACTTTCTGCATTAATTTTTAAGGTTAAACTACTTATCAAAATTTATTGTGGGTTGGATTTCAATAAAATTTTATATTCATTTTTTAAGTTTTGGTTTAAAATTTTATTTAAGCTTAAAAAGTCAAATTCGAATTCGATGTGATTTGTGTTAAATATAATATATTAAATACACTTAAAAATATTAAAATAAATTAAAAAAATATTGGAAATTCTTTACATTAAGATAGTTATAATTAAAATAGTAGTAAAATTAACAATAAAACATAAATTTTACATCCAACTAATATTAAAAACGATATTGAAACAATATTAAAAAAAAGCCACAAAACAATAATAAAAGCATACAAAAAAAAAACTCAAACAACAAAAACAGTAGAAAAACAACACCAAAACACGAGGAACAACAATACAACTTTTTAGTAAAAAATAGTTAATTTATTTGGCCCGACTCGAATCGAAAAAGCTCTTACTCGAGGTCAAATCCATTTCAAAAAATGGAAATCATTTTTTGTTTAAGCCAATTTTTCAATCCTAACTCTTCCATTTTTGTGACAGACCTTCGTACTTATATTTTATTTTACAAAAAAATGAGGTAAGACAGAAAATAAAAACAAACTTTTTAAAATTATTCCTTTTTTAAAGATTCAGCTTCTAGATAATTTTTATTTTATTTTCCTATCCTACCCAATTTTTTTTAATCTATTCATAATAAATAATATTTTAACATATTCAATAATAAAATAAATTTCAAATAAAAGAATTCTAATTTTTGAAAGGAAATAATTATTAATATTTATTCGAGACATTTTTAGAAAGGAGTGGAATTAGATATTTCAACCTTATAAAATTTTTTGGTCGGTTTGGTCTGTGAAAGAGTGTTAGGACAAAATTTTTAATGAAAATAAGACAAATAAAAGAATGAAAATTATTTGGGCGGTTGGGTATTGGGTTAAAAGTGTTGCCATTCAGAATTGACAAATCAAAGCATGTGTCTTTATCAAAAACATGCGGGCTAATTCTTTGATTTAATTTCTATTTTTCAAAATAAATAATAATAATTTAAAATTTTTCATTTCAATTATTAACATCGTTAGTATTTCTCGTCAAAATTAATGATATGATACGTACATTAGATTATCTTCATATTATGTGATATATGATTGATAGAAATTATCAACGATAATTAAAATTACAATAAAATTTTAAATTAAAAAAAAGAAGTAAAAGGATTGAATTTTTAACTTTTTAAAATATAATAATTGAATCTTGAATTATATAAAAGTATATTAGTCAAAAATGTTCACCCATCCCTAAGACATGAAATTGATTCGTTGGTAAAAATATTATGAAAGTTTATTAAGAGTTGAATTGCATTTTGTCCTCTCTACTTAAAAAATGAGTAAATTAATACTTATACATTAGATAAAAAAGCAAATCGGTCATTTCTGTTTAAAATTTTATCTATTTGTACTGTTAAAAACTGAAGTAGTTGATGAAATAACACACCATGTGTACCTTATGCTGACGTATAACGATTAATTTTTAATAATAAAAATGGATGGAATTGTTAACAAAAATAACTTATTCGTTTTTTAATCTAAATAAATGAATTAATTTATACATTTTATGAGTAGAAAATAAAATACAATATTATATCACATTTCCCATATTCTCCTAAATCTACCAAAAATACGTACTACAAAAACATTCTTTAAAAATTGCACCTAATTGTAAAAGCATTTATTAAATTTGTTGTTTTATAGAGAGTAGAGGCCATTTTTGTGAAAACGATGGTAGGGGTACTCGAAACATATAAGAAGGAAGCATCCTCGAAGCAACATGGGCATTTACAAAATGTGCAAGCTCACAATTAAAGTTGAGTTAAATTTGATTCGATTCGAAAATTTTGATAAAAAAAGTTAAATTTTGAATTAAATAGTTTGAGTTAATCGAGCTATTCGGATCAACTTGAATAAAAAAAATTAAAATTTTCAATTTAACTCGAATATAAATTACACAATTCGAGTTATCCGAAAATCCGAATAAAAAAATATAAAATTACGTTGTTTTGATAAATATTTACTCATCAATCTTATTTATATAGTTAAATAATATTGTACTTTGTCTATTAATTAAATAATCAGTCCATGTAAATGCAACATTGAGTATAAATAATAGGATTCGTTAACTCAACTCGACTTAACTCAAAATTTTTTGACTCGATTTGGCTCGATTCGAAAAAGTTTCAAATTGAATTTGATTGCTAAAATAAGATTTGTCAACTCGACTAACTCAAAATTTTTTACTCAATTCGACTTGATTCGATCGAATGCTCACCCCTACACATTGATGGCTTCCCTTTCAACACTTCATGGTTTATGAAAATGATTAATGGTATCCAAATGTAAAAACTAAAATTGTATCGACTATTGACTAACAAAATATGAATTTTTTAAATCAAGGGATTACGATGCTCGGAGAGAAATATGCAGTATGTTACTGATGAACCTTCCCAACAAGTTCAGTATTAAGCTTGAAATATTTGTGTATCGAGGACTAACGAATCTCCTCAATAGATTACCTAAAGTGTCTATGTTCGATTTTATCTCCAAAGTTTGTGTCAATGTTTATAGCTACATTGGAAGTCATCATATGGTAAAATTTTATAACAGATCTTCAAAAGACTTTTATTACCAGCCATAATCTGAGGTTTATAACAACAATTCAAGCATCAAATTGAAGCAAGACAGTAATGTTTCCTGTCTCTTTCGTTACCTTAAAGTTGATACTCATTGAACTGTTAATCAAAGGATGGCTCACTTTTACCCTGTAATCACCATGAAAGAGTAAAATTTCAGACAATCCTCTACTATCTGTTCTAACTCGTCTCCTCCCAGATTTCCACTCATTAATCAACTTGTCTACAACTTTTCCGACACGGGTAGTTTCGAATTCATGATTTGCTAGCGTCATATACTTGAATCCAGCAGCTATCGGACCGCCGAAAATGATAATCCCTTCGACTGCAGGATGAGAATAGCCTTCCCTTAGTATATCTTCCAAGTTTTGCGCCTAGTCACAAAAAAAAAAAAAGACAATTAGTACATGTTTATGGTTTATGGTTTGTATTAATCGGATCTGGTCCCAGTACCTGATTTGGTCCGCCACCGACATCGACTTCCGTAAGCCATAGAGGTAACCCCATTGTTCCTAGAATGTCCAAAGCTGATCTCATGTAAGCTATGTTCGGTTTCGGATCACCAAAATGGCCTTCTAATCCTATTGCAGCCTTCAAGCCTGCATTCCCAGGAAATGAAAGGATCTTCTCAAGTTCCTCCTTGTATTTACAAGCAGTTGCTGTATGATCCTTGCTGTGTTCAATGGTATTGTACTCGTTCATAAAAAGAGTCGTACTCGGATCGAGATGGTAAGCCATCGAGTAGAACATCGAAGATGCGTTTTCCCCGAGTTTGTCCTCGAAGAATCTGAAATGTAGATTCTCATTCATTACATCCCACCCGATTAACTGCCCTGCATATCTCGAAACCACCGAGGTCAACCTTCGAACTGCCGCTTCCATTAGCTCGGCTGGTGGAAGGTCTTTCACCCATTTAGGCTGCATTACACGATTGTCCCAGAAAACATTATGACCTCTAATTGAAATCCCATTTTGTTCGGCAAATTTCACCATTGCATCCGCAACGGTATAGTTCTCTACGCCTTGTGTTTTTTCAGTGCTGTACCATTTCATCTCGTTGGTGAAACTGGTAACCTTGAATCTCGATGAGAACCATCGCTGATAAGCTTCGTCAGTGACGATATAATGGTTCATTCCGCATCCAAATGGAAAACCGGACTTGGTTTGAAGTATCGAGATCAAAGCACCATCAGCCGCAGTTCCATTGGCAAATGTTACCTTGAAACTCACCTTCTTCTTACGAACCTGAATCAAATTCACTAAACTTTTTTAAGTACACAACCGCAATAGACACGACACCATTGATCCTGCTTACCTTGTCAATGCTTTTGTCTTGGTGGGATCTCCATTCCTTTGCTGTGAACGGCAGCAACGAAACATCATCGACTTGAATCTCCATTGCTTTGCTCTGCATTCATGCAAGAAACATAAGGTCCCTTCATTCTGAAAAAGGCATTTTTCGACACCCTAATCGTATACCGAATAAACCGAAACAATTACCATCAGAAGAATCTCAACAACGCCTGTAAATTCAGCAACTATGCCACCTTTTAACAGTGACCAACACCCTTGTGTAGCCATAGTTTCACCTCCAAGTACCAATTCACCATTAGAAGCCTTGAATGCAACAGCTACAGTCTCACTTTCACTCCCATTGCTGATTTGAACCCAAGCTGAATATTTCAATAATATTTCATCATTCAAGCAAATCAATTACATTTCATGTTACATATATACATATATATATTTACCTGAAAATGTATATAAATTTCCTTTCTCGAGCTTTACAGTCTTCAATGAGAGTGTTGTATTGTGTAACCCATCTTTTGAAACACTCGAAAAGGTGGATCCATTTGTTCTTTGATTGAACCCAATCATCCCTCCACCATATTGAGTTCTCTTGGGTGTTGCCAAGCACTGGTCGACGATGATACAGTTTCCAGTTGACATGTTCCACAATTAAGGGTTAATTCTACCGACCATCCTCAAAATATGGTCTGAATTGTAAATTGGTTCTTAAACTTCCTATTAATCAAGTTATTTCGTGACCCTCACTATCACTTTAGTATCTCAACTATGGCACAAGCATATTTAAAAGGGATAAAATAATATTTAGTCCTTGAATTTGGTAATTTTTCTCAACTTGATCTCTGAACATCTTTTTGGTCCACATTAGTTCATGAATTTGGTAATTTTTCCTAATTTTGATCAATGTGATGATGTGCCATCTTATCACCTAGATGTGGCATGATCTCAAAGTGTCACATCACCACATAGATCAAGATTGAAAAAAACCCAAGTTCAGAACTAATGTGTACAAAAATAAAGTTCAAGGATCAAGTTGAGAAAGCTTGTCAAGTTTAGGGACTACATGTTGCAGTATTCCTATTTAAAACACATTGGTCAAATTGCAAACATGTGTACACCACCTATCGCGTAAATTGCTCGAACTTGACCTGTTGAAAAAGACTACCTCTCCTAAATTTTGATGATAATAATGACCATATGGCAAGTATAAACATATTTTAAAAATATTCCACGTTAGATCCGAACTAATATTTAACATTTAAATTAATGGTTAGAACTATTTGAAGCAAGGACCAAGATGGAATCTGGGCAATAGTTTGAAGGGTCTGGGGGGCAATCTCTTCCTTGTACTGTAAACAGATACCACATCGGCATTAAAAAATAGTTTTTTTTTCTTTCAAAAAGTTCCAAAAAGAAAAACAATAAAAAAGGAGCAAAGGTTTTGGGCATTAGCAGAGCAGGAAAAGTCCAGAGGTAGAAGATGATAATGTACTTGCCTCCATTGTTGCAGAATAGTCATAGGAGAAAGAAAAGACGCCATGTCCTGCATTGGAACCAAAAGAGATTAACAGAAAATTAATTAAACAGTAATTAACATCTTTAATTGCTTGTCTACAACATGTTTGTCGACTGTTTTTTTTTTTTTTTTTAAGGAAGGAAGAGGAACCTGAAAACAGGACAATGCATGTCACGAGTAAAACGCTGGCCTCTGCAACTTTCATCTTTTCCACAACACAGACAAAATCTTTAGCCTCGTTTTAACGTATATATTTATAGTTATACGCGCAGCACGAAGTCAGAAATTGTTGTAGGGTGAAATTAAATTGTAAATTTTACGATAGTAAAAATTTAATTTTATTATTTAAATAATTTATATTTTTTAAATTTTAAAATATTAAATTAAAATTTTATCAATTTAAGTGGGTAAAGTGTAATTTTACATTTACTAATTTAAAATTTTAAAAAATTTTAAGGATCTAAATGAAAAAAAAAATTATTTTAGAAGAATCGAAACTCCTATCAACCCCCTAAATATGCCATTATATATGCGGATTAAGGATTTGTTTACCGTTGAAGTTGAAAAAGCACTTTTCAAATCAAATCGTGATTTCAAACAAAAATAATAAAAATAACATGTATATTTTCAAACCAATTTTGATTTTGAATTGGATTTTAACCCGAGCCAAAAAGATAATTTTAATGACATTATCCATATGATAAGTATATATGTGTTAAAAATTTAATCCATATATATTAAAATACTCTGCACCATATTTGAATTAGCATTTAATGTTTAAATTGACTATTCAGTTGATGTTAGAATATAAGTATATGATTGATATAAAATTTATACTTTAAGGATTCAATTAGAACGATTTGAAGTAGGCACTAATTTAATTTTTGGCTTTTGAAAAAATATTTTAAATTTTTTATTTTATAATATCCTATCTAAAATGAATATTTTATTTTCTGGAAAACAGTTTTTTGATGATAATAGTAAACACGGTTAAAATCTTCAAAATCACTTTTGAAAAATCATGATAGTAAACTAACTATAAATTGATATCCCTCGTCAACCGGTCCTAACTCATTTAGAAAATTATTAAATATTCATTTATTTTATAAAATAAACAATATTATTTTGAAGGTATTATATTTTTTTATAAATTTAGAAAAATACATATAAATTAGAATCTAAAGATTTAATCAAAGTGTGGTAAAATTGTATTTTGACCTCTCAAAATGAAGGGTTAAATTATTGAATTATTTAGAATTAGAATGAAATTAATAGAATATGTAAGTATTGAAGATTAAATATGTTATTATACTGGTTAGAAAAAAGCTTTTCGTTATCAATTTAAAGGCGGGCGACAAAAATAGGAACAAATTCAAACGTTAGTATATTGGATGATTTTTTTTCTTTTTTGGGTTTTACAAATTTATAGATGTGGAATATCTCTATTTTAAAAGTTAAAAGTTTTTATTACGAAGTTTGAGGATCAATTTGATAGAATTTGTAAATATTAAGGGTTAAATTTATCAAATTAATAGAATATGCAAGTGCTGAAGACTAAATGTGTTATCATATCGGTTAGAAAAAGGCTTTTCTTTATCAATTTAACGGCCAAAATAGAAACGAATTCAAATGTTAGTATCTAAATTGAAATTATTTAAAATTGGGTGATCAAAACAGAAACGTAAACATAATTGGGTCAACATAATTAATTTATCCATATTTTTACCAGAACAAGCAAGCCAACTCATGAAATGTGATTAGGTGTAGCACCTAGTGGCTCTATTTATGTTTAAGATGATATGGATAGACTTAACTTGCATGAAATCATTAATTAATGTCTTAATATGGAAAATTATAAATGTTTTAATTTAATAGTAAATAATATAAATTAATTTTCCATGTTCTTAACATTAATAAAGTGTTGATATTAATGTTAATTTTCCCTAATAATTGTAGTGGATAGAAATGCGTGAGATAATAGCTGTCTTACATATCTAGGAATATAGCCATTAATAACATTCATTAATTTCTATGTACTGCAAAACCAACACAGAAATGAAATTTACATTTTCTTATTAAATTGAATAATTACTTGAGTTTTAATTAGATTAATATAGTTATTATTGTCAATATAGGAGGACGGAAGTTCGAGTGCGTCTAAACGCATTATCCTCCTATTTGTGGGTTTGGATGGGACTATGAGTAATTTTAAGTATTATGTCTAAAAAAAATCTTTTAATTTTTTAAAGTCAAGATTAAATATTAACAGCTCAATAATTATACTGCAACAAATCAATAACAATATACCAAAATGTGACAAAATAGACAGAATTTTTTTAAAAATTTAGGAAAATAGATTTTGGAGAGAGTATGAAAGTGTGTCTAGTTGGGTGATCATGTCAAGAAAAGTACGTCTAATTGGATAGTTTTTTGATAATTACAAATAAAACTCGTCCAAGTAAATGAGCTTTCATATTCTCTCTCCAAAAAGGATTTATTTTGTCAATTAACTTTTTTTTTTCGACATACTCAATTAATTTAACCCCAAAACATGATATAAATTATATTATTGAGTTATATTAACCAAATTAATGTATAAAACTATTAAACATAAAATCCTTAAATCTAAAACTATGATTATTGATTTATGCATTGCTTTTTCTCATACAGAAACTCGAAACGTAAGCGGCGATTGCAAGGATGCATTAGTTGCAACGACCACAAAGCTGTGAGCCGAAGAAGAAGGATGTTTGACGTTGATTTCATAGTCACCATGAAAAATGGTAGCTTCAAAGAAACCTCGGGTGTCGGTCAAACCCGACACGACCCTCGATCGCCATCGCCGCAACAGGTTGTCAACAACATTCCCGGCCGCTAAGTTGTTGAAATTGTTGTCTGTCAAACACATCCGGAAACACCCTTGCGGTTTCCATGCTGCCCATATTACAATCCCATATACTTTAGGGTGAGAATATGCTTCCATTAGAATTTGTTCCAAGTATTTGGCCTGTCCTACATCAAAGGAAATCATTCTATCACATTGGATAACATATCCAATCCCATAATGACTCGAGCCTCAAACCCAAATAACCCAGCTTAAAACGATTAGAACGGACCCGAAATTTTTAATATCCGAAGCAATAGTTCATATATTTAAACCCTTTTTTGGTTACCTGATTAGGACCGCTTAGAACATCAAGTTCAGTAAGCCAAATGGGCAACCCAGTAGCACCAAGTGTATCAAGAGAAGCTCTCATATAAGCAAGATTCGGAGCACCAAAATGGGACTCAAGTCCAATTCCCATCTTTGCATTCCTTGTTAAACCTTGAATCTGTCTCAATTTTCGCAGGTACTTAGCTGGTGTAGCTGCCCCATCTCTACTATCCTCTATAGTATTATACTCGTTCAAAAACAAAGGCACTGACCAATCCACCGCATGAGCCAACCTATAAAAGTTTGGAGCTTGATCCCCTAACTTACTTTCAAAGAACGAAAAATGCAGATTCTCATTAACAACATCCCATGCAATAAGCTGCCCTTTGTATCTTGACATTACGGAAACGATCCTTTTACGGGCCGCATACAAAAGGTCAGCTGGCGAGAGTGAGTAAAGCCATCCCGGTTGGTACTTGGGGTCATCCCATAGTACATTATGGCCTCGAACAGCAATGTTATGGTGTTTGGCAAAGCTAAGTAAGGCATCGGCCGATGTGTAGTCCTCGTGACCGGGGGAGACTTCGGTGCTGTACCATTTCATTTCGTCCTCGAATGTGGTGACGGTGAACCTTGATGTGAACCATTTTTGGTAGGCTGTGTTTGTTAGGATTTTTTTCGTTTGTGGCACAACCTATTGGGAACCCTGGTTTGTTTTGTTGAATCGTGATTGTGGCATTTGAGAGGGGATTGCCTTGTTTATCAATTGCTTGTATCCTCACTTTTGCTTTACGAACCTGCAATTTTTTTTCAAGTTAAATTAAAAAGCAAACTCGTTATTTTTATTAAAAATTTCATTAATTTTTACTGTTAAAAACTAGTATAGCTGATAGAATAATCAAACAATGACACATGACATGTTATGTATATTTCAAGTTGATATATAAAGACCGGCTTTTAATGGTAAAATAGATAAATTTTTTACCTTTTCAATGCTTTGATCTTGGTGAGTTGCCCATTCTTCTGTGGTAAATGGTTGAAGTGAGATGCTATCAACCCAAATTTCAATTGATGTGTTACTGCTCTGAATAGATTTAAAAAAAAAAAAAATTTGTTAAGTGCTTAAATTTGATGTGTTTCGATTCTGTCGAGAGTTTTACGGGTTAATAGGTTAATGAATACGTCACAAAAGTTAAGTATTAATCTTGATCAAATTTTTATTTTTACATTGTATCAACAGGTTCGAATTCCTTGATTAGTTTTGATATTTTCGCCTATTTTGATACTCCAAAATTCTTTCATTTTATGAACTAGTCAGAGCTTTTGTCATAGTTGAGAGAGAAAACTCGATCCACAATGACAAAGCCAAGGGGAGGGCCTTTACTCCCTTGATTAAATGGGAAAGTATTTCTTTAGTTCCTCCTAAAAATTAAATCATTCAATTCAATCTTTTAATCATTTGAATGAATGAAATTTTTTTTTTTTTGACCCCTCTAAAAAATTAATAATATAATTTAAGTATTTTTAATACAAAATATTTAACTTTGACCCTTCTATAATTTCATAATTTTACGCCGCTCCCTTAAAGAAATTTCTTGCTTTGCAGTTACCCATTTAAAAATAATAACTAACTTGTGCGATGTACCCATTAGGGATGAATTCATTTTTTTTTTTTTTTCTGAAAGAGTTATAATAAGCTACCATACCATTTTATCATTCTTGAAAACTAAAATGCAATTATAATACATATGAACATATAAATTTAGAAATTCTAAAATATCTAAAAAAAATCATTTTAAGAGATCATTTCCCTACTTGTCTCGATGCCACCCTTAAGCTTAACTTAGTAGTGGCAGAGTTTAGTAGAGACATTGATTTCTTCTAAAATGATAAATTTTAATTTAGATCTTTTATAATTTATAAAATTTTAATTTAATAATAGTAAAATTACACTTTGATTCTTCAAAAATGATAAAAAAAAATATTCATTTAAACTTTTAAAAATTATAAGAATATAAACTATTAAAATAATAAAATTACATTTTATTGTGTAAAAAAATATGCAATTTAATTTTTATCCAAACAAAATTTTCAAGCTCACCGACTACCCCTTAGGGCTGTTGACATGACCTTAGACATATCAACGAAAATAATAAATAAAAGCTTGAAACTCAAAGACCCTAACAAAAATATTACCTCAAAGTATAACTCGGCTGGGCCGGTAGCATCGGAAGTGAAGCCACCTTTAAGCATAGACCAACACTTTGATTCAGCAACCACTGCACCACCATGTTTGAACCCTGTTCCAGTTTTAAATACCGCTGCCACAGCCTCATTTCCTTCACTTACTTGTATCCAAGCTGCATGTAAGGTAACAGTCAAAATCGAGAATACTCGTGGTGAAAATATAAGGGTGAAGTTTATGAACCAGAGAAAGAGTAGAGGGTCTCTTGCTGCAAATAAAGCTTCTGAGAGATACTATCAGTTGGGTGATTCCTGGCATGAGAGGCTACAAATTTGTTGCCTGCAAGTTCTCTTTGTTCAATCTTTGCATCTCCAAATGCTTCCCATCCTTTTAACCCCATCTTCAACTCTGGGTTCAATATGATTCCTCCACCGTGTAGAGGTTTTAGAGGAGTTTCTAAGCACTGGAAATTAAAAGAGGATAATAAAAGGAGCAAAAAAAAAAAAAAGAATTTTGTTAGTTATAATCATGTATGTATGTATGTATGTGATGGAGAGCTTACCTCAATGCTTGCTGTGTAATCATAAGGCAAGGCATCAGCTTCAAACCCTGTAAAAGAAAAAGAATTGGAATATCTTTTACGGTATTTAATCTGGAATTGTAAACATTGCTTAGGCCTTTTCCGAAACTGATTAAAAAAATTAATTAATTATGAAAATAATTTAGGTGTAAAATTTTATACAAAAATGACCCATTTTGTACCTTGCATATTGGTGTTGTTATTCTCATTCGCGGTACCACCCATCATCGTTGAGCAATAATCATCTTTTTAGAAAAAAAAAATATTTTTTTATGCCGTTAAATAAATTGATGATACCGGATTGAAGTGTGATTATATTAAACATTTAGAGACATTAAGAAACAATTAAAATTTTTAGATTGGCTGAAAAAGGTGCCATATTACTCTAATGCTTTCCAAATTTTTGGTCTATTTGTATGTTTGGTTTGTCCTCTTTTAAAATTAAATTTAAATAATCCTTAAAAAATATAAGAATAATAAAAATAAATCTTTCTCGTTTTTTAAAAAATAAATTAAAAAATATATAAAATTATTATTTAAATTACTCCAATATATTCCTCAAAAAAATTTCTCAAATTTATCTAAATTCGAATATGTTAGGGAATGAATTGAAATTATTTAAATTTAAATAAGCTTGAGGAAAAATTTTTAGGAATATATTTGGATAGTTTAAATAACAATTTTATATCATATTTTTAAAAATATAAAAAAATGAGAAGGGTTTATATGTGTTTTCTTATATTTTTAAGGCTATTTAAATTTAATTTTAAAAAAAAGATAGACTTAATATGCAAATAGATTAAAAGGTGGAAAACATTTAATTTGATGCCGTCATACGGTTAGGAGTACTTTTTTCAGCCAATCTAAAGGGAAATTGTTTCATCAGGTCTATGAACGTTTTATATAATTACATTTCAGTTGAGCGCCGCCAATTTATCTAGTAGTATCACTAAAATTTATTTTTTTTCAATACAATCATTAATCGATTATAAAGGCTGATGCCGCCGATGTATCTGGCGGCACCGACAAACACTGTAAAAATTAGATTATTTATGTACATATTTTTAAATTGAAACATTTTCGTAATTAATAAAAAATTGGATTACTTCTAAAAAAAACCTATTGCTTATCATTATCACCATTACTATAGCTAGATACTATATGAATTGTATAATTCGTTTAATGTGTAGAAATAAAACTTAAACATACTTGATTTCTTTTGCGAGTAACGTAGGATAAATAAATATCATAATAATTTTTAAACTATGACACATTTAATATAGGTCAAAATGTATAATAAATTTATAAAAAAAAAACTGATTTAAAATTAAATTTGATTTTTATTGAAATAATAAAGTTAGAGATAGTGAAAACTATAATGGTTTAAGTTGAAATATTATTATGATTATGTATTTTTTAGATTTTATAAAAAAATAAAAGATAAAAATATTCTCAAATAATATTTATTGCTCACTCAAAATAAGGGTGTATTTTAATTTTGAGATTTAGTCATTAATTTTAATTTTGATGTAATTTGATCTTATACTTTTATAATGTTATTAGCTATTTTTTTAAATAATTTTATTATAGATTCTGATCACATTTGTTTTTTTTAATATAATATCTAGAAAGTTAGAATTATCCACTGATCCTCAACCCATAAATAAGAAAATAATACGCTTCAACGTATTCAAATCCACGTCTTCTCATATTGACATATTATTAACTATTTTAAATAGATATTTTATTTTTTCTTAAAATAATCCATTGACAAAATTATCCTTATCCCCTCTTTTTATAGTTAAGTTGATAGACAGGATTCAAATTTAAATTATCCTATTAGAATGCGACAATGCACCGTCCACTTTTACACGTGCTTCAAACTGGGTTTTTTTTATAAAAATAATTCAAAATTTTTATTAATTACGAAAATAATACGATTTTTACAATGTTTGTTGATGTTGTAAGTGTGTCTAACAGCACCAATCAATACAGTAGAGCTTGAGTGATTTACATACATAATTTTTAAATTAAAATATTTTCGTAATTAATTAAAAAAATTTAAGTTACTTTTATTTAAAAAAACCATCAAACTAAAAAAATTGCAATGATTTTAATATCCTCTTTGGTAATGAAAATTTCGTAAACAAAATTAGCATACTGTCCCAACTTTTTTTTTACATACTTCGATGAAATATGCTATATTTTTTATTAAACCTCAACTCCATAAATGAAAAATTATTTATCAATCCCTTCAGATTTTAAGAAATTATAAATTAGTATAATAGTAAAATTGCACTTAACTCCTTCAAATTTTTATTCATTTTTTACCCAAACAATTTTTCGACTTTACCCTTTAGACATTTTACAAAAAAATTATAAAGAAAAAGTGCAAAAATTTACACATGGGAAAATTGACAAACCTGAAAAAAGCAGATCAGCACATAGTAAGATAAGCAGGATAGTCATCAGATTGTATTTTTGCAGTGAGATCTCCATTGTTGTTCGGAATCTGAAAAATGAAGGAATGGATAAAGAAAGGGAATGGGGAAGAGAAATTATGCTAAATGTAAAAGGCATTTAAATTAGATATAAGCAGAAGAGAGAGAGGGGGAGGGGTGTTTTCGGGTTGAGAATAAATGAGGGTTTAATAACGTCCACCCGACATTAACTCTGTGAGATTTCCCCATGTTGGGTCATTATTAATTATGCTATAGAAATTTGTTAATTTTTTATAACACCTGGAATAGGAATCTGTAATCCGCCCCCCCCACCCCTTCTGTTTTCCTTTTTTTTATGAAATGGATTTAAAAGCTTTAAATTCACATCGCAAGTTCTTATCAGTTGAGAGTGCTTTTTTTGTTTGTTATAAAATTATGAAAATGAGATAAAATTTAAGATCAGAAAAGTTGAATTTACAAATATATATATATATATATGTCGATTGAGTTTTAGTTCGATTGGTATGAATATTATTGTTAATTAGATGTGTTCATGGATCAAGTTTAAACATGATATTAACATATTTTATACTTGCATAAGTCCGATCTGACTCGAAATCTAAACCTAAAATTTTGTCTAAATCAAAGACTAATTCAAACCCGTTTTAAGTCCAATTTAGACCCATCTATATTCATTTTATTTAAATATTTAATAACCCTAAATCAAATATTGAAATATTGAAACTCTAATATAAATATTCAAACCCTCTCAAATTCCGAATGAGACTTCAAGCCCAGACAGGTAGCTCGACTCATGAACAAGTTTATTGCCAATATAGAATGACGTGGATTCGAGTGCGTTGAAACGCATTATCCTATTAATTTATGTGTTGGGAAGGAACGATGAGTAATTCTAGATATTATGTCAAAACATAAAAAAGGTTAATTATAAAATAAATAAAAAATTAAGATCAATTATTAGATTTTCTATAATTGTTTCTAATTTTTCAGCTATATTTTCCTTCAAATAAAAGTTCTTAATGCCCACACACCTTAGCTTAATTATGAAAAAAGTTTAGCATAACATAACAAGTTTCCATTATTTGTTGATTAACATATTCGGCGGAGTTGTAAAGAAATTGATGTTCTTTTTAAAATTCAATTTAATTTAATTTTAAATTTAATCAAGATTCAATATAATTATCAATACCGTAATATCTCATACTCAAAAATTATTATTTAATTTGAAAACTTTATTATTATTTATAGATAATAGAATTAATAAAATACATATATATAATAACTGAATTAGTCACACTCACTTGGGCGAAAATTTTGTGTCTTTTATAATACTTATTAATTCTTAATACCAACTTAAAAATTATTAAGTTATATAATTAAATAATTAAATATATGTTTTTATACATATAATAGTATATATGAATTATCAACCCCTTTTTTTATTCGATGAAAGTAAATTTTTACATTTATTTTATTATTTACGAAAATTAATTCTTTCAATTTCTTGATTTCTTGTCTCAATAATATCAAATTTTCATTGCATCTTACCATCATTTTATTAGAATCATAAAATTTTTAATAAAATTATGATATATATTTAAAATTGTAAATTAAAATCTTAGATCATAATAAAAAATTAAAAACAAAACTAGATGCAAAAGCGAAAGCAAAAGCAGATCTGAATCCATCGATATCTTTGAATCTGAGTATTGTGATTTTAATCTTTTAAAGTATTACACAAATAGCTTAGAGAAAGTAGCTCTCTCTTTTCTGAATATTGCTATAAAAAAAGTCATGATTGTGTATTTTGAGACCATAACCCTAATATATAACTTTTGCACATTACCCTTAGTTTCTAATCAATACATCATTAATTAAAAACTAGTTATTAATATATGTACATATATTGGCGAATAAATATATATATATTTACACATATTTGACCCATATTCTATTTAATAACTAAAACCCACTAAGCTTTAATCAAATTAGATCACGTTTGATTTGAGCTAACATTATATATTATTAAATAATAACATGTAATTATTCTTATTATATATGTGATATGGGCTACATATATTTCTTGATCCAATGTGTATTTTTATACATGAATTTTGATTTTTCACGATTTTATACATAATTTTTTTATTTGATTTTATTCAAATTTTAAAAATCAATAACAATATTATCGAATTAGCAAAATTTTATGTTGGATATTATATTCACAAACAATTATATCAATAAAATGTGATAATAATTGTATGAATTCATTTATTTAAATATATACACTTGAATCAAAATCGAAATTTCATATATACATAATAATGACACTACAAGTTTCATGTGTATAATTGCACTAATAAAAATTCATGTATCGAATTGCACATTGAAGCAAAGTTCATATATAAATTTGATATTTATCTTGAAATTAAAATATTTATTTAGTATTGTTGAGAGGGATTAACTCATTTGAGAGAAGTTTTTAATGTGTCGCCCATCGAGCAACCAACCTTAAGTGGTACTATACTTAATATTATGTTGCCTAAATTCCATAGGTTTGTGGTTTGAATCTCTGCACACTTAAGTGACCTGCATAATTAATATCATACTCTATACTGACACTTCTCCTTTGAGTTTTACAGATTGTATCCTCATATTATCACCAAGGGAGGTACCACCTCTGTGAGACATACATGATTGTCAATGGGGACGAGGGACATAACTTAGTCACAGGGATAATACTTTCAATCTCCCTTGAGTTTTAGATATTACCACAAAAAAAAGCGTCCCCTTCATAAATCATAGACAACTTTCAATAGAAGTGAAAGACAAAATCTAGATACAAAATAATTTATTTGATTATTAGGGACCGATCAATCATCCGACAAATAATACTTTAAAGATCTCTATCGAAGGAGTTGACCCCTCAACAAGTATAATGTTAAAACATATTATTCATTTTCAGGAACAGTAATAATTTAATACCAACAATAAGAAACTATAATCAAAGGCAGAAATATTTTGAGAAAATAATAAATAAAGTATCGAAGCAAAAGATTGTACTGGTCCTTGTTCCGGCTTGTTGGCTTGTTGCGTTTGGTTTCAGAATGCACGGGTCTCATGTCCCAGGTTCGAGGGCTGGTGCCCGAGAGAAGAAGAGAAAGAAAGAGAATGAAGCAAATCCAAAATAAGAGGTATTCCAAAATACCTCCCTTTTGCCAATTCTTTTTTTCTTTTTCTTTTTCTTTTTCTTTTTCTTTTTCTTTTTCTTTTTTTGTTATTTAGTTTTTTAATTACACGTTGGCGCTCTCTTTTTCCAAAGGCTTTACCTCCCTTTTGCCATTTCTTTTTTTCTTTTTCTTTTTCTTTTTTTGTTATTTAGTTTTTTAATTACACGTTGGCGCTCTCTTTTTCCAAAGGCTTTACCTCCCTTTTGCCATTTCTTTTTTTTCTTTTTCTTTTTCTTTTTCTTTTTTTGTTATTTAGTTTTTTAATTACACGTTGGCGCTCTTTTTTTCCAAAGGCTTTCTTCCCTCCCCTTCTCCAGCAAGCATGGAAGAGAGCGAAAGTGCGAGCGATAAACCGCGGCCATGGCAATCTTATCACACTGTTTACACCAACGCCAAAGCAGGTAATATCGAAATCTTTTCTTTTTACTTGATTTCCGATCCATCATCAAATCGCTTCTCGCTTTCCTTCTTTTTCTTTTTTTGTTATTTAGTTTTTTAATTACACGTTGGCGCTCTCTTTTTCCAAAGGCTTTACCTCCCTTTTGCCATTTCTTTTTTTCTTTTTCTTTTTCTTTTCTCTTTTGTTATTTAGTTTTTTAATTAAACGTTGGCGCTCTCTTTTTCCAAAGGCTTTCTTTCCTCCCCTTCTCCAGCAAGCATGGAAGAGAGCGAAAGTGCGAGCGATAAACCGCGGCCATGGCAATCTTATCACACTGTTTACACCAACGCCAAAGCAGGTAATATCGAAATCTTTTCTTTTTACTTGATTTCCGATCCATCATCAAATCGCTTCTCGCTTTCCTTCTTGTTCAATTTTCTAGTTATTATTCAATGTCTACTCGCCGTTTCATTTATTAATTCACCTCCAAATTTTCTTTCATGAACGGATAAAATTTGAAATTTTAATAACCGTTAGTTGATTATTTTTTTAAAGGTATGGATGGAGTTGATAAAGAAAAAGTTCAGAGAGTAGTGTATGAGATGAGTAAAGGATCAAAATATTTCGAAAATGAAGAACGAAAGGAGACTTTTATTCGGCAAAAAATAGAGCATATGCGAGCTCGAGCTGCGAAGCTTTCCGCTGCTGATTTATCTCATTATCAAAAAGTTATTTTAATACCACTTTATACGAATTGCAAAATTCGAAATTGTGTTCAAGTAAATAAATGATTTGCTATTTTTCTTAGGTTGCGGATAAGAGAATTTTAGAGCTCGAATCTACACGTGACCTTTCTAGGATTTGGTTACATGTAGATATGGATGCTTTTTATGCGGCTGTTGAAACTTTGAGTAATCCTTTGTTGAAGGGTAAACCGATGGCTGTTGGTAGTATGTCTATGATTTCCACTGCTAATTATGAGGTTTGAATCGCTTCACACATTATATTGGTGAAAACTGATTTGTTTCTGTAAAAATTACTATTACTAAATTTCATTCACTCTATAGGCTCGCAAATTTGGCGTTCGTGCTGCCATGCCTGGGTTCATTGCGCGTAAATTATGTCCAGGCTTGATATTTGTTCCCACAGATTTCAAGAAATATACTTATTATAGTGATTTAACTAGAAAAGGTTAGATGCTTTGCTTTTTAAACAGAGTTCTTGATGCAATTTTGGTTAATGGTTTGCTGATCCGTTATATTACATATGTTCCTTTATGATAGTTTTTTGGGACTATGATCCTAATTTAATGGCTGCCAGTTTGGATGAAGCTTACCTTGATATTACTAAGGTTTGTGAAGAAAGAGGCATTACTGGTGCAGAAGTAAGTTTGTACTATCAGTTTGTTTTTCTGGCTGCTTAAGTGATGATCTTTTAAGCTGATGCCATCTTTTGTCTTTCTATTTAGATTGCTGAAGAACTCAGATCTAGAGTACATGAAGAGACTGGTTTGACATGTAGTGTTGGAGTGGCTCCAAATCGCTTACTTGCTAAGGTTCTATTTTCTGTTCTCGGCAGATAATTGCTGTTGAAGCTGCATCTGCAATTGTCATCACTATGAATTTTGCTATTGTTGCATTGTCAAATCAAAATTGGAATATTGCATTTTATGCAGAAATTCTACAATTTTCCATTGGAAGTTATTTCTTCAAATTGATGAAGTCAGTAGTGATGTTTGATGAAAATGTGCAACTCTTTTGTTGATTAACAATACTTTGTTCTTGAGTGTTAACTTTTTTGGATTACATTTACCAGATTTAGTTTTACGGAATACAGAATATTTCAAATTCAGAGTGCCTGTCACAGTTTCTGTGTGTAGTCAAATCATCAAAAGCAAAGAAATCACACTGGATATTTCATAATATTGTCACAGCTAGTTGTTTACACCTTTCTTTGTTTCCCCCTCTGAATGTATTAAAATTTCCCCCTCAGGTTTGCTCAGATATTAACAAGCCAAATGGGCAGTTTGTTTTACCAAATGACCGCATGGCTGTCATGACATTTATATCCTCACTTCCTATTCGGAAGGTATTCTTTGATCAGCTAATCTTGAGTTCTTGTTTCAAACTTTGTGTCTTTGATTTGTTATGAAGTCCTTAATGAGAAAACTGGATTTGCAGATTGGGGGTATAGGCAAGGTCACGGAAAATTTTTTAAAGGGTGTTTTTGGAATCAGTACTTGTGAAGAGATGCTGCAGAAAGGCAGTTTCCTCTGTGCGCTATTTTCTCATTCATCAGCAGGTTAGCATACTGATAAGGAGTCTCTACTGTTCAAGACCGAGTGATTATTGTAGGAAATTTTATGAAACTGCACATACGGTGGGGATAATTGTCCTGCATTCCCTTATGGCTATAGTCAGCTGCGTCAACTTTACTTGTCAAAACCTAGTGATTGATTTCAGTTGAGGTTGACTTTTAATCAGAGCTTTCTGAATCATTTGGCAGTCATAGCATATGCTAAATCTCCTTTGCAGATAGATACTTAATTTGATGTGATTCTGCGAACCAAAAAGAAAGGGGTTAACTGTGAATGAGTTCTGTTATAAGTATTCAGCACAATGTTTCTAAGTTCTTGAATTAATTTTATGTAATCAATAATCAATGAGGCTAAAGTGAACATCAGAGTAAATGTATTTTCATGCATAGAGAGGGGATGAATTTTATGGGATTCTGATCCTTTTTCCTAATGATTTTAGATTTTTTCCTATCTGTTGGATTGGGGCTTGGAGGGACGGCTACTCCTGAGGCCAGGTTTCGGAAAAGTATCAGCAGTGAGAGGACATTTTCTGCAACAGAGGATGCTGCATTGCTTTATCAGAAATTAGGTAGACAGTCTCAATTCTTTTTTTTTTCTCCTTTGAATTCAGAGATTGGTGGTTTCTTTTCTGCTGCTCTTTTCATAATCATGTGTTTAGTACTTCCTTAAGGTGAAAATGGTTTTTAAACAGTTGAGCTTCAGCAAATTAAATTAATAGTTTATTAGAGGGAGGTATCAATATCAATGTTTTAGCAGCAGCATTTTGATAAGATTGTTAAGATGGATACAGAATGCACCTCACTGGACGCTGTTTGGCTTGGGAATTTTGCAAAATGTCTCCTAGCTTGTTTGGCATTCAGAATCCATTCAGCTATCCTCCTTATAATTGTACCCTTAATATAGGCAGCTTTTATGTTGGATTAAACTTGTCTTCCGTGTGTGTGTGTGTGTGTGTGTGTGTGTGTGTCAAAGCAATTTATATGGCATTGTCTTCAAAACTCACTAATCATTTATCTCAGCAATTAAGCTTTGTTCTGCTTGTATTTGCAGCTGATATTGCAGAGATGCTGTCAGCTGACATGCAAAAAGAGGGTCTTTCTGGACGAACATTAACACTTAAATTAAAAACTGCATCTTTTGAGGTACATCCATGAAATCATGATACCTTATTGCTTTTCTCTTTTTCTTTCCTTTTATGCTCAATGACAAGTGACAAAATTTAAAGGAATGGTTGGTTATATATTTGAAATGGGCCAATTCTGGTTTCAGATTCTTCTCTCTCAGGCTTCTTTTTTCCCTTTTATCCCAAGGATTAATAGCGATTGTATTTTATATTTAAAATTTTGCTGACATGTTATCCATTATTGGCTTTATTTCCTCTTATCTTTTTAGTGCCTTCCCTTTTGTGTTCGTAACTGATATGGACTACAATTTTCAGGTTCGTACAAGGGCTGTCACCTTGCAGAAATATATTTCTTCGAGTGATGACATCTTAAAACACGCTTCAAACTTATTAAAGGCTGAACTCCCTATTTCGTTGAGACTGATAGGTAGACTTTATGTGTTACATAATATTGTCTATTATTTAATGGCTATGGAGCAGGAAAGAAAATATGGGTAGAATAAGTCTTTGTTGTCTGCATATTATAACGGTGCATTTGCGTTCTTTGCTGTTAGGTCTGCGAGTGTCTCATTTCAAAGAAGATAAGGGGGGTGTACCTGTTGACCCTACACAAAGAACTCTCACTTCGTTTTTAATATCAGGAGATGCTTCTAGAAGAACTGGGGATGATCAACGCTCCTTAGGTTCAGATTTTAGTGATCTCCACTTCATAAGTGAAAAGGAAACTGCCATTTCTCTTGACAACAATGAGACATGTCACCATGAGTTCGGAGATCCATTTGAGAGGAAGCATATATCAGATATAGATGACAAAAATTGTATTTCCAGCATAAATGCTTGTGAAATGGAGAAAATTGAACTTTCTAGCAACAAAACTGCGGTCAGGGTACTTATTAAAATTTGTTCTACCTGAGTAATTCCTTTTCTGTTTGTCTTATCACCCCTTAATTCTCCAATATTATGATGCATTTATCTATTTCCCTAGGTGAAGACTGCCAATGTGAAAGAGTGGACCACAAAATCTCCTAAAAGAGACTTATCACGAGTGTCAGAAGATGATTCTTCCGCCCAGAGGGAACTGGAGGACAGCAATCCTGACAGATTAAACAAAGAACCTAATACCTTCGGAAATGAGGAATTTTTTTCATTAAATAAGATGGAAATGTTATTTTGGGTGGATGACTACAAGTGTTCATTGTGTGGGGCTGAATTACCTTCAAGTTTTGTTGAAGAAAGACAAGAGCACTCTGATTTCCATCTTGCCGAGAGGCTTCAGAAGGAGGAATCTGGTACAGGCTCGAGCTCTTTGATTCCAAGGCTAAGGTACTACAAATTTTAAGTGGAATTGTAGTAAACAACTCCTATTTGATGACTTATAAAATTAGCAAGCCACATCAAGCAAATTTTGACTAACTCGGGCTGCTACCATTTTGATTCTCTTTTTTACCTCTTCCCCTAAACACTGTTGATGTGTTTAATATAACAATACTGCATTCAGAGCGGATAATGTTATATGATTTGCAAGTTTGGCATTTTCAGATCTATGAGAAAAATATTAATGGGAAATTTAGCATATTCCTTTTGTTCCTGGCATGTCGGGATTAGAGTTTAACGTTTGTATAATGCTTTGGTTCATATTGCACTCAAGACATACATTCCCTTTGGTGATTTTGCTAATGGTTTTAATTTACTTGTTATAAATGTAGAGTTGTGCTGTTGATCTAATAAATTTTGATATGTTGTGGATTATAGTGGGAGCCAAAATAGACGTAAGAAGCATAAATCATCACCAAAACAGGGGATGCATCTGCCAATTGATTCCTTCTTTACCAAGAAGAGCAGTCGGCAATTGTAAACAAGTATGTATATTTTTTTATTAATCTTACACCGGTTTTGTATATAATCTTTTCTTCCATTAATAGAGTATTAATTTATTGGTATTATTCATAACTGCTATGAAAATGTTGGTTTGTATAAGTGAAGTTTTATGGGCAATTAGACCAAGACAGTGCCTCAAAGAGTTCTAAAGGCTCAAGCTGATTGGTCTACAGTAGGTGCAGGTCCTTGACCTACTTTCAGACTAATAAGCCTTGAGATTTAAATAGCATTATTGTAATGGGTATTTTTGTGATTATGAATAATACTAAATATTAGGGTAAACTGCACCACAGATCACCCAACTATGGGTTATTTTTTTGTTCATTCAACTATATATTTTTTAAAATTGGTCATCCAACTATTGATTTGTTTCTTTTTTGGTCATCTAACTATGAATTTTTTTAAATTGATCATTCAACTAATTGAGATTATTATTATTTATCCATTTTTGTTAATTGCACTAACGGAAGGGTGACGTGAAAGTTAAAAAACTGATATAAGAACAAATTTGGCCTTCAACTTTTATGTATTATATCAATATAGTCAATTTAAAAAAAAAAAACCCTCAAATTTTACAAATCATCTCAATTTGATTCTAATTCTAAAAAATTCAAAGAAATATTTAAAATACATAAATATTTTTTTAAATATAATAATAAATATTATATTAAAATATTAATATTAATATTAAAATAAATTTTTTGTATTTATATATATATATATATTTACCAAAATATATATGTATTTTTATATATTTGTTTGAATTTTTATAATTAGGATCAAATTGAGATAATTTGTAAATTTTGAGGGTTAATTTTTTAAAATTATGATTAAATTGATATAATATATAAAAGTTGATAGCTAAATTTGTTATTATACTAAACTTTTAAATTGCCATGTCACCTTATCGTTAATGCAATTAACGGAAATGGATAAAAAAAATAATCTTAATTAATTGGGTGACCAATTTAAAAAATTTATAATTGGATGATAAAAAAAAACAAATCAATAACTAGATAATCAATTTTAAAAATTCATAATTAAGTGATAAAAAAATGATTCATAATTAAGTGACATATGATGTAATTTACCTAAATATTTATTATGTAACCCCCAAATCACAACTCTTATGAACATATATTTTATTATAAAATTTTAATTAGTAACGCTGTTAAATTCTTTTTTAATATAGTTTTTTACATCATTTATTTATATGATTATTAAGCGATTTTTTATTTTAAAACATCACATTAATAAGTTCAAGAGAAATTTTTTAATAATATTAATAATTAAATTTAAATTTAAAATAAAAAAATTAATTTAAAAAATTTATATAGACTTAATCGTATTTAATCAATAAAATATAAGAAATAAATCTCGAAATTATGCATGAACTTTGATTTTTTACAATTACACACATGAAATTTTAATTGTGTTTCAAATATATACATAAAAATTTAATTTTTTATTATAATTATTTTTATATGTAATATATAAACCTAAAATAATATTATAATTTATGAGAATTAGATCAAATATAAAATTACATAAAACCAATATTTATATATAAAATTATATATTAGAGATTTATCCCAAAATATAATAATTTGGAAATTGCTTATATTCAGATTTTAGGCTCGTAACCAAAAAAGGATTTCAGGCATTAACCCCATTTTTGTCAGAGAAAAAACGCGCCGTTTAGTACACAAACAACAAAACCAATAAAGGAGGGAGCCGGGAGGAGAAAAAAAAGGGAAAAGGAAACAGCAGCTTGAAGAGAATGGCGACGTATCGATCGGTGTTCGACGCTGCGGAGCTTAGGGCCCAATTTAATGATGCCGGAATCAACACTAAATTCATGGCTTCCATTTGGAAGTAAATCTGTTCTTCCCTCTTTTACTTTCTCCACATTTTTATTTATCTTGGAGATTTAATTTTTTTAATTTATGAAGGTATGTGTTACAAAACCCTGGATGCGAGCTGGATGAAATTCCCGATTTGCCTTCCTCAGCTTACCGTCTTCTTCGCTCCAAGTTCAAGCCCTTCACATCCACCGTTCACTCCGTTTTCCATTCCACCGACGGCGTCACCACTAAGCTCCTCATCGAACTCCAGGTCGTTTCCCCTTTTTTTTTTCTTCAATAACAAGAATAATAGGGAATTATCACGGAAATAGAAGCTTGAATTATCAAGTTAGTGGGTGACACTTTGTTTTTATTGTTAGTAGAATGGAGCTTTTGTAGAGGCAGTGATTATGACATATGATACCCGTTTAGGTAAATATGGAGGAAAGCCTCGTCCTGGTGGTCCTAGGTCGACATTGTGCATATCGTCTCAGGTATTTGATTTCAGAACTTTGTGCTTCTCAATGTTATGTATTTGATAAAATGTTGATTTAATTTTAATTTCATTACAGGTTGGGTGCAAAATGGGTTGCAAATTTTGTGCAACTGGAACTATGGGATTTAAGAACAATTTGACGTCTGGAGAAATTGTGGAGCAATTGGTTTATGCTTCTCTTTTAACTAACATACGCAATGTTGTTTTCATGGTAATTCTTTTATTTAGTTCTATATGTGAAGCATTATCCATCTTAACTTATGAGGGGATTTGCTTTTATTCTTCTTAAGCTTCCATGTAGGAGTTCCAGAATGCTTCTTTCGAAATTATGATTTTTGGTTTTATGATGAATTATTTTGATTCATTCAAGTTCATTTGACAATTTTTTTGTATTTCTTTTTTCTTTATTTCCATTTTGTAGTGGCACCATTTTGATACTATATCTTGTCATGTTGTTAGTGAAAATGATGATGATGATGATGATGATGGCATTTACGTAGTTAATGGTCATGAAGCTCCGATGGGTTGTGTTAGTGAAATTTTTTCTTTTGAAATGCGGTTGAAATTTCCTTCCTGTTATTTTGTTAGGGAATGGGAGAACCACTGAATAATTATACTGCCTTGGTGGAAGCTATTCGTGTTATGACAGGATCACCGTTTCAGCTGTCACCAAAGAAAATCACAGTATCAACAGTAATGCCTCTAAAGTTTGTTTTGTGTAGATATTCATACCACTTGTATTATGCGTATTATTATCCGTGCCATAGCATTCGATTGGCAGCATTTGGTTTGCCTTACTGATTATTGATATTGTTTTTCTTTGCTTTTTATGGAGAGTGAAATCTAAAACAACTGATACTTCCAATATTTGAAACTGAAAGTCTATGGAGAGTTATGTTGTTCTATGTGATTAAAATACATCTAATTGGACTACGAGGAGAATTTTGAAGCTTGTATTGTTTTCCCTTTTTTATAAATGAGATTCTAGTGTTTTGGAGAGGTAAAAAACAGAATGCTTTATATGAAAAGAAAATGAAAATTGTTTGACTGCAGGAAGCTCCCAACTTAATAGCTTTGCAATTCTACCTCATATAATGTAGGTTGGGATTATTCATGCTATCAACAAGCTTCATAGCGATCTACCGGGCTTGAACCTAGCAGTATCATTGCATGCGCCAGTTCAAGAGATCCGTTGTCAGATAATGCCTTCAGCAAGAGCTTTTCCTTTGGAAAAACTAATGACAGCCCTGCAAACATATCAAAAGAACAGGTAGCAGTTTGTAAATGTTTCTTCTTATAATTAGGTTATGGTTTTGACACTTCCATTTTTGCAGTCATTTTGAGGGCCCTAACTTTGGTCTTTAAACTTTCAGTCAGCAAAAAATATTCATTGAGTACATCATGCTTGATGGAATGAACGATGAAGAGCAGCATGCACACCAGCTCGGCAAATTGCTGGAAACTTTTCAAGTGGTGAGCTCTTATTTTAGCATAAATGCAGATGGTTTTTCAGTAGTCTCTCTACTCTGTACACATATGTGCATTCGTGTCTACCTATTTGTTTTTTCTGCTTGGTGGTGGGGAGTGAATAAGGTTTCTTTCTCCCAGGGTTGTAGGTGTAGGGGAGGGAATAAGTGTGGTCTATGGGGACTGGATAGGGCATTTTTAGTGATTCTTTAATGGTCTCAAACATATTCTTGAATGTGAGCCGAACTTATTGGCAAGGAACTTGATTCCAGGGCTGCCAAAAATGCAAAGCTAGTTTACAAACATGTAGTGAATTTTAGTTTCATCGGTTCATAGCTCTAAGCTGATATGCTATTGTTAACCTTCGTTTCCCGAGTTTTTGAGTTTTAACTTTCGATGCAGGTTGTAAATTTAATACCATTTAATCCAATTGGTAGCCCAAGTCAATTCAGAACCAGCAGTGACCAGAAAGTATCAGAATTCCAAAAAATTCTTAGGGGTACTTATAACATCAGGACAACAGTTCGTAAGCAAATGGGCCAGGATATAAGCGGCGCATGCGGTCAGCTGGTCGTGAATTTACCTGACAAGAGAACTGGTGAAAATACAAGTCTTTTAACCGACATCGAAGATCTTCGCATTTGATGTGCAGAATCCCTTTAAGGTGAGATTCTTAAAAGTATGAATACTTGAGATTGGATCTCTAGTTTGCTGACTGGTTAACAACTTCAGTTTTATCTGCAGTCAGGCATTATTCTTAAATTCATTATGCTTTGCTTAACCTCTACCGAAAGGCGAGTTTATCGATCATTCATGTGAAGATGACTCAGAAGTAACCATATCAGAATCTTTGCTACTGCAAAGTGTGGGTTAACTATCTTGGCAATGTCAAAGGTCTTGGGATATATTTCAATTACAAATTTTAGATGTGAATCAATTTTGGCTCTAGTTTTGTGTTCTATGGGTCAATTGCCTAGTGACTCGGAAACTTTTGGATAACAACATATTAGAATCCCTTTTTTTATTTTTTGAGGCATTATCATCTGAAAATTAGAAAAATATATATATAATGTTGTTTTCTTGCTAACAGCTCTCCTGATCCTGCTTTGCTCTTTCCCTCAATTTCTTTCTATGATAGTCATAGTTAATATAGGATAGAGCTCTTGGAATGTTTAGAAAAAGTGAACTATTGCTCCATGATTTTGATTAATACGAATATAAGATTATAATTCATAAAATATAAATTCGTGAACAAATTTATAAAATTGTCAATCTAATTTAAATGAACAAATGTTTGTCTAAACTCATGATCAATTCGTTTAGGCACTCATGTAGCCAGTTATTTTCAACGAATTTCACTGTTTGACAGTAAGAAAAGCCATTGCAAAACTCAGACAACTCCAGAAATACTTTGAATATCAGCGTATTACACAAAAATCTAAGAGAGGAAAAAGCAAACCCTATTCTAACCTGATTCCCACAATTATCATCCTATACCAACATCTTGGCATTACACAAAAACCTTTAATCTCAAAGAGCTTCACTGAATGCACTTCAGTTGCCAAGTATTAAAAATATACCTATGCTGGTCTGGATAACTGACTCAGGCGTTAAGATACACTTTGCTGTAGTCATCTGCTGCTCTGGATAATGACTGTATAGAGACGCGAAAACCCGGACCCATCTGCACGCATGCATTTAAATTTGAAATGAACCTCTCAGAAGGCACAACGGTTGGCATTGCATTAAACATCTGATTATGCACCTAGTTCATATGGGTTACTTTTTGTCTTCGAAGTTAAATCTTGTTGCATCCAAATTCTCAGTGAATAAGGGAATACATGCAAATGCCTAAAAGTTACATGGCATACTCATTTCACAATACACCTAGAGATTAACCATCTAGTTCAACTAAATTAGACTATTTACAGAAAAAGCAAAAGAAAAATACACCCTTAAGTCAATATGCACAATATATGTTGAATCTCGACCGCTAGTATTCCCCTGACAGTAAAGCCAAGTTTAAATATTTTCCATCTAAGTTAACTAAAGTTAGTATCTTAATAAATTTAAGGTAGAGAGGAAGCTAGAAGATTCAACAGCTAGATTCTGATATAAGTGCAACCAATGCTTGTTAGATCAGTATCACTTTGGAAGGCAGTCTTTATTATTTTTTTCAAAAGATGAGGCAGGGGACCTTGTGCATGAGCAGGCGGATGTACAAAGTATTTTGGTATTATGGACATTCTCTAATCTCAACTTAAAACAGTCTAATTGTACACAGTATGCCACAGATAGATCAGTTGGAAAATAGTACAATAAAATCCTCCTTTTATTTTATTTTATTTTTACATTTTGAAGTAAAGCATTTATAATAAACATCTGAAAGAGGTTATATCAGAACATTTCAACATGCAACCGAAAGTTGCTAACTATTAGCTTAGCCAAGTTTCCTAGAGCGCAAATGTTTCTGAATTTTTTTTTTTTCGAATTTGACAAGAATCATAATTCACAAGCATAGCAGGTACGGTGGAAGTAGTATAAATTAACAGGTATCAATTAACAGCTGCTAAAATGTAATATAAATAAAATGATGAACTTACCGTGCTGCATATATGGAAGGAGTTCACATATCCAGCATACTTGGAAGCTGTAAAAAACCAAAATTATGTATGAAAAACAAAGAAGCTAAATGAAAATAGGGTCTACACAACAAAGTTACCGATGCAGGACTCTTCTAGAAGTTCATCCAATTGGTTGTTTTACGTGTTTTTTTGTCATGCCTGCTGGTTTACCTTAGTTTACAGTTAGTAACCATAACGAGCCTAGCATAGTTCTAACAAATTATAATTTGTTCCCAATTAATGTTACTTAATTAACAAGTTAATCTTCCTCGATGATTATATTTACATTCATATTGGCTTACTTGCATGCATACATATATAGGATATTCCTCAATTCCCAAGTTTCTTGTATAAATTTTATTTCAATTGCGTTAATATGTAAGGGTAACAATAACCATTTTCATAGTTTTCAGTTTGCAGATAGGAAAATCTAGGATCAAACTCGTTTCATGTAAATTATAATTATGTTAAGACTAAATCAATCTGTTGTGAAAGTAATTCAATGTAATTGTAACTCGTTTGCAGCTAAAAGATAAATCCTATCCAGACTGAACAAATCAGCAAATACAGAATATAAGGTGTAGCTCTCTTACTCTTCTTCAATCCTGCTGGCTTTGCTAGCAAAAGAGAATTCATAAACGCACCAACATTGTCACGCAAAAACTCCTCTGACAAACTCACCTATACCACAGGTGAAAAGTTTCATGACCTCACTTTCAGCAATAAAATTCTTAAACCACGAGATTATGTTCTTAAGTAAGATATGTTACCTTTCCAATTCCAACATGCACAATAGATGTTTTGTCCATTCTGAATTTTACTTGACCTTGTTTAGCTTCTTTGACTGCCTTGGTGACATCTTTGGTTACAGTACCTTGCTATACAAGTAGTCGTGAGGGTAAAAAAGTCAAATAGATTTGTTGAATTGCAATTAACATATGCAAGTATAATCGGGAGTGGTGTTTCCACTTGGCAATGCATTAACAAAAATAAATATTAGATGATAAACTTACTTTGGGATTTGGCATCAGACCATGCTGATTCAGAATCTTTGATATCTGCAAGACGTAAAAACACATATTGGTTGAACCAAATGATGATAACTAGTGACACTTTCTAAAAAAGCATCTGAAATCAAGAACCTTATAAAGACGTTTCATGAAATTATGCGTTGAGAAACATCTGTCAAAGCCAACCTTGCCCGTGCCTGCAAGGATACAAGCTCGGGTTCAGAGCGAAATCATAATTTATTCTAGAGATATGTCAGAGGAAGTACTGACTCCACCTTCCATCTATTCGAACTAAAGAAACAAAGGGAATATGAAAGAAAAAAAAAAAAACTAAAGTGCATAAACCCTATCAGGGGTGATGTAACAACAATTAACTTAGACAAGGAAGCACTGGAATTAAGTAGATATAGAAAACAATATTAACAAGAGTGGTTTAATACTTGCAATTTCCTCGATAAGATCAACACCACCAACAATATCAGCTCCGGCAGCTCTAGCGTCATCAGCGTCCACTCCTTCAGCAAAGACAGCTACTTTGACTTCCTGAAAAGTCAAATGTAGTATTGTTAAAGATGAGAAAACAGGTTTGTTCAGCTTATAGAAAAAAAGTTCTGAATACCTTCTTAGCACCATGAGGAAGTGCCATTGTACCACGAACAATCTGCATTCCGGTCAAAAGAGCAGTGAGCATCCAAAATAACCCCTCTTACAAACAAATATAGGAACCAAAAACCGTAATTACTTCAAAAGAATGTCGAAATAGAACATAAGTAACAGAGACCCCTTCTAAAATTCTTCCCCCTAGCAACATTTGGCATTGCCATATATATATATGGAGAATTGTAATCTAAGAAGCATTAACCACTGGGAAACATGTTTTTGAAGCCTTTCCGTTAGATTCGTCATAATAGAGATAGATATACGAGATTAATCTTAAATATAAAATAAGAAATCAAACAGACTGAAATTCATACCAGCTCGGATCGCTTTTGGTCGATACCCAACCGGACATGAGCTTCAACAGTCTCATCAAAATTCGCCTTGGCATTACCCTGAACAATTTACCAGAAGCAATGTGCAGTAATTAGCAATGACAATAAATAATATATAAGCAAGCACATACACGCAATACTGAATCTTCAATTCACAAAATAAACAGAGTGTTTATTAAAATTGTTTCAAAAAAGAAGAAGCATTTAACACAGACCTTGACTTCCCTAATGGCATCCATCAAATCAAGAACAGGACGCTTCTCGTTCTTCTTCTCCGGCATAATCAACATAGGAAAGGGAATCACAACTTTCTCCTCCTCAGCCGCAACCCTAAAAGGTGTCCTCCAAGCTCGACTCTCCGCCTGAATTTTTCTGCTTTCCCTCGCCATCTCCTCGCTTTCTTGACCCCTCGCCTCCCCCACACGATCCTCGGGGAGAGGAGCCACACGCGTAGGATACGAGATGGGTGAGATGTTGGGTACGTCTTTGACATAACGGAGATCCTCCCGGCTCAACGTGGACCGAGTGCCTTCTTCTGGTGGAGCAGACTGAAGGGTTTGGTCTGGTTGTGGTGGGTCTTTGGGCTTGGGGGCGTAGGAGACTGGTTGAATGGGGAGGGATTGAGAATCAGAGGAAGAAGAAGAAGAGAGAGATCTATGGAGAGGGAGGAAACAAGAAGATGAAAAATGGGGTAGTGAAAGGCGGCGTGACTGAGAGAGGAGGAGCTTGAAGCCGGCCATTTTTTTTTGTTTATGCAACAGCGTAGCTGTAGTAGTAGGAGAAGGGAAGGGGTTTTGGCTGTTGGGGGGTTTTAGATTCCCAATTTAGGGTTTAGGGTTAATAAAACATTTGGTATTTGAAATTGGTTTCAATGTTCAATTTGATACCTGAGTTTTGTTCTCAATTTGATACCTAAGTTTGCATCAATATTCAATTTAGTACCTAGACTAAGCAATATAATGTAACCAAACAAGTATTTAACACTTGTTCTCTAGTAAATAAAACATAGGTTTATATTTGGGACAAAATGTTGTTATATTGGTATATAAAATCTAAAAAAATACACACATCATAGTTTTTTTTTTTGTGTTTCAATCATAATTTCATTAAAAACATAAAAAAGGGGACCATAGGAAGTTCTTTAATTCATTCGAAATACACGGGATGAAAGCTTAAAATTTCAAGATGTCGATGGATTTAAATACGTTTTCGCATTTAATTTTTATTCTCGATTATCTTAAATGTCAAATTTCGATTTATTAAATCTTATTTCAAGGTTTTATATCTCTAACAACTTTATTTTCGGTGGTTCTCTAACACACAATTTCATTCCATAAGCAAAATTTTTCTCGAGTTTCTCAAAAAATCCAATTATTCCAAGATTTTTAAAGGCATAACCACGAGCTCAGATTAATACCCGAGAAAGTTCAGGATTCTAGAAGTTCTTGATTAATCTTCATCCACCAACTTGTAAAAAAACCCATTATTTTTAATATCTCAATTTTACCATTTCTTCTAAAAATTTCATTTATTTTTAAAATTATTTTTTATAAATTTATTCTTTACCTAACCCACATTGTGTTTACATCATAATTTATTATAAATAAAAATAATGAAAAGTGAATTATTATACTTTATATTTAATGTATTTATCTATATAAACAATATAACAATCATAAAGATATTATACCTTTTCAATAATTTAACGTCGCATCAATAATTTAATCCTGAATTTAAGTGTTTTCATTTGAACTTGATTTTTTTCAAGATGAAAATATTGATGTGATATTAAACTTATGAAAATATTATACAGATCACGTGACGTCGCTGTTTCAAACAATCTTTTCCCCTATATCTACATAAGATGTTTATATTTGTTTACTTATTTGTCATAATAAGCTCAAATAACATTCAAATCCACCTTCTGCTATTTGAAATGCAAATTTCTTTCTTTTTCAATAATTCATGTTCAGAATTCGTGTCACTCACATATTCGTATAAAATACGAGGATAAATTATTTTTAAAACCGCCATATTTCACAGAGCACAAGCCTCGTTCAAGTATGATACAAGTAATACAATATACTGGTAATAATTAAGGTGGGTATATATTCTCATGGCAAATGCATTGCCACACTTGAGGGTAGTACTCATTTTCTTCTAACTCCGCCGCCCTGACCGATACTTCGACAGGCATACACGGCTTGCACTGCTTGCACTTTGAATCACAAGAAGCCGGTAAGGATCCAGGCCTTCTAATCCCAGCAATCAGCCCCAAATTTTCCTGCACAGTATAGAACCATAGCAACCATTCAAACAACATTTCAACAAGGGAAATATAACAGTGAACTAGGGATGTACTGACCGGAGAAGGTGACGGTGAGCCGGCTAGTTCGCGAGAGTGAACCGAGATGGAAAAACCGAGAACCGTAAGCAAGAGGGTACTGATGAAAATGGTGGTAATTTTCTTTCTGTGTTCCATAGAGAAAGCAAAAGAAAAAAAAAAAAAAAAATTTATTTGGAAGATAATTAATGGAATGGCAATTATTTATACATAAGAGAGTATATGGAGTAGTTGAAAATTTTGATACTGTATGATGAAGAAACGGTCAAAATGATCTCAACTAAAACTGAAATTATCATCATCAACAGCATAAGCCATGTGCTTTTCCAGGTATCCAAAACTCCCAGTGATGGTATTTGAATCCTTAAGATGTGGAATGGAGATTGTTTTTGATGTATATCGAGACTCGATTGATTTAATATTGATATTTTTTTAATTGATCCTTTATTCCGTGCCTTTAAATAAGTTTGTCACCACTTTCGAACAAATCGAAATTGCGCGATGAATGTGATAGCATTGTTTATAGTATAAATAAAAATCAGTTGATTGTGGTTACATAAGAAATCGTTAACCAAATGTTAATCAAACATGTTTTTTAGGCAAAATAATTTAATTCGTCTTTCAATTTTACCAAGAAAAAATGATTTTAATCATCCATTTAATTTTTCATCTTTTGACCAACTAATTTCCAGCTAATCGCCTTGGATCAAACCGATTTTCATGGAATCTCTACGGATTCTTCCAAATTTCAAAATAAATTGAAAATAACAAACACACACTCACTACTCTGGCAAATAAAGAGTAAATTACATTAACAGTCTCTTAATTATTAGTAAATTTTTTTAATCACCCAATTATTAATATTTTTTATTTCCTAAATAATAAAAACTATAAAATGATCATTCAATTGTTCAATTTTTTTTGTCACCAATGAACTAATAATAACATCTTTTAAAATTAACATAACAATAGTTTTACCTTCAATATTTATAAATTATATCAATTTAAACTTGATTCTAAAAAAAATCTAAACTAATATCTTAAAAATTAATCTCGAGTATTTGACCGTTTTAAAAAACTTTAGTAACAAAATAAAAAAAATAAAAAAAAGAGCACGTGCACAATATTGGATGAAGAAAGCTTAGCCAAGTCAAATTAGCATACTACTAGTAACACTAGTAAAGTACTAAAAATTAATGTATTTTAAAATATTAAAAATTTGATATAAAAATACATTCCTTTTTTATTAACATATTTTTTAAAATATAATTTTTATATCAAATTTTTAATATTTTAAATGTAACTAGAGAAGGTATACTTTATTCTAATATATAACAATTTTTTACTTTTTTAAAAATAATAATAAATTTTAACAATCTTTTAGTGTTTGTAATTTTTATATTTTTATAGCTTTTAATATATTTGAATTATTAAATATGATTAAAATATATTAATTTAAAATAATAATTCTTATTTGAATGGTTAAATATAATTAAAATATATTAACATTTATAAATATTATAAATTATAAATATATATATTGGTTGAGAATTATAAATATATATTTTGCTCGCCTTGATGTGAAAGGTTAGAATAGAAAAACGGGTGACCCAAAAGTCAAGCCGAGGCTTGAAGAAGAATACAGTCTACATAATTGAAAAGGAAGAAAGAAACTCTGAAATATGAGTCCTTTTTTAAGAAAATAAAAGGTATTATTTCTTAGCCTTCCAACTTTATAAAAAAATTATTTTAATTTTTCAATTAATTTTTTACTTTTTAAAATTTTAAAATTCATATTTTTTGTCAAAACATTCCAAAATATATAGAAAAAGTTAACTTTGCGAACATGACATAGACGTGAATTATCACATATATATTATTTTTAATTTTCAAAAATAATTTATAATTTTTTGAATTTTTAAAATTTTAAAAATAAAATAAATGTCAATATATCATCCACATGAAAATTCATGTATATGCCACGTTAACAAAATTAACAAACATTTTTACATCTATTTTGAGGGTTATTTACCAAAAAAGTCATTTTTGAAATTATTTATGGAAATAGGTCAAAGTGAAAAAAAATTATTGGAATAGACATTTTTTGCAAAAACGCGCCTAAGTGAGCGTCATGTCAAGGGAAATCACAGAAAAGCGTTTTCACGTGGAAACACTTTTCTTTGAATGGGACAAAAACGCTCCTATATGAAAGCTTTTTTCAAATTAGTGTCCACGTGAACGCATTTTTTGACGTGTTTTTATTTCAGTCGAGAAAAAATATTCTTACGTGAAAACGTTTTTGTCTCATTCAAGGAAAAGTGCTTTTACGTAAAAATATTTTTCTACAATATCCTCTGCCATGACATCCACGTAAGCATTTTTTGCAAAAACGATCTATTTTAATAATTATTTTTTACTTTAAACTATTTCGATATATAATTTTAGAAATGAACCTTTTATTATATATAACCCTTATTTTGAAATATTTCAAAAAAATGCAAAGACGGAAAAATAAATAAATAAAATAAATAATTTTTTTAAAAATTGGAGGATGAAATAAATTATTATAAAAAAAAAAAACATTCAAAAATGGACACATCCATCCCACAGTCACAACTCACAAGCCATGATGAGCGTCGACTTGGATGGGGATCCTCCGATGATTGCTCCGTCAATTCCAAGCAAAGTCAGTGGGTCCGGTCAATGAACCACAAAGCAAGTTTTCAAAATCACCCCCACACCACGGTTTTTTTAATCAGAAGCTTGAAAAGTTTGAGATTTCACTTGAAAATTAAAAAAGAATTATTTAAATTTTCACGTGATAATATGATATAATTTTAAAGTGTCACGTATAATGTTTTAATAATCGGATCAATAGTTGAACTGATCAAATTACTAGTTTCTGATTCAATCAATATGATCAATTCAACTATTGGACTAATAATAATTTAAAACAAAATTTAAAAAAATAAAGAATTTTATTAAACCAGTTTAATCTACTCAACTACAGGTTTTTGTCCTAGAGTTTTTTATTTTTATAAGTTTTGAGCAATTTCCAATTCAATCGATTCAACCCCTTGTTAAGACCAATATATTGATCGGTTTGCAGTCCAACCAATCAATCCAACCTATTCCAAAAACATTGGTCACATCATCAAATCTTGACGAAATTCAAGTTTAATGACTAAAATAGATCTAATTGCCAAATTCAAGTATCAAAGTGAACCCAAGAAAAGTACGAGTACCAAATTAAACCTAATTGCCAAGTTTAGAGGCCTTAAATTATACTATATCTTACAATAAATACATGTCTTAATTAGCTAGTTAGAATCAAGTATCATGAATACTTGTTTGAATCATTAACTATAATATATTAGGACTCAAATCAAAATAAGGGCCAAATTGAAGTAAATGTGCATTATTATGTGGGTTGTCACGCCAATATCATTAAAAAATTAATGTTTTAATCAACATTTTAATTAAAAAAATAATTTGACTATTTTTTAATGTTTAATGGTCAAATTTAGCTCAAAAGAAGAATAATTACCAAACTGACAAAAGATATAAACATTGATGGCTAGGTTTAACATTATGCATTTAAATTCTACAATTAGTCTATGTACTTTATGAAAGTTGTGGATTTAATCTCTATACTTTGATTTGATCATTTTTAGTCTCTATACTTTTCAAAATGTAAAATTTCAATTAACCCAAAATGATAACGATCGAATTCATTATGTCCTACTATTTTCAACATCTAATGTGGCAAACATGTTATCATATGCATAATACCGTGCTTACTTATTATTTTCATATATTACTCACTAAAATCCAGTTAATGGATTAAGGGTTGTCATTTTCGTCAACACTAAAATTTCAAAATTCGAAAAGTATATGAACTTATAATGATCCGATTGGAGAATATGGACTAAAACTACAATTGTACGCAGTTTAACCAAATAAATTTAATTGCTACTATTTGAATTAAGATTAAAATTTTCAAATTGCAAAAAGTATAGAGACTGAAATTGAATAATTTGAAAAGTACAAGTACTAAAATTGACCAAATTTAAGTATAGAGACTAAATTCAGAAATTTCACAAAACACAGGGACTAATAAATAATTAAACCAAATTGAAAGTCTTAACTCTTAAGAAAAAGGTACCGTCCAAACTGTCCCACTTGTGCGGAGAGATAGACACCTGTCTTACAATTTTCACCATAAACCATTTATTGGTTTTAGTATTGTTTACTATCCGTTTTATGGTAATTTTGATCTTTGTAATTTTTTTATTTTTTATTAATTAAAAAAAATATTACAATAATATTAATTAAAAATTAAAAATATATTTCTATAAGTTTATAAATGAATCAATGACTCAATTAAATAATATTAAAATTTAAGTCTCATCATATATATAATGATAAAGTGTGTGGGTCTTAATCTCATCATCTACGAGTTTTAATTTTCACATTTATTTTTATTATACTTAAAATAATAAAACTTAAAAAACAAAAAACAAAAACTCGAATATTTATGTAGCTTTGCCTCTTTCTTCGTTATTACTGTTTTTATTTTTCACGCACACATGTCCAAAATATGCACAAATCTCTTCACCATTTCAATATTAATTATGATATTTTTAAAAGGGTAAACTATTAAAATAGTCACTTTTATTTTTCTCAGGTTATATTTTAATCATTTATATTTGAAATGTTACATTTTAGTCACTTACGTTAACATGTTGTAACATTTTAGTCACTGAGCCATTAATTGTCGTTAACGGTATAACACTAAGCTTACATGGCACATTCAATCACCATTTCAAACAAAAATTATGGGTTAAATTATACAATTGGTTCTCATATTTTTTCGTTTTAAGCATTTTTTTCTTTTTTTTAATGTTCTTTTTAACTTTTATTTTTTCTTTATTTTTCATTCTCTCATGCTTCTCCTTCTATTTTCCTCCATTCTTCATCTCTTTTAACGTAAAAAAAAATTAAATTGCTCAAAAAAAATATAATATAAGGACCAATTGTATAATTTAATCTAAAAATTTCTTTTGAAATGATGATTTAACGTGTCACATCAGCTTACCATTACACCGTTAACGGAAATTAATGCTCAGTGACTAAAATGTTACAACATAATAACGTAAGTGACTAAAACGTAACATTTCAAACAAAAGTGACTAAAATATAATTTGAGATAAACAAAAGTGACTATTTTGATAGTTTAACCATTTTTAAAATTAAACTTGTTTTAAAATTTTAACCATATTACTAATAAAAAAGATCTTAAGAAACAATAGCTTCTCTTTTACTCGCATGTTTTTTCTTACACGATCATCTTCTTCAGTATCTTCCTTTAACTGATCTACGCAAATCCCAGGAAAACCCCACGTGTCAAAAGAGTAGGAGATGGAGCTACGGAGATTGCATCTTCTTCTTCTTCAAGGGTTTATGTTGTTATCTGTGATGGGGATTTGTTACGCGAGATTTGTGGTGGAAAAGAACAGCTTGAGGGTGGCTTCACCTGAGAAGATTAAGGGTACCTATGACAGTGCAATTGGCAACTTTGGGATACCTCAATATGGGGGAAGCATGGATGGTGCTGTGGTTTACCCTAAGGAGAATCAAAAGGGTTGTAAAAGTTTTGATGACTTTGGGATTTCCTTTAAATCCAAGCCTGGTGCTCTTCCTACTTTTGTTTTGGTCGATCGTGGAGGTACCCTTTTTCTTATTTTTGCCTTCCATATTTGATTTCAGGTCTGAGATTGAGTTTTTTTAGCTATGATTTATTTGTTCTTGGGTTGACTCATTAGGAACCATTTTTGCCTTTTTTGGGGCTAATTTGATTGTTACTTTACAATTGGGGTTATTTTGGGTGTTAGATTTATGGCTTGATTTGTTTGGTTTGGTTGGTTTAAGAGGGTTATTTTTCCTATTCTTTTATAATTGTAAGTTTCCTATTTGAGTTTAATTGGTTTAATTTTCATGCACTGGATTTTCGTGATTGGTTTCTAACTCTTTCATTCATTTAGTGAAGTATTTATTAGTAGTTTCTGTCGATTACATTGTCACTATGAGCTTTGAGTTTGGTAGTTTGTTTGATTTGGTGGACTAATAACTTTCTTGACTCTCACATATATATACTTGTTTTAGCCTGCTTAAATCGTTTGGAAGGAAAGATGTCATTTTCTCCTTTTATCCTAGTTGTTCTCTAAAATTTTGGGTTAATTTTCCTATCCCCCCCCCTTCTCATTTCAATGGGATAAACTTTTTTGCTGATTTGGAATGAAATTTTGTTGTTTTCTCTTGTGAAATAAGCTGTTTGAATTGATCGAAGATAAACACAAGCTCGAAGAAGGTGGAACTTGTGCATGCTCTAAGTGCATCATATTGATGGCTTATAGTTGCCTACAATTATATAATTAAGATATTACAATGTTATTAAACTGTTACAGGGATAAGAAGAATCTTAAGTTATAATTCAGTATGTTCGAGACATTTTTCAGTTTATCGTGGCCTATGTATAGATACCAATGGCTACTATTGTGTTAGGTCATAGATTTTAAGGTTGTAAACTTGTTTATTGTCCTAAGACTTGACTACCTAAGTTATGGTCTTTCAGATTATTTTTCTTTAGTTTTCGATAACTTCAAGCCGAGTCTGCTTTTAGTGTTTACGATTCTATTTATTTTCCCAGATTGCTTCTTTGCTTTAAAGGTTTGGAATGTACAGCAAGCTGGTGCTTCTGCAGTGCTTGTTGCTGATGATATCCAAGAAGCATTAATAACGATGGACACACCTGAAGAGGATAGGTTAGCTGCCAAATACATTGAAAATATAACAATTCCATCTGCCCTTGTCGAGAAAAATTTTGGTGAAACTCTTAAGAAAGCAATAAGTGGTGGGGATATGCTCAATGTTAATCTTGATTGGCGAGAGTCTGTTCCACACCCTGATGATCGTGTGGAGTATGAGCTATGGACCAACAGCAATGATGAGTGTGGAGTTAAATGTGATATGCTGATGGAATTTCTGAAGGATTTCAAAGGTGCTGCACAGATACTTGAAAAAGGTGGCTATACTCAATTCACACCCCATTATATAACTTGGTACTGCCCTCAGGCTTTCTCGCTAAGCAGACAGTGCAAATCTCAGTGCATCAACTACGGAAGATATTGTGCACCTGATCCTGAACAAGAGTTTAGCTCTGGGTATGATGGGAAAGATGTAGTTATTGAAAATTTGAGACAGCTATGTGTTTTCAAAGTGGCAAATGAGACCAATAAGCCTTGGTTGTGGTGGGACTATGTGACAGATTTTCAGATAAGATGCCCCATGAAGGAGAAAAAATATAACAAGGAATGTGCAGATGTTGTTATCAGAGCTCTCGGTAAATAGTTAAATTAAAGATATCCTCTATTTCACTTATTATTGCCACTAATACCACCCTCATGAAAGGGCAGAATCATGATGTTTTTGTCATCCTTTCAGGGATTGATGGTAAAAAGATTGAGAAGTGCATGGGAGACCCTAATGCTGATGAAGATAATCCTGTTCTGAAAGAAGAGCAAGAAGCCCAAGTAATTCTCCCGTGCTTAGTTATATATGCTTTTATGTATTTGTTCTCATATTTGACCTTTTTGGAGCTCTTAATCATTGAAAGCTGCTTAATAGAAATATTTTCTATAGTTGGGAAAAGGATCTAGGGGTGATGTTACTATATTGCCTACACTTGTTGTTAACGATCGCCAATATCGAGGTTTGTCTAGGTGCCTGTGTATCACATATAAAATTTAGGATGCCTTCCTTTCTGATATATTAGCATACAGGAAAGCTAGCCAAAGGTGCTGTTCTGAAGGCCATCTGTGCTGGTTTCGAGGAGACTACTGAACCAGCCGTTTGCTTGAGTGGTGGTAAGTGTTTTTTGGTTGTACTTTCTTGCTAGAGAAGTGTTTTAGTTGATTACCACTTAGGGGCTATCATATAGTGCAATGCTGCTGCCCGTTTCCATAATTGACAGTGGTTACGTCTGTGGCAGATGTGGAGACAAATGAATGCTTGGATAACAACGGTGGTTGTTGGCAAGATAAAGCAACCAATCTCACAGCCTGCAAGGTATGAATCAAAGAGCTTTCTAATAGAGGTTCGCTACTTGCTTATGACACCGTTAACGCAATTAAGTCCCAACATATTAACTTTCTCAGGATACATTTCGCGGGAGAGTCTGTGAATGTCCCTTGGTTGATGGTGTACAATTTAAAGGAGATGGTTACAGTCACTGTGAAGGTGTTATGAGATTTTTTTTTTATCATTTTATTTGCATTGGTTTAGTTATTATTTCGAAGTTAAATTTAAATTGTGAAGTTACCATTTTAATGTTTTTTCTTTTCATGATTCATGTCTCATTATATGAGCCTAACACGATGCAATGGCATTAATAGGATAAAGCTTGATTTGTTTTTGTTTGTTGCTTATGTCCAAGTTTGAAGCCCCTCATCAATTTTTATTGTGTTTGCTTATGTTTAATGAGGCAATACAAATTTCTTCCTTAAAACTCTGGTTTCTATCATTAATCATCTTATATCTGCATAATATATGCTCATTTTCTATTTTCGGTTTTGCCGATCAGCTAGTGGGTCCGGAAGATGCAAAATTAATAATGGAGGTTGTTGGCATGAAGCACGAGATGGACATGCATACTCCGCTTGTTTGGTTAGTATCGACATTTATTTTTCCTAACCTCCTCCCAGCTTTACATTTTCCTCCACCTGAAATCAAGTTTATGCTCTAATCGAGGATTTGAACAGAATGATGGAAATGGTAAATGCCAGTGTCCTCCAGGGTTTAAAGGTGATGGTGTCAAAAATTGTGAAGGTGAGTCCTAAACAGATAAATATATGTTTTTTTCTCGAGTTTGAGAACCTAACCGCCACGGGGCATCTTGAAAGTGCCTCCTTTGTTCTTATGGTGAAGAAACTCGCATGACCGTCGTGTAGATAAGCTATAACTAACAGTAAATGACTAGTTGAATGCAAGCAAATGGAAGCATTTGGTTTGTCGAATGATTTAAGTCATTTAATATTTGTGCGTTGCCAATCACGCAGATATTGATGAATGCAAAGAGAAGAAAGCCTGCCAGTGCCCTGAATGTAGCTGCAAAAATATTTGGGGAAGCTATGAATGCACTTGCAGTGGAGATCTTTTGTACATCCGGGACCATGATACCTGCATAAGTGAGTTGTCAATCTACGATTTGCAACTCGAACCTATTTTCTATGCAATATATGATTTCCGGATCGTGTTTTGATGTCTCACTCCTTGCTCTATCTCAGGTAAAAGCGGTACCGAAGTAAGATCATCATGGGCAGCCGTTTGGGTCATTTTAATCGGCTTGGCAATGGCCAGTGGTGGGGCTTATCTCGTTTACAAATATAGATTAAGGGTAAGTTAGTGCATTATATTATATTTTTCTAGTTAAGAAAGTGACTCTTTTGGATTGAATCGTTTGAATCAAGACCCGAACCGGCCATTCTGATTTTCTTCCCAATATGTTAAGCATAGTTTTTGTAATGTTGACGTGTTTTATTACTGTTGCAGTCATACATGGACTCTGAAATCCGAGCTATAATGGCACAGTACATGCCACTGGATAGTCAAGCTGAAGTACCGAACCATGTAAGCGATGGTCGAGCATGAAGAGGAAAACTCCATTATTTGCAAGGAGTAGTGATGTGGTTCTTCTGGTTATACATTGATTCAATTGGATTTGGAGCAAGGATTTTATTGATATGTAAATTATATGGAGCAATAAAGGAATACAGATTGGAAATGGCTTTTTGTTCTTTATTGTTAGAACCCCCTATTTATCTTTGACCAGTAACTTATATGGCTACTTTGTCTCCATAGTTTATTTATGCATTTTAGATTAATTTCTTATTTTTTTAAGTACCGCTGTTTTTTTAGTGAATTATAGTAAGAACAGGGTAAAGTTCGAACAATAAATGTGATTAGTGCAATTTGAATTTAGGTTTCATCTATAACGGTAAATATCTTGACTTTTAAACCATCATACGGAGTTCTAAACGTTTTAGTTTTTAAATTGCACTTCAATATATATAAAAAAGAAATTAAACATTTTATACACTTTTTTAATTTTGACATTAATAAAATTCAAGTTGAGATAATAAAATTCTTTATTTTTTAAGTTCATCAATTTTAATTTCTATTTTGTTGGAATTGATAAATTATAATTTTTATATCGAGTAAATTTTGAAATTTCGTTTCTTAATTAAATGGTAACCCGTAAATCCATTTGGTCAAATTTTGTTATTGATTGTGTAAGTTATGAATTTAGTCTATATTTTTTAATTTGTTCATTTTTACTATCTTTTTGAATTTTGAAATTTTAATATCGAGTCATAGCCTAAATATTACCATAGCCTCCCCTCAACCCATAAATAGGAGGATAATGCACTTCAACCTACTCGAACTTACATTCTTCTGCATTGGCATCAATGTCCATACTAATCGAGTTAAATTTCAATCGGCTATTTGCTTCAAATTTAAATGTACAAAAACCTAAACTATTCATTTTTAAAATAGATCGATTGAACTACTAAATTAATTGTTATCCATTTTTACAGAGTGAAATCTTTTATATTTAAGGGACTTGAGTCTAAATGTGTTGAGGTTGAAGGTTACAAATTAACATTCTTTTTTATGTTAATGTCCACCATTTTTTAACTTTATTTATTTGCTTTTTTTACAGAATACCTTATAATTTGAAATCCGATCCGGCCTTATGACCGGAATTCGACCTGTAATTGGTACCCTCGCAACCTTGCGGGGTGAAACACCCTGCAATCTTATGAGATCAGTCTCTCGCGATGAAGACATGCAAACACATCTCGCGAGAAACACACGAGCACATATGATGACACTTGAGTGCGAATCTTATTAGAAAGATACATCTAGAATATGTGTTGAACCTAAAGAGTATGTGTCGTCTTGAGTTACATGCATGACACCACTCTCAAATCAGGAGGTAAAAACAAACTTTTAACAGCTTTAAAATTAAATGTATAAAAACTTAAACCAAATAATTAATTCTTGTATTTTTTTTTTTATGTGATTACAAGAAATTAATGGACAAATTTTGACGAATGATTTTTGTGGTAAAATTATTGATTACAAATCAAGATTTTATCAAGAAATAAATTCATTACAAAATGGCAATTGAACTTATTTCAATTTATAAAAATTTGCAAGCCTACATGTTTTCACCAGAAATGGTCTACATCTCCCCCCTCCGGCGGCGGTATCTTCTACGATCTCTTCGCTGGACCGACCTTGAGATCGATTCCGATATCCATTCCGTTGTAAGCAATCGGTGCATACATCCATAGATCATCGGAACTCAACAGCGGCAAGACTCCGGAATAAAGAAATTAAATTAGGGAAAAAATATAATAAGAGAAAAATCAACGAAAGCTATTAATGGAAGGTTGACTCTTTTAGGATAACTCTTAAAAGTGCCGTCAGTATTGTCCTTAGCTTGGATACCGATTTCAGACGGACGACACTTCAAAAACTTTTTTCGAAAGATTCGGAAATCACTCCATGAAGTTATTTCCTTAATTTGCAGCTGCAAAAACTTTACATATTGAACAGCTTCTTCAAGCATTGTACTAATATCAACCTTTGTTCCATTAGGGACAAGATTCTGTGAAATCCTCAACCTTTCATTAATCCTTTCCCTTTCTTTTCTGCAAAATCGATACGAATTGATCGGTTTAGTCGGTTAAATCGGTTTTCAATATAATCTTCAACAATGCTTTAAACCACATTTGCCTTGTATATGTTCCTTACCCTTGCATAAAGACATTGTGGATCAGTGGCTGCACCCCTACTGGCTCTTGTTTTGCCATTCAAATTCAGTGCTGTTTCTCCCTTTGAGCCTGAGCTCACACCGCCATTCGAGTCGTCCTCCGACGAGCAACTGGCCCAGCTTTGCCCGTTGAGACCGCCATTACCGTCTTCATCATCATTGGCCGCAAGGGTCTGGTTCTTCTTAGACCTTCCATTTCTCTTAGTCTTTTGAACCTGCACACACACAAGTAAAAAAAGAACAATCAATGAAGAGCTGAAATCAAAAACTTTTTTTTCCAAGTATTTTTGTCTTACACTTACATGAACATCTCCTGAATTTCGAGATCTCTTGTTACTACTTTTCTTCTCAGGTTCAGGCTTCGGTTCTTTTTCAACATTGCCATCCATACCCATTTCTGGGTTGAAACAATCATCAGGTTTAACCAGAAAAAAACTAGTGTTGCTCCCATCTTCCATACAAAAATCCGTGGAAACGGGGCTGTTATTGGTTACAAAAACTGGGTTTGAATCACTCAAGTAATTGCTCATATCTATATCAGGGAGCCGAGGACAATTACGCAGCAACTGAGCCATGAAATCAGCTTCTTGATCAGTTGTATACATCCCACTGAAACAACTCCATTCTCCTTCTAAAAGGGTTCCCATTGAATCCATTGATGAACAAAAAAAAAGTGGGTTTTTGGGGGTTTCAAGTTATTGAATTAGCCTTGATCCTTGAAGAGAAACAGGATAGAGAGGGCTATATATATATGGGAAAACAATTGTGTAGAATGCCACCAACAAAAAGCATCGACTCGTGCAACAATATCTTCATTTTTTTGTTAATAAATACCAATTTTTAGTATGAGACAAAGCTCGTAATGAAGAGTCCCTCACGAAGAGCAACTCAGAAAAGGATTAAAATAATGGAATAAATATAATTTTTTAGCTTAGCTCGAAATCGCCTGTACTCAAACCAGAATGATTTAGTACTTAAAACATGAACTAAGATTAGGTGGAATAAAACAAAACAAAATTTGGTCAATTATAAATGGTTTATTTCTTTCATCGAACTTTTTACTTTTTGCACATTTGAAATTTAATTCCTTTTTTTTTTTTTAAGTAAAATAATGGATGTCTTTGCCCGTTTTATTTTTTGAGACTAATATTGATTGAGTTAGATTGGATCAGACTAGAATAGTCAATCGAACCGGTTAAATAAAAAATCGGTCAGGACAGAGATTAAATCGACCTTTGAATAAATTGCTTGAAATCGATAAAGATCGTAAATTAAAACAAAAAAATTGACAAATTGATTCAGTTTTATAAGTTTTAAATTTTTAATTATTATTGGATCAACAATCAAATCGATTGAACTGAAAATCGATAGATTGATTGATTCAATCACTGATCCAATTACAAGAATTCACTGTCCCCACTTTTTTATTTAATAATGGAAACCGTAAAAATACTTCATTAAATTGAATACTGTGACATTTAAAAGTGAAAACTGCTCACATGGCTAAAGGTACGTGAAAACCACATATGCAAAGATAAGTATCAAACTTTCAGTTAACATTTTCAAAACAATATTGAAGAATTTTACAAACCCAAATTTAGAATAAAAAACATTACAAACCCAAACTAGACATTTTTTATTTGTTTATTTCCCTTCCAGCAAGCAACATAATCCAATTTAATGGAAATTATTTCTGGTGTTAAAACAACTTGTTGGGTGTTTTTGCGTGTTTATCTTTCAAAAAGATTAATTTCTTTATTTATATGAAACGGTTCTTGGATGTGATGTTTTAGGTAGGCTTCATGCATATTAATACGTACTCTGCTATATTATTTTTAAATATTTATTTTGTTTTTGTTTTTATGTTTTATATTTAATAACTTTATACATTTTTTATTTATTGGAAGTTTTTACATAGTCATCACAATATTTTTTTTTGGTGAAGGGGAGGATAAAGCCCTAACAATAATGCGATCGACGGGACTCGAATCCAAGCCGCACCTGAGACAATGAACACCCTTAACCATCAGGCCACGGGGTTTCATCTTAATATTATTGTAATGTTTACTTTAGAGTAATATTATATATTTAGAATAGGTTTATTTTTTAATGTGTTCTAAATTACATAATATAAAGTATTATAAACTTAAAACGAGTCGGGTCGAACATTAAATGTTCAAGCTCGAGCATGACCCATATTTTAAATTAGCTTAATTTTTTACTTAAACCCATTTTTCGAACCTAATATTTTTACTCAAAACCTCCAAAATTTTTAGATCCTAGTATTAGAAGTTGGGATCTAAACTTCGAATGTACAAAAAAAAAATACAAGGATTGAGAACAAAATTAGACCAAGGAATTTGGAAAAGAGGACTGGGAAAGAGAATCACACCTGGCAATGGGTAGACGTGGGGGGGGGTCTTAATTGAAAATATCATAAAATATATAATAAAAGTTGAAAGAATAAGATGAAAATGACACTTCAGGGAAAGGGGTCGGCCAGATCGTGGAGATGAGTATTTTGGCTGACATTCTCAACCAGACATTAATATCTGATTTTCAGATACTTTGTCTCCTTTCTTACAAGTGTTTTTACAACTTCTAGGAGGAATCTCTATCTTTGTTGTTATAAGAACCCTAACCAATTCTTTTGCATCTACTTGAAGAATATCAGAACCCAGATTTTTATGAACATGTTTTGGAAATGTTGGTGACTAGGTTATGGTTTTGAGTCTTTTAGGATATTCCATCATCTAATTTACATGTTCCTCAAGATCATATATCGTATTTAGATAATATCTTTCGATATTCCATTGTTATATTGAGTCTCAACTAAATTTAGAGTCGAACTGGATCTGAACTCTAAATGATGGACGAATCTTTCTTAGAGTTGTTTATTCTGTCTAATAAACTTTAAGTTGAAATCTTATTGCAGTGGCGAAAGGAGAAAATTTGGGGGGCGAAACCAAATTGTATATTTTTACGATAGTAAAAATGTAATTTTATTATTTTAATAGTTTATTTCTTTTCAATTTTTAAAGGGATAAATCAAATGTTTATCATTTGGGGGGTAAAATGTAACTTTATCATTTATAACTTAAAATTTATAAATTACAAAGGACTTAAATTAAAAATTTACCATTTTAAGGAGCATGACCCTTGAGTATCTTGGTGGCTCCACCACTGCCCTACTGAAAGGATATCTCCAACTTTTTTTCGCTAGACCAAATATAATTTTCTATAACATACAAAAAAGGTTTAATATATAATTTGGTTCGGAGTTTGACATTTTTTCTAATATGGTACATGTGTTTATTTTTTGGTCCAATGTGATATTTTTATTTGAGAAAAGTTATACACTTTGTACTTGAAGGTGACGGTGCTAACTTTTTAATTGTTAATTTTTTTAGTGTTTAACTCGGGTTTTAGAGTTGATTTGATGAAAATTCACGATTAACTAATACTATTAACAATTAACTTTCATCATATCTACCCTAAATCATATCCATCACACTGTATTTGACAAATTAAACGTAAAATTAAATAAATTCACAATTAATACTAAGTTTATTGTATTCACATAATAATGAAAAACTCTAACCTAATAATGTTAGAAATTAACTTCATCAAATCAACCCTAAAACCCGAATTAAATATTAAAATATTAACATTATTATCTTTAAATAACAAAATATATACCTATTGTAAAAAGTATCTAACTTGAATATTAAACAATACATTAAGTCTATAAAGAAAATAATGACAAAAATGAAGTGTGAGATCAATTAATATATATATTTAAGAATTTAGTGCGTTGGCTTGATGGTCAAATGTTCATTGTCTTAGGTGTAGTTTGATTCAAGTCACACTAATCGTATCGTGGTTAAAACTTTATTTTCTTTTTATAATTCACCAAATATATAGAGAGAGAGAGATTAAGGTTTAATTAATTACTTAAAAATAATATAATTTAAAAATTCTTTTAAATATTTTAATATTACATTTAACACTAAAAATATTCACCTCGATCAAATAGCAAAGAAGTTAAATTTTACTTTAATGCTTCCACATGTTATTTAATTTTACGATGAATGTGAATTTTTATTTTAAATAATAATTTAATTACAATTTAATTTCGTCTCAAAAGAATTTTATAACTTCGTCCCTGTCTATTTGCATTGTGAAAATTTTTCATCCTTTTATTTTCTCAAAACAATTAAAACAATAATTAATTATTACTTGATCAATTACATATAATTATTTAGCCTTAATCATTTTAAAAAATCAAATTTAAATAAAAATTAAAATTTAATCTAAAATAATTGTAAGTTAAAAACAAAAATTCTCTTTCTCTATCAATAAATTCATTCATATATTCTCAAATCTATCTATCTATCTATCATACTATCTATATCATATCCATTGTTCCCATATTATATTTTATTATACTAAACATATAAAAAAATGTCAAACTTCTCCATGTGTGTTTAAGATAATGTAATGACATATGTACCCTTTACACATTATTTTAAGATTTTTGTTGTTGTTATTGAATTACAAGAGGGTAAAATCCTAATAGTAATGCGATTAGCGTGACTCAAACTCAGGTCACATATGGAACAAAACACAGTGATTATCAGGTCAATACACGGAGGCAAAATGCAATTTTTTGATTGATCTTATTAGTAAAATTACTATTCATTACGAATTTGCCATTTTTTTAGTAAAAGAAACAAAATGCAATTTGACTTCTAATACACGGGTCTCCATGATACTTTTACCAAAAATAATAATAGAATGCAAGAAAATCCAAAATCATTTAAAAATTTCATTAATAAATACTCGAAAACACATATTTAAGGTAAAATGTACAAGTATAATCATAAATAATACATGTCCATTAATTACAACGAACAAATTATTGAAATGCACAAACAAATTAAAAAAATTAAAATATATCCAAACTTAAATTAGATATATTTTAGACGGGTGAAGCTAAAAAAATTTTTGGGGGGCGAAATTAAGTTATATATTTTTACGATTATAAAAATATAATTTCATCATTTTAATAATATGTTTCTTTATAATTTTTAAATGATTAAATCAAATTTTTATCATTCTTGGAATTGTTAATTTAAAATTTTATAAATTGTAAAGAGACTTATTCATTATTAGGGAGTCGAGCTCCTTCTAGCTATAAAAATAGGAAAATTATAAAAAAAATAGGAAAATATATAGAAAAATAGGAAAAAATTATAAAATTGTAAGAAAGTTATAAAAATTATAAAGAAATATAAAATTTGTAAAAAGAAATTATAAAAAATATCATATAAAAAGAAGCATTTTAATTTTTTTCAATAACTTTTAATAATTTTTATTTTTTAATTATTTTTATCACGTGTCACGCTATGTTGCGACACGTGATGACTTTAACTAAAAAAAACTGAAGATTGTTAATTTTAATGATCAACGGTTAAATTTAATGGTTAAAGAGTCTTTTTAATACATTTTATAATTTTTTTACGATTTTTTATATATTTTTTAATTTTTAATGAAATTTTAACTTTTTATTAAAATTTAATAATTTTATAACTTTTATTGATTTTTATTTTTTATAGTTTTTTGCCATGTGTTCAATGATTAGTTTGTAATATTTTAAAATTGAGTGACCAAAATATAAATTTATTAATAATTTAATTATTTTAAATGTAATTTACCCTAAAAATTTTAATGCTGGTTATGATAATTTAAAAAAGATGTGGTCCAACCAAAAGCATGGTGCATGCAATGAGGGACATAAATCAATATATTATAAGCATAAGCCATGACCGTAGCCATGGCCGTAGGTCTACAGATTGAGCCAACTGCCAGTTAGACCATGACTAATGCCGGCCTCATATTTGGCCCTTTCATTATTGTTTACTATATATGTTATGTTAATATAACAGCAAAAACAGAAATATATAGTTATTATAATAATATGTAGTTTTTTTTTATATTATGCATGTTCGTTTTACGATTAATATTTGAGATTCGTGACTATCATTTTCAACAATGTTATTTTCAATGTTCAAACTTACGTTTTTCCCTTAGAAATATAATGTATATTATCATTGCACCCAACCATTTGTTGATATCTGTAGCTCTTTTTAGGTGTGTTCAAACGGTTATTCGAATTGAATTAATATTAATCTAATTAATCGAACTTTTTAATATTTTAACTGTTAACCATACCGAATTTTTTCAAAAAATTAACCAAACCGAAATATTTTGATTAATTCAATCGGTTAATCGAAATTTATATGTTTTTTTGTTAAAACAAGTATAAAACATTTGAAAATAATAAATTGATAATGTTTATTTGACTAAAATATCAAAATTAACCGAATTAATAATAGCTTAATACATATAATATATAATATTATTTATTAATTTCGATTAATTCGGTTAATTACCCGATTTCGAACCAAAACAACCGTTAATCAAAATTTTAAAAAATTTTAATCGATCTCCAATCAAACTAGATCGATTAATTTATTTTAATCGAAATTTTAACATCCTTAACTTTTTTTTTAATGTATATAAATTTATTTAATATATATTTTAAATACATGACCCAAATAAAATAATAATAAAACTAAGTGATAGCTTCTTCTTTTTTATAAGAAGAATGTTGTTGGTATGCAATAATGAAAGGACATTAAAATTTAAATAAAAGAAATTAATTAATATTCTTTTTAAAACCTCCGCGTAAACTATAGGTCAACAGCCCCATTTTTTATTTTTTTACAGGGAGGAATATTATTGAAAATTTTGCATGAATGTTAATTAATAGTATTTTAGTCTAAAAAGGGTCTTAATTGTAAAAAATTAAACATTAAGGATTAATTTCATAATTAAGTATTGAAAAATTCTCAACTTAATTCTATTATATTTCGAAATTGCCCCTAAGTCTATTTGGACTTCTTCTTTTTTTAAAAGAAGTCTATTTGGACTTCATGCTTACGAAAGGGGGGTCACTTAATTTTAATTAATTTCCAACATAATATTTAATATTATCATATTTAATTACTAGTTTATTACAATGCACTTTCATGATTTAATTAGAAACCAATAATAGGAAGAATGTAAACTAAATTTTTATAATATCCTTCCCATCAAATTTAAAAGTGAATAATTTAATTAAAAGTATAAGAAAAAGGGTGAAAATACTATTTGGCACCTAAGTTTGGCTTCAATGTTCAATTTGACATTTAAATTTTGAGTTTTTTTACCTAATTAAGTACGGATATTTTACTAGAACACGTGTCAAATATTTATTGGACCACATGATGTCGTTTGGTCTATATATTAATTTGAACATTGAAGCCAAACTTGTGTACTGAATTGGGACAAAAAAACTCATGTATCTAATTGAACAATGAATCAAAACTTAGGTACTAAAATAGAAAAAAAAAACTCAAGTACTAAATTAAATAATGAAGGAAGACTTAAGTACCATATACTATATTAACCGAATTTAAAATGTAATTTTATTTTAAATAGTTGACATCTATCCCATTCCTTATCTTGACACCTGCCAAGCCATTTGCGGTCTCTTTTTTTCCAACGCCTTTTGCAGATTTTTTTATTATATATCAATGGTCAATTTTCACATTTGGTACTTATTTATGTCGATTTAAGATTTAATCTCCATACATTAATTTTTTTTATATAATTTGATACATCGATTTTTATAATGTCATTAGTTAGTTTAAATGCTTTATTTTGATTAAAATGTGACATGATTTTTAACAATTTTGAATTTATTTATTACATTCAAATCCATTACCAAGTTACACGACAACCAAATGAATATTTTTTTTAATTTCAAAATATCATACCAACAAATTTAAAAGAAAATTTTTTATGATGTTAACAATTAAACTTGAATTTTATAATCTAAAAAAAAAAAAACTAAATTCCTGAATCGAACACCTTTTGCTTTCTTTTTTTAATTATAAAATAATGGTTAAATTTTAGTTTTTGCCTCTATATTACGTCCAAATTTAAATTTTAATCTCTATACTTCAATTTTAACATAATTCCGTACATATATACTTTATAAAATACTGACGTAAATTTAAGAATGGTTAACATCGTTCAAATTTTTTATTAAATTTAAGTCCATTATAATATCATTTTTTTGTTACATTGCTATCAAGTGATTTTTTTTTTTTTTTTTTTTTTTACATTTCAAGATGTCACAAAAACAAATTTAATAGGAAAATTTTAATCATGTTAACAACTAGTCGTAAATTTTTAAATCCAAAAAATGAAAAATTAATTCTTGAAAATAAAAATATAATGATTCAATTTCAAATGTAGGAAGCATATTTTGTCTTTAAAATTTACCTTTCTAATTTAATCCAAAACTAATTGACCCAACGTGAAAAAAACCATAAATTTCACAATTAATTTGTCTTGCGTATGTATACTTCTTTTAATAAAGTTCGACCTTATCAGTAAACGTGTTTAGAACTTTTGGAGATGTTAAGAGAATGAGACCTACAAGAACTAGGTGAGGTACGAGAACCCCAATGCTTGTGCTCTGGAAGGCTCTTTTGGTTGGACTCGAGAGAAGGAAATTTGGCTTTTCTACACTAATAATATAAAAAAAATAATTATGAAAACGAGACCTATAAAATTAATTACGAAAATAAGCAAACTGAACAGTCCACCTCATTTTCAAAATCTACCTCTTAGTTTAAAAAAAAAGAGAATTTTTTTTTTATGTTGCCACTGTGTCAGGCGACACCGATATGTATTTTTTTAAAATATTTGAGAAAATACGAGTATATTGAAGAACAAAAAATTATTTTTTTAATGGTGTTGTGGATGTGTCAAGTGACATCGGCGAAAATAAAAAAAATTTGACTAGAAATGAAAATAAAAAACTAAAGTTAAAATAATAGCCCTAGAAAAATAAGAAGAGTAAAATCTCAAGATCCACCAGCAAAACTGTTTACTCCATCTTTTATAAGAAAAGAAACTTTGGTTTAAGCAATTTATTAACTTAACTAATACTACGAGATTAACCAGTTTTAAAGGAAAAAAGAAAGAAATTTTGTGACTTTAAAATGTAACATTCAGCTCAAACTGCAACTCAGTTAATATTCTTTTAACATCATTAAAAAAAAGTATCTGCAATCTTACTTGTATTTTCCACCCATGCTCTTCATAAGGCAATCTGAATGAGGGGTGCGGCTGAGCAGAGAAAACGGCAGTTATAGCGGCAATAGCAGTAACCAACAAGATTTGCAGAAGCAAGTAAATATAATATCTCACCAATTTCATCGCAATTAGAAGTAGTTACTGCTGCTCATCATCAGCCACTCCCTCACCAAGAGCTCTCTGTGAAATTCTGTAGTACAGAATACTCATAGTCGCCATACAGGCCCTGAACAACGAAATTTAACACTGTAAATTAAAAATCCTTTCTGTAATATAACCAATATAGGCAGTTTCATTTTATTTTGTTCCATTTGGGATCTGCAATGGATGATGCAAAGACATACATTGTTCTATGGTCCACCATTTAATTCTCAAGTGAAGAGTAAAATGGAACATTTATGATATGTATATTTTTCCCTCATTATTTCAATCTCCCCATCTTAATTGGCATCCATCCAGATATATCAGTTTCAGCATCCACAGGTCACGAGCACAGATACATGCATAAATACAAAGAGAGATGCATGCTGATAAGAAATGGGTAAATGCATACACAAGAGAGAGAGATGAATCAATGTGTGGCAATGTAGGTTGGTTGATTAGCATGGCCTTGGATATTCATGTACGGAAAAAAAAGAAGAAAAAAAGTGCAGACTTACATGATTGCTATGATGAGAAGAATTTTTCTTGGATCCATCCGTGTTGATCTTTGATGCTTCGACCGACCTTCTCGGTTATCATCTACATTTGATGAGTCTTTATGTGGGGGTGCAGTCACTGGGAGAGTTGGTAATGCACTTGACCAAAAGGGAATTAATGCTCTGAGAAACTTCAGATGAAGTGGCCCTACAACAAGAAGTTACAAATTCAAAAGAAAAAACGGAATTGTATGCAAATCATGTCATAGGCATACGAAAAATTATCTTCCCTAAGTTCTCCATTACAGACACACTTAGCACCTTGGATGGATGCTATAAGGAACGGCCACACCAAAAGATGTAGGTCACAGCAAGAACAAATTGGAAAAGTACTAATCAATCAGAGATCAGAATGGCTTATTGATCCAAGGCTTTTTAACTCACCCCTCCGAGAGTACTTTTTACGATTTCCATCTTCATCATCTGTATAATATGAGATTTCGGAGTTTTGCCGATCAACAAGAGCTGTACTCTTCCGTGTTGTAGCCATAGGCTGGGTTTCATTGCAACATGGAATAAAACACCCAAGATAAGAAAGTGAACAACTAACACACATGAATTAACACATACAAGCAAGCAAAAATAACATGATCTAAAGATCTTGGTTCACATCCAATAACTAACAAAAGATTAAAAAAAAGGACTTACAGCAACAGGACTTGAAGCTTTCATGTAACTCTCAGCTGAACTAGGACCATCTATCTCCATTATTTCTGTTACTGTAGGTTTTGAAGGTCCTGCTATGGCAGAGTATCCTCCATCTTTTGCAACGGAGGGTGATGAATTCGCATCATACTCTTGTCCTCCAGCTACATCTATCAATGGATCTGAAGCAAATGCAAGTGGAGGACCACGGTGTTCTGTTCTAGGCAAAGAAACAGGATGATTTCCAAACAAATTCTTTTCCATGCCAGTCTGCATGATATCACATAATGTTATTTAAAATTTATTTATGCAGAACTGATAAGAATTCAAACTGCATTCATCCTAAAAAAGAGACTATAATATAAATCTGAAATAGAACATGCTAGAACTCCAATTGATCCATATAACTCTTTTTCTGTGGTGCACTTCTTATCCACACAATTTATAGTCTAAGGCAACTGATGATCTTAAGCAGTTCGAAGCATCAGATGATTGAGTGGGCACCCAAAATACCGGGAACTGGACTAGATTGAGTTTTAGAAGCTAGAAATAACTTGGGAAATGAGATTTCCAGAACTTCCTTGCAGGTCAATTCTTTTAGTGGACAAGGAAGAAATATGTTTGGCCATAGCGAACTTGTATGGCCTACATTTTACAATAACATTTATTGGAAGTAGTTGATTCTGCTAAATGCTGACTAATGCATTTGACAGACGAAATTTTCCTAGCAGAATATATGTAACCCGTTTTGGAAACCTCCACCAGGGAAACAGTTTAATCTCACAACTTTAGTGTCAACCATGGAAAGGATGCAATCAACTTGTTCAGCCCATGCTGAAAAGCATAACTACTGAATTACAATCTAAAACAGGCAAGTGGCAAGAATCGGACTTCCAAAGCATCCAAGGTTGAATATAATAAAGTAATGATGTAATTGATGAAAAGTAGAAGAATAGTTTGATAAAGAAAATATTGACGAAGAAAAAATATATAAGTATATATATCCAAAATTCACTATACATTTAGAATAAGCAGCAGTTCTTTGTAACAGCCCAAACCAAGCATAAACTTACCTGCAAAACAGCCTCCTTCAGCAGTGAATGAAGACGGGATGTTGTATCTTTAACACTTTTGGGAGGCCATATCTGGGAAAGAAACCATTGGAAAATGAGACAAAACCAAAGATCAAATACTGACAGAAGTAAATTATAATCATGACCATAAAACATAACTGCTAAAATCCAAGAATAAAAGTAATAGTTGAGGATTGCCACAATAAAATTATACAGTCTTGACTCTATCAGTAACAGATCATAGAAATTCCTCCAACGTGAGAGAATGTCAATTACATGTTCACATATTAATCTCTATCCTCCGCATTTGCTAAGCCCATTGAAAAGATTCAAACAATTAAAATACTTGAATATCGGAAACATGTCAATCAGCAAAGGAGTTTTCCTCAGTCAACTACTCATATGAATGACTCCAAAAGTCAGAGCAGTATGGTTAAGGCAGTAGTTTTTAGTATTACGGTTCACCATCTCGTATCATCATTTGAAGCCTGGACACATTTACCACCTAGATGCTTCTAACCACTTACGAGGTCCAAGAACATTGTCACCATCAATTCTGTCAACATATATTTATCACTTTACACTATACGAACCGAAGCATGTGGGCATGATACAGCTGATTCATGCTGAAATATAATAAACAGGCTTTTGAGAGCTTACAGCTATCGAACATGAAGGGCACACATATCCAGCGGGTGCAGTGTGCAGAGGAAAGCTTTTGATATGTGAAACCAAGCAAGTTGTATGTATGACATCTAAAGTAGCAAATTAATACAGTGAGATCATACAACATAAGTCCAACATGCTGGTTTGCAAGAAAATAAAACAACAAGCAGTATATAGCATCCACATCAGTATAAATACATACGTAAGCAACCCAATCGTGTGGTTTCAGAGCCAGCCCCCTCCTCAAACACATCTTGGCATTTGCAACATTTGGGAGGCCAGTCATAGTCTCCATCTATTACCCACTCTGAGTAAGTACGTATCTAGAGCAAAGGGAATGAAAATTTTATTAGCCCCAAACAGCATTATATACAACACCTCCACTCAGAATTGTTTTATAACACTGTAAAAAGTATACAGCATGCCAAAATTGGTTTATGCATAAATATGGCACTAAGATGTATCATAAATACATTAACAAATCGAACATATCCTGAGACCTATAGCTGCAAAAAGCGTTGTTCAAGACCGAAAAATGATTCTTACAAGACAAGCTCTCACTCCGCTAAAACCTCCCCTATAACAAACCTACAATAACAAACCCACTCCCCCATTTTCCTTTTGGATAGAATTATTATTGTCTTTTGCTCCCAGTCAATCTCGTATAACCACTCTTAGTTAAATTAAGTCAAAATGCTTGTAAGTAATTTTGAGTCCAATAAAGCAGAATGTTATAAACTTACAACGCATATTTGGTGCTCGGGTAAGCAGATGCATTCCCCACAAACGGGAACCTTGTGCACGAAACAATATAGTTTTGTCGCCTGAAATACCAAAAGAAGGAATAGAGGCTTACACACAGAAACCATTTGTGAATCATGATCCCAACCAACATCAGCCCTACAAATTATTTAGTTTAATCGCAACCAAATTCATAACAGAACAAGCTACATTCCACTAGAACCTCCAAATATCAAGGTTAATGTCCTCCTCTCTTAGATTCATTTATTTAAGTAATCAAATACGCATTTTCCAATTCATGAACCTTAAAGTTAAGATAACAAAGATCTGCAAACTCATAATTTTTACGGAAAAAAGATGGAGATCTAAAAGACCAAAATCCAGCGGTGAATTACAAATTCCAAGACAGATTTGTAAAAAAAAAAAGTAAATTAATAAATATTGGTACAAAAAAGCATTGAGTGGCAGTAAACTTATCAATAGATCAAAATTTTGAGTAAAATTGTTTAAAAAAAGGGTACCTTACGGCATTTGCAGACCACCATTGCATAGAGAAATGGGCAAGAAAGGAATCAATCACTTGGAGTTCGATCCCGTTTTGTACAAAGCTTCAGATTTTAGAAATAGATTGAGGTGGAAAAATTTGGTGGAAAATTACCTTAAGATTTAAATAAGCAGAAGATCAGAGAAAACATTTTTCTTAAAATGAGGAATATAGCAAAATTTATTTATTCTTTTTTGTGTGAAAAAAAAAATTGACTATTTTGAGTGAGATGATAGTCTTAGCTTCAGGCGGTACAGAGAAAACAAAACCCCTCCTTCGATTTTCGATATTTGCCGATTCAGATGATCAGATTGAGTCCAATTTTTTACAGTTTCAATTTGGTTCTATTCAAATAGATTTTTTTTTTTCATAAATTTTGAGTTTTGGTTTTTACTTTTTTTATAGATATTTCTAATATATTTAATTTTTAAGTAAATAAAAATTAACCAACGACGTTTGTATAATATTTTGAAAAATATTTTCATTTATTTTTATTTTTTAAAATGTGACATATTTATTTTTACAACAAACAAAATTGAAATTAATTATAAATTAAATAATAATAATAATTTTATTTGGGTAATTACAATTTTTTAACTTGTATTTTATAAATCATCCAAAACATTGAAACACTTTAATTGAAAATAATTTCGAGGTTAAAGTATTATAAAGACTTATGTATTGTAATTTAGATTGTATTTTATCTTTTTGTTGGAAAATTTGATAAATTAATTCATGTATGTTAAATTAAAGAGTAAATTAAAATTTTCATTCATTTTTAAGGTTAAAAATTAATCCCTAAATATTAGTATAAAGTACAAGTGACATATTACATGTGATTGTTTGAAATGATTGGTTTGCTCTTTAAAGAATAATTTATTTATTTTTTAGTAAAAAAGTAAAATACAATCGGATTACTATACAATAAATTTGATGAAACTTTTACCCATTTATTTTAACTATTATTATAAACTTAAAAAGGAAAAGCTTCTTTAATAAAATAATTATTTAGCTTGTTATATTGAGGGTTTGAATTTTACTATTAAAAAGTGTCCATAAAATTTAAAATTACTTTTTCTAAAATATCATATCTAAGAGATTCATGTAATGAGTACATTTGTTTATAGTTTGATTAAAATTATTTTTTATGTTGTACGTACAATTACAATCAACACAAATCGAATAATTGTAATTATAATCACACATTGTAATGCATGATTAGACTAGTGAACGGAAAATATTCGAATAAAAAAAATTCAAGATAACCTACACTTAATTTAAATAATGTAAGATTCAAATAAAGAATCTTAAAAATATCAATATCTCAATATTTATTATTAAACTAAGGCTTCGTTGGCAAGTTAATATTCAAGCTAATAGTTAGATTGATAGAATGACTTGATTGTTATAATACTGATATTTTGATGATTCAATTAAATATTTTAAAATTTAAAGAGTGATTTAAAATTTAAATCATAAATTAAGGATGTTTGCAAATATATTAGATTGGACCGTTGCGACTTGTAAAGCGGTTCAAGAACGGGATGGGCCAACGTTGGTTAATTTAGGTAAAACCGATATGAAAAAGAGGCCCATAAAATTTAAAAGAATAAATATCAAATTTACACGTAAACTTCAATTGAATATGCAATTTAATACAATCAACTTTGATTCAAGTGTGTTGGTATATGAAATTTGTGCCAAACCAGCCTCTCCCAATGCACCTTTTCCTTCTTTTTCCTAACTTATTGCCAAATTTGAAAAACAGAAAGTCCAGCATCAATTGGCTGTCTCAATACTGTAATAGCAGCACTCCTCATCTCAAAAATTTCCTCCATTTCCAGCTGCAACCTGCTCTAATCTGCACTTAAGCGTAAAGCCATGCTATCCACAGAGATCCCTGCTTGATTAGAATGGCCTTAATATGCTGAATCAAACAAGCTTGATTCCATGACATTAAATCTTTGAACACTATTCCTCCCTCAGATTTTTGGAAACAAATAGATTCCCAACTGACTTAGCACCCTTCACTGGTTCATCACATCACGTCATTTCCAAAAAAATCTAGAGCAAAGCTGGTTGGTCCTTCGGAGAACAACTTTTGGCAAAATAAGCTGTCGGCAACAATAATTTTGCAAGTTGTGCTTTTCCTGCATAGGATACATGTTTTATTGCCCAGCTTTGTAATCTCGCTGTAATCTTCTCAATTAATGGAGCAGAATCTCGAACAGTATGTCTTTTGGTAACTAGATATTTGACAGGTAACTTTCCAAAATCAATTTCTGTCTCAGCTTGAATTCTATCCAATTCGTCTAGGGATGATAATGAGAAGCGGGTTAGAGATGAGTGGTGTTAAATTCACTGTCGTTTCGTGTTTAACATGTACTATTCCTCCATCCGTCTCGCTGTATTATAGATGTATAATATTGAAATTTATTATCATTTTCATGGATATTGGATGCATCCATTCTCGACTCACCTTATTCCGCATACATTATTACGTTTTACTCTTTTAATAGTTATATATAAAGATAAAATTGTAACATTAGTGGAGTAAACAATTACTATAACTGCTCCATACCTACTATGTAAAAGAAAAAATCCACCCGTCTCACTCCGCATCCATTTTTTTTAAATCTACTCTAATTGAAGTGAATCAATCGGAGTCTATCGAGTGATTCGATTTTTGTCATCCTTAAATTCCTCCTTAAGTATAATTGTAGAAAAAAAACTCACTTTTTATCGGGTTAAGCTTCAAATCAGAGAACTCATAGAAATTGTGCAACATACTCCAAATTCCTATAACAAAATACAAGCAGCTCTTACAAAAAATTAACAAATAATACGCAAAACACAAATGAGTTAATTTTATCCTATGAAACTTTGATTTTGATTTAAATATATGTATTTAAAAAAATTAATACATACATTTTTTCCAAATTGAATTAATCTATTAACGTAAAATAATGATAATTCGATAATCTTATTAGTAATTTATGAAAATTGAATTAAATTAAAATTTCATATGTAAATTCGTATAAAATCAAAGTCTATATATAATATTGCACCCTGATACTTATCATAAACCTAAATGGTATTAGTGTAATTACATAGTTAGAGGATGATCTTTTTGGGCAAAGAAAAAAGTAGCAACTAATTTTGAATTCAAAAAGTGTTGGTTTTTTTGTTTGTTTGTTTATTTATGTCATTGACAAAATTTTTAAAACAGCGGGACTTGGCCGATCCGAATAAAAACATTTCTAAATTTCAAATCTTCTTCCCTCTCTTTATATCGCTCACCCACTAAAAAAACATTCATCGTCTCTCCCAAAACCCTAAGCTCTCTTCGATCTCCGTTCGTTCATTTCATCTTTCTAACAGCCAATCAAGCGATGACATCTGTCCACCCGCCACCGATACCAGGTCGCGAGCTCTCTAACCCTCCGACGGACGGGATCTCGAACCTTCGATTCTCTAATCACAGCGATAACCTACTCGTCTCTTCATGGGATAAGGTGCTCCCTCAACATCAAATACCTTTAAATTTCTTAAGTTTCCTTTGATTCTTTTCAGTGATCAGTTCTTTTTTTAATCGTAGACTGTGAGATTGTACGATGCAAGCGCGAACGTTTTGCGAGGGGAGTTCATGCACGGTGGGCCGGTACTTGATTGCTGCTTCCATGATGATTCATCTGGGTTCAGTGCTAGCGCTGATAATAAAGTTAGGAGGTCAGTGAATTGGATCTTTTTTTGCACTAATGTTTCTGGTTGATTCTCGAGAAAAGCTAGGAAAAATTAATTTAGTAACAAACTTAATTTTGAGATGCTAATTTTGTAGGATAATGTTCAGCCATGGAAAGGAGGAAATGTTAGGTAGACATGATGCTCCTGTACGTTGTATAGAGTATTCTTATGCAGCAGGTTGGTTAAAATTTTCAAATAATCTCTGTTGACTTAATTCTTTGTTTTAAATTGGATTTGAAGATGATTTGTCTTTGATCTTTCCTTTCAAAGTAGGATTTTCTGAGTTTTGATTTTGGAAAAGACATTAATCCGAATAATTAAGGAAATGATGGGATAGAGTGAGTTTCTAGAAAGATGATTGGTTATTCCATAGTCACAAGTTTCACTGAATCCTATCCTTTATGAATTAGATTTTGAAGCTTAGATGAGTTTCATGATGGTGCTATGGACTATGTCTTCGTCGGAATATACTACACAGGGTATTGAGCATGTGTGGTTTTGTTTCATTTAAGTAAATGTATGAATCCTTAATATTTGATCTGTTGTTATAGGACAAGTGATCACAGGCAGTTGGGACAAGACATTGAAATGTTGGGATCCAAGAGGTGCAAGTGGGCAGGAACATACTCTCGTTGGCACATACCCGCAACCTGAACGTGTTTACTCGTTATCTCTTGTTGGAAATCGTTTAGTTGTGGCAACTGCTGGAAGACACGTAAATGTATATGACTTGCGAAACATGTCTCAACCTGAACAGCGTAGGGAATCTTCATTGAAGTATCAAACTAGATGTGTGAGATGTTATCCAAATGGAACAGGTAATGTTTATAACTTCTATAAGTTTTATAAGTTTTTACAAGGAAAGAAAGTACTAAGGAAGGCTCACGTTATACAAGCATTTAAATAAGTTAGTATTGCATGATTTTAGATCTCTTATCCATTTATCTTCGCCTATTACTTTTTCGGGTATAATTGCTTCTTATTAAACAAGTTTATACAGGGTATGCTCTTAGTTCGGTTGAAGGGCGAGTAGCAATGGAGTTCTTTGATCTCTCAGAGGCCAGTCAAGCCAAAAAGTGTGCATCACTCTTTTCCTTTTAACACTATATAAGTCATGTGGATAGATATGAACTCTGGAAACTGTTCTGGAGCTGATCCTACCTTTTCTTCATTTATCTTTTTGCATTTATCAATTGATATTTTGTAGGTATGCCTTCAAGTGCCATCGAAAATCTGAGGCTGGACGGGACATTGTATATCCAGTAAATGCCATTGCATTCCATCCTGTGTAAGTTTCTGGAAAAGTTTCAACTCTTTACTTATTAGAAGCTGATGAGGCTGAAAACCCGAGCAGCATCAGCTCAGCTGGATAGTATATTAACTATATGATGTAGTACGTAGACCATAAATTATAATGCAGGCAATTCCATTCGGAGCATTTTGTCATTTGTATTGTGTTGCAGACTGGAACAAATGACTATTGGTAATTAGAATATTAGATTCTCGTGTTGGAAAATTCATGAAGTGAGTATGACACATTTGGTCATTTTCCCTCTTATTTGATTCAACTATTGTTGAGAAAATATATAAATTGCTGACTTTGAACTTCTGAGTAAGACATTAGGTTATAGTTTATTGGTAATGCTTTCGTGTTGGCTCAGCTAAAATATTTCTTGAACATAAGTAATATTAACTTCTTTCCATTCAAATCATTTCTAATTTCTGCATTGACTTTCAATCCTGCAGATACGGTACATTTGCAACTGGAGGTTGTGATGGTTTTGTTAATGTGTGGGACGGAAACAATAAGAAGAGGCTGTATCAGGTAAAGATTGGATCGAAGTGCAATTTCATTTTACTGTTAAAAGAGCTGATAATTTACTACCATCATTAAATGATCTTTTTGCAGTATTCAAAGTACCCGACAAGCATTGCTGCTCTTTCATTCAGCAGAGATGGGCGACTATTGGCCGTTGCTTCGAGTTACACATTCGAAGAGGGAGATAAATTGTACGATTCCTCCCAACTCTCTCCCTCTCTTTCTGACCCTAAAATCATGAAGGTTTACGGTTTACACATAGTCGAGCTCTAACTTCAGATCCTTCTCTTTTGTGCAGACATGAACCAGATGCAATCTTTGTACGTAGCATAAATGAAATTGAAGTCAAGCCAAAACCAAAGGTATATCCTAATCCTCCAGCGTAGCTGATTAAGCATATTTTTATCTTCTATGTGGTAATTCTAGATGTGTGAAATGTTAATTGCTTTGTAAGGCTTGAGTGAATGGTCTGAACCATGAAACTGAACTTTTTTTTAATCATAGGCTAGAGGGTTTTCTTTTTTCTCACATCCTCTGAATTTGTTACAACTAGACTCTAATACCCTTTTTTCCCACTTCTGTTGAAAAGTGTTTAGCGTACACTGTTTTCAAATGTTAGCAGTGCTTAGAATCTGTTATGGTCTATGTTCTGAATTATTTTTTTTTCTCTCTCGAAGTATCTGTGTTAAAACATGTATTAATGTGTGAGGCTACATCTTTCAAATATATGGGGAAGATTTTGAATGTGTAGACTATATTAATGAAGTTGGAAGCATTGAGACAACTAACTAAAAATTTAAATTTTGTTCTTAGTCTTTGTATTATGTATATGTTATGAGTTTATTTAAATTAGTTAACTTTAGTCTTTTTACTTTTTAATTTTAACCTGAATTAAATTTAATTGATTAAATTTTGCGATTAATCACTTATCATACATAAATAGTTTATATTCTTCAATTAGAATTTTCTTATGCTATGTTTGGTAGGATTATTTTTTATGTTGTAATATTTATGCTAACATGTTCATTATACATGTGATAATATGTTTGATCATGTTAGAATTTCAAAATTTTAAAAATAGCAAATTAAAATATAAAGATTGAATCCACAATTTATGCATAATCCAAGGACTAATATCAAAATTGAACCCAACTAAAATGTACTAAACGGTGGAGAAAACATGGTATAATCTCCAAAAAAATGGTGGATTTGGGCGAACACAATGAAATCTTGTACTCTAGTAGAACTTTGCCGAGCCCAAGTAGCAAGAAATGGGGCCTAAAATAGTCAACATTATTCATCTCCAAATGGTTTTGTTTGACTTTGCTCCTCAGATGCTTGTGAAATTTAACAAATTCATGTGTAAGTGGCCATATACCTGTATCCATATATACATGGTATGTGTTATTATTTTTCTTAAACAATAGTTTTCATAACCAAAGTTATTAAGTTCATGAAACTCGCATATAATACATAATTTAACATTAAATGCAACTGAAATTAAAAAAAAATTGTGAATAAAATCTATTATATAACATCTCAGCATTGCATGAAACATTGAAAGAGAAAAAAGAAGGGAGATCTGCTCAAAAGTCATCGCTTAGTAATATAGTGATGCTATACAAATTTTATACCTTTCACAATCATTTAAACTTAGACACAGCTGCTTGTGGGCCAACTCCAGCATTTGTGTATATTTAAATTGATATTTAGAATTCATTTAGATTGTTGTTACATAGTATTATTATTAGAAAGGTAATGAAATTTAACGGTAATAATTATTTTGTAATAAAATAACAACGTAAGTAATTAAAATGTAATTTTTTAAATATATGTTGATTAAAATGTATTTTAAAATAAATAAAAGTGATTAAAATCTAATTTAAGATAATAAAAGTGATTATTTTGATAATTTACTCTAATTCCAATCAATTAAAAAAATAAAAAGTTACCAAAAGGATGGCTATAGGTTCATGAAATCTCGGGGAAAAGTAAAGGGAAAGTATCGAGAGCAATACTTGTTTCTCGAATGCGGCATCTCTCGAGTCGATCATCTTGTCTGCAAGGCCGTAGTCTATGGCTTCTTGTGCTTGGAAATATTAGGTCGCTGTACATCTTTAGTAATTTCCTTAGTTTTCCTGGTGCGTTTTGCTACTAGCTTGATATAGGAACTATTCAAAACTTTTCATTCAAGTAATTGAACGATTAAAATCGATTTTATATGGTTTTTTTTATTTGTATTGCTTGCATCAATTGAAATCTCTTTTTTTCTTTCTCTTTTACAATTCATTTTTTTTTTATGAAATAATTTTAAACGTTAAGAATTTGCAAATAAAAAATTCAAATAGCTTTTTTCTCCGATTTTCGACACTGACAATCAGATCGACTTGGATCTTAGGTATGTTAATCTACACGTCGATGAGTACTAATCTATGGTACAAATCACCAAATTATTGCTGGAAACTTGCTAGGGAACTTAAAAGGAAACTTAATATGCTAGTGATTTAATAAAAACTTTTAAATAGTTTAGTGACTTAAATAAAAATTTTCGAATAATTCAGTGATTAAATTATAACTTTTTTAGTTAAGTGACCAAAAGAAAATTTTAACTATAGTTTAGTGAGTAATGGTGTAGTTTACCATAATTTAATTGCTCAGAATCCATTGAACACGTTGCTGCCGTCGCACTCAATAATGAGCTAAAAAGTGCCTCCTTGTCGAACTTCAAGCTTTTTTAATGGCTAGCAGCTCTACAAGATTAGCATCTACAGTTCCAACATATTTAGAGAAGGAGAAGAATACTGTGCCAGCATGATCAGTTGCCAATTCCAGCTGGATTGCCAATTGCGGATCCATCATTGTTAAATTTCACATAACCGATAGGAGGGTGCAGGGGCAGTAGCTGCTTTGTGGATGGAAAGGGAGTTGGTGTGATCTGATGAAGTAGCAGATGGCTAACTCAGCTCGATTTACTCAAACAATTTTGACCATTATCCTAAAGGGTCATTGGAATAATCTTTTGAAACCCAAAATTTGCAGCCAAATAGCTTCCACCACCATTAACCATCTCCTTCTCCACCTCTCTGTTTTCAGTTCCAATGCTTCTCTTTCTTGGTCTTTCTTTCAATGGGTAAAAACTTCTATTCCCACCTATAACCACTCCCTGCAATCTACGTGGACAATGGTTCACATTCTTACCAAGCACAAACATTTCAAGACTGCACACCACTTGCTCGACAAAATTCCTAACAAAAATTTCTTCTCCTCAAATTCCGTTTTGAAGGTTTTGGTGAGTACCCATTCGGACGTTGAAGTTAATTCTCACGTTCTAAGTTGGTTGGTGATATCATATGGGAAATTGAGAATGACCCAAGATGCTTTACAGGTTTTTGAGTCGATGAGAGTTCATGGGTTAAAGCCTCATTTACATGCTTGTACTGTGCTTTTAAATTGTTTGGTTAAAGATAAATTGATTGATAGCGTATGGAAAATCTACAAGAAAATGGTTAAACTTGGGGTGGTTGTGAATTTACACGTTTATAATGTCTTGCTTCATGCTTGTTGCGAGGCTGGTGATGTCGAAAAGGCCGAAATGGTATTGAGTGAGATGGAATTGAAGAACCTTTTGCCAGATCTTATTACGTTCAACACAATCATCGTTTTGTATTGTAAAAAGGGTATGCATTATGAAGCATTGTGTGTGCAAGATAGGATGGCAAGAGCTGGGATTAGTCCAGACATTAGAACTTATAATTCACTTATTTATGGCTTTTGTAGACAAGGTAGAATGCGAGAAGCTTTAAGACTATTTAAGGAAATGAAAGGTGTTAGTGTTAGTCCTAACCATGTCACTTACACTACTTTAATTGATGGTTATTGTAGAGTGAATGAGCTAGGAGAAGCATTAAGATTCCGAGACATAATGGAGGCTAAAGGGATTTATCCAGGAGTTGTTACTTATAACGCAATCATCCGTAAGTTCTGCGAAGACGGTAAAATTAGGGAAGCTAACTGGGTTTTGAATGAGATGAATGAAAAGAAAGTTGAACCTGATAATGTGACTTGTAACACATTGATCAATGCATATTGCAAGATTGGAGATATGGGGTCAGCTATGAAAGTGAAGAACAAGATGATGGAAGCCGGATTGAAGTTAGATCAATTTACTTTCAAGGCATTGATTCATGGATTTTGCAAGGTGAATGAAATGGATAGTGCAAAAGATTACTTGTTCAACATGCTTGATGCAGGGTTTTGTCCTAGTTATTGCACCTATTCATGGCTTGTTGATGGGTATTGTAACTTAGGCAAAGAAGAAGAAGTAATGAAGTTTCCAGATGAATTGTTGAAAAGAGGCTTATGTGTTGATGTCTCGGTGTACAGGGCACTCATAAGACGGTTTTGTAAACGAGAAAGGCTTGATTGCGCCGAGAGAGTATTTGGCGTTATGCAAGGAAAAGGTATATGTGGAGATAGTGTAATATATGCTAACCTAGCATATGGTTATTGGAAAATGGGGAAGGTGAATGCTGCTTCAAATCTATTATATGAAATGTATGAAAAGAGGTTGATGATAACTCTCAAAATCTATAGATCTTTCACTGCTTCATATGGTGGTGATAATAATAATAACAGCATTTTAGGTTTGTTTTGGGATTATGTGGGTCAAAGGGGAATAATTTCTAAGAGTATTTTGAAGGATATCAAGAAAGGTGAGATTTGAACCGAAGTTGTAGTTTATTGGTCGGATATTCGACACTAAAAAGAGCTTGGGTTCGGGTTCGGGTTCGAATAATCGAGAGAGAGATTTAGAATCATGAATTAACCTTTCATATGGCAGTTCATATTGTTCAAAATTCAACTGCTTTTTTCCCTTTTTTTGTTCTTGCTTCTTAAAGGTAATGTGATCATCGTTATACATTGCAATATATACTTGTAGACACCTAACTTCATGATACTTAATTTCAATTAAGCGTGAGCAAAACTTAAAAAAAAAAATTTAATTTTGAGCTATCGAATGAAATTTTCTATTTTTACAATTCGAATAACTCGAATCACAGGTTAGTATAAATATTTTTTTTTTCTCTTCAATTTAAAAAATGAACAAATTAATCTTTTTTTTAAAGAAAATCAAAATAATTTTCAAAATTTCAAAATATTTATAAAAAATTCATAATTTAAAAACATATAAAATATAAAGAATGTTTAAAAAATTTCGAAATAATAATTTTGATGACCTAAACAAGTAAATTACAAATTCAAGTATATCATATTAAAATATTTACTTTTTTTCTCTTACTTTGCTTTGAAAGAATTTCAAATATATATGGTTTCAAATTTGTATGCTCTAACATGGAATTAATTTCATTGTAACAAGATTTTATTTGACATGTTTAAAATTTTAATTTAACTTAAACAATTTCACTCGGTTTGAATTAACTTAAATTTCATTTCACTTAGTTTGATTTTTAAAAAAAATTGAAATCAAGTTAAGATAATAAATAGGACTTGTAGTTCGACTAACTCAATTTTTTTTCACTTGTTTCAATCGAACATTCACCAGTAGATGTAATTCAATATTGTGTTAATTCTTGACTTTTTTAATATTAATTAATTGCTAGTGTGGTATACACATGGATTTACTATAAGATTGTCACATCAGCAAAATTATTAGACGTTAACTTTTTCATTTATTTTAAGATGATTCAAGTTCAAAGGTTAAAAAAAAAAAATTAAATAAATAGCTAAAATATATATTTTTATAAAGTTAGAGGACCAAATGAGAATTATTCCATTTTAATATTAGTATAAGCTATACAGTAGAATTTGCCGTCTACCGGCGGTACTTGCTACTTCAACTTTCACACATCAAAGCAAAAAGACTAACTAATTTATAGGTCAGTGATAACATCACCCTGCCAGCCACGTATCTCATCACAGCCAACCTCCATACCTTCCCTACCATACTATATATAAATGAACACGCTTTACAGCCACTCAAATTGCTCAACGTGTTAACATTGAAACGTGGCACGTGGTAAAGATAAATCCACGTTTCGCACTGGAGGAGACTCCCAACAAAAAGACGGCTATTGATATGGATGGATAATAACAAAAGCTTACTTGTCGGTTATGTCATGACATGTGAAAGTCGTTCAAAAGGGAACCGAAAAGTGCCACGTGTAGGGTCTGATGATCAAAATCGCGTTACGTGCCGTATGTCCTGACGGTTTCGCGTTTGTAAAGCTACAATTTCTACACTCCTTTACACTTCTATTACTTCACTCTACGCTCCACTCCATACGATTTTACGTATATACCCTCAATGCTCTTTTTAGTACATATATATTCTCCATATATTTATTATTACTAGAAGTAGTTAAAATATTTTAAATTTTGACAAATAAAATTTCAGGCATTAGATATTTAAAATATAAATATAAATTTAACTTTTTTTTATAAGTCATTCTATTTTAATTTGATAAATTTTGGTCTATTTAACAATTTATATGTATGGAATAGAAAAAAAATAGATAATTACTTAATTTATATGCACAAATTATTAAAAATTAATAATTTAATTTTATGCATTCAACAATAATTAGATTAAATTATATAATTTAACCGTATTAATAAAATACAATGATTAAATTTTGACAATGTCGAGGTTTATTTCTATCTCTCTTATTTGGGAATAATTATTCCTTATTTATAAGATAAGATTATTTTGATGTGACATGCTAGAGAGATAATTAGTTATTATGCATATAACTCAAGATGACACGTACTTCATTTAGGCTCGACACGTATTCTAAACGTGTTTTTCTAACAGGATTCGTACTCAAGTATCATCATGTGTGCTCGTATATCTCTTGTGAGGTGCGTTTTCGTGAGGACTTGATGTTTCCCCTTGTGAGATTGTGGGGCATTCCACCTCACTAGATTACTAAAGTACTAGTTATGAGTTAGATTTTGGGTGTCCAAGTTGATTCGAATTTTGATTTATGAAGTTTTTTATAACAAGACAAGTTTAACTAAAATAAATTAATTTTTCAATTTTTTTTTAATATTAGATCTACTTAGATTGTTCCAATTTAAGATTAAAAAATATTGGCTTGTTGTAGTTTAATAAAGACATGAAAATTTTGTACTTGCGGAAAATCATTAAAATTCGAGAAAGGGGTAATAATGGAAAAGCAAAGAACAGTGAAGGGGATTTGTCAATTGCAGAAAGAAAAAGAGAGAATAATAATAGGAAGGGTGTTAGAGTTAGACACGTGGCTAAATAATGGATTCCTTTTTAAGGAATTAGCTGTATGTGTGTGTGGTGTGTGTGTGTTTCTAGAACTCAAAAAAGCAAAGCCAGCCAGCCAACCCAACACACATTGAAGTGTGCCAAAAATACAAAACACAGCAATGTTACGGCAGAACACACGATACCATTGCCAAGCTGCTATCTTACAACCTTTTTTTTTTTTTTTTTTTTTACCATGTTATGGGCACTCGATTTATTATTATTATTATTTTTTAATATTTTTGTTTGGCCTATAAGCCTTCAACGTGGAGCATCATTTAGGGAATAAATAAATAAATAATTTAAGAAGGAAATGGAGGAGTGTAGTTAATTAAAAGAAAATAAAAAAAAATGGTGGCAAAAGTGGTTTCTTCAATCAAAAGGCAAAAATGATTTGTAGTTGTAAGCAATCTATGCCATTAATTTGGATTTTTTAATATGTTAGTTTTTATTTTAGAAAACTAATTAGTTTGATTCTGTTTTCATGAATTATTTTAAAAGTTTATATTTAATGTAATTAAAAATATATATTTTTGTCATGTCTTAGTTTGATTGGAAAATTTATTTTATGGACCTTTCTCAAAATATCATTCATGGTCTCGTTTTAATTATTTAACGATATTTCAGTAATTTTTCATGTTATTGTTATGTAATTTTGATAATTTTTTTACTTCGAATCATGAATCTTAATCTTAAACTTCAAACTTGATTGAGTCTTAACTCGATTGACATGAACATTGGTGCCAATGCAAGAAAACGTAGGTTCAAGTGCGTTGAGACGCATCGTCCTCCTATTTTTAAGTTGGGAAGGGGTTACAAGAAGTTTAGGTAGTGTCAAAAGAGCATATATGGTTAGAACCTATAATGAGTTTGTTAAAAAAAATTAATTAAGAACTCAACGAGTGGCTTCAGTGGTTAAGAGGATGTTGTTCATCCTAAAAAATTCGGGTTCGAGCACTACTGTGTGTAAGATGTGTGTGCGTTGTCAATGGATTAAAAAAGTATCAACAGATTAATATATTAAAAAAATAATTAATTTATTGTGTTTTTATAAATTATTTTAAAAATTAAAAAATATATTCTTACCATTATTATCTTAATCCGTTGTTGTGAGGATGGCTTACAATTTTTCATTTTGTAATTAATATGATTCCGTAACTAAGCTGATTTTTCTCTCTTTTTAAAAAAAAGACTTTAATCTATATATAAAAAGGGTTATTGTCAGAAAACGTTCTATTGTCAGGGTTCAGATTTTAATTTTGTCTCTAAACTTCAAAAACTTCCAATTGAGTCCTAAAAATATTAGTATCCTATCAATAAAGCCTTTTGTCACTTAAATGCTAGCTCAAATATAAATTTTAAGCATGTACACAGGATTACAATTTGATCCATATATTTTAAATATATTCCATTACAAATTTTAGCTGCCATTTAGCACCTAAACTGGCATTTACATTGATGGAAAGACATGAATAATATCATACTGATACTTTAAAAACTTAATTAGAATAATTTGAAGTTTAGGGACCAAATTAAAATATGAAAAATTGTTAGGGATGTTTTTATGAAATTAACCCTAGAAAAATAGTGGGTAGAATAGCAGTAGGAAAGTGATAAGAAGAGCTGGCGTAGCGTTGTTTTGACTTGGAAGAAGTCATGTATAATCTGCCAATAGAAAAGCTCAGTCTCCACACTCCTTCTTTCCTTTTTGTTGACCGACTTTACTTCTTACAGTTTCTATATAAACCCCTTTAACTCACACCAATTTTAACTATTACTTCAAACTTTTTTTTTGTTTTCTTGGACTTGACTGAATTTGAAGGAAATTAGAAGATAAGTATGGCCCCTGAAGCTCTGAAATCTCCAACAATGGCGACTGCCCCTTACAGCAACAAGTACGAAGACATCGACAACAATTACGTCGATACATGGAAGAAAGGCAAGCGTTCAAAGCGACAACGCGACGACGAGTCTTCTTCTTCTCCGCCGCCGCCGCCGCCGCCGCCACCACCGCCAACGAATGAAGAAGAGTACCTTGCTCTTTGTCTCATCATGCTAGCTCGTGGTGGTTCCACCACTGAAAACGCCGTGACAGACGGTGGAAACGATGACCGTCGTCTGTCTTCTTCTTCGTCAGCACCGGCACCAGCGGCTTTGAAGTTGTCTTACAAGTGTAGTGTTTGTAACAAGGCTTTCCCTTCTTACCAAGCTCTAGGTGGACATAAAGCCAGCCACCGTAAATCCTCCACCGATGCTAAACCCGATAATCAATCCATCATCACCAGCAGTACCACCGCCAGTGGGGAAACCGGCGGTAACGGTAAAGCCCATAAGTGTTCAATCTGCCATAAGTCTTTCCCAACAGGCCAAGCTTTGGGAGGTCACAAACGCTGTCACTACGGAGTCGGAAACACCACCACCAACAACAACAAGAGCAGTAGCGTCAGCCTGAGTGGTGTGACGGTGTCGGAAGGCGGCGCGTTGAGCCAAACCCGTTGCATCGACTTTGACTTTGACCTAAACTTGCCCGCTTTGCCCGAGTTTGAAAACAAAGATGGAAGCAGATTTAGTCAAATATATACAGAGCAAGAAGTTGAAAGTCCATTGCCGACCAAGAAACCACGTTTTCTGACTGCTTCTTTAGCACAACATTAATTTCATCCGTGTTTATAGGATTAAACATAGGGTGAATTCATTTATTTTTGGGATTATGTTCTTTTTCCATTGATTTTTGGGATTTCCATTTGATCTTCTTTAGGCTGAATTCATTCATTATTCGTGACATCTACTGTTGTATATTCAACTGCTGGCCTCATAATCCATTGATTCTTTTGTTCGGTTAATTTACTATTTGATATATAAATTTAATTTTAATATTTAATTTGATCTTTTAATTTGAATTTCAAATAGAATAAAATTATGTGATTAAATGAATATTTATATATATATATATAATATAACCATTCAATTGCAATAGAAATAAAAAAATATTATATTTAATGTTATATTTAAATTCATGTATTTAAATAGGACAAAGATAAATTTATATATCAAATTAAAAAAATTAAATATTAAAATGAATAATAAAATCGAATAAATTAAATATAGATATAAAATAATATGTTAAAAATTATATATTTTCACTTCAATTAACTTTTAGGTATGAATGAATAATATTGTATGAAAGAAAAGTTATTTTTTTTAAGTTTCATTAGAATAATAATTACAAATCCAATATAAGTAAGTATATATATATATATATATATTCAATTAATTATAATGTAAATCAAATAATATAATGCCTGTAAACATGATATTGGGTAGTTATGATAGATTTTTCAATAAATTAAACTTTTAAACGAAAGATAAATTCTTTCAAGGCTGATAAGATTACAACCCGAATTTTCATTTCATTTTTTAATATTTTATTAATTAAAAATATTTTTAAATTAACTCTTATCTATTCATTATTTTTCACATTTTTTATAAACTTTTTTTAACAAGTTGTTTTATTTTAAATTATCAAAACACGTATAAAAATTAATTAAGTTTTAATTGATTTAATTTTTTTAAATCTCCTATAAAATAGCCCTTAGTTGTAATGGGAGTGGAGAGAGCTAAGCTAAGAGAATGCCGCGTGAAACAGCGAAGAGACAGCAGACAAGAGACAAGGAGTGACGGAGGCGGTGGCGGTTTTGGTTTTATGTTTTACAGACGGGGAAAACCAGGCTGCCGGCCCATGTTAGGGGATCTAAAGAGATGGTTAACAGTTGAAACCGCTTGATATCCATCATCCCCATGTGGCTTTCCATTACATGCTGTTCAGTGCACGTGGCTGCCAATGTCACCACCAGTGCATCATAATCATCATCATCACCTTCCATAATCTCTATTCTAATCAGATTTAAGTGATATTAAAAATTATATTGTATTTTGTTTTTTATTAAAATAATAGATAAATTAATCTTTATACGTTAAATAAAAAAGTAAATCGATTTTTTTCTTACAAATTTCATTAATTTATATTATTAATAATTGATGTGATTAATGAAATAATTAGAGAATTACATAATGTGCCATGTAGGGACAAATATAGGAGGATTGATAAGGCTCGACCCCCTTAAAATAGAAAACTTTTCATTTGGTCCTTTAAGATTTTTAAAATTTTAAACTAGTAAAGGTAAAATTACACGTTGACTCTCCTAAAAATGATAAAAATTTAATTTAATCCTCTAAATATTATAAATATATAGACTATTAAAAATTTGAAATTACATTTTTACTATAATAAAAATTATAATTTAATTTCGAACCCCTGAAAAAAGTTTTTGACTTCACCCCTGGTACCATGTGTACCTCGTGTTGATGTATAGTCTGATTAGCTGTGAATAGTAGAAATGGATAAAAATTTCAAGAGAAATATCAATTTGATCTTTGATATAACCTATAGGGAATAATTTACTCATTTTTAGTAGAAAGAAAAATGCAATCCAAATTCTAATACAGTGATTTCTTTAGTATTTTTTACCTCATTTAAGCAAAGTCATATTTTGCCACTCAACCAAAATAATATTAGTTTTTTTTATAAATAAATATATATTATTACATAATTCTGTTTTTTCATTTACATGTCTTAATCTGATATTAATTAATTAGATAATACTATTAAAGAATTTCATATAAAGGTGATTAAATTTTGATTTATGCAAATACTTTAAATAATTTAAATGATTGATTATAATGGTTTCTTGTTTAATCAACTTAATGAAAAGAAGATTATCGATGGTCTGATAAGTTGACTTTTTACTATGGATAAAAAAATTGGTAAAAGTATTATGGATTTCTTCTATATTAAAAATTAGATTGTATTTTGTTTTTTTTAGTAAAAAAAAAGTAAATTAGTCCCTGCACTTTAGTTCAAATAGTAAATTGGTCATTTCGGTAAAAATTTAATCCATTTATACTGTTAAAACTAGTGTGGTTGACAAAATAACCAAACAATGACACGTGACATGTCACGTATACCTTATGTTGACATATAGGGATCGAATTTTAAAAGTGAAAATAGAGAGGATTTTTACTAGAATGATCAATTTGTTCTTTAATCTAACATATATATGAACTAATTTACTTATTTTTTGAGTAAAAATGACAAAATACAATCTCACTCCTAATCGATAAGCCTCCGTAACACTTTTACCTTAAAATATCATAAATACTAGTTTTTAAACGGTCAAAATATTCATCTAATCTTAATCACAGTATTAACAAAATTTTTTATTATTTGTGAAATTTCTAAACTTTCCTCACTAAGGACGATCGATCACGACTTTTATGTTTTTCATCGATTTTACATAATTTGATTGGTATAATAACAATCTAGCTCAAATAATTTACACATTCTATCAGCTTGCTCATGATTTAACAAATTTAGCTTGCAATATTTTTGTAAATGTGTAAATGTTGAGGTTAAATTTGTTGAATTTTTTAGAATAAATATCAAATTAATAAAATATGTAAACATCAAGGGCTAAATTTGTTATTATACTAATCAAAATTATGCACAATTGAAGAAATACATTAACGTCGTGATTAATTGTTCTTAATTGCTCGCTTTCAAAATTAACAGAGATTAAATTACTTCGTTTCTTTTTGAAAATAACTGATTTGCTTGATTTTGAAAAGAAGGATTAGAGAGATATTTACTCAAATAATTCAAATATTTTGAGTTAACAATGTAGGTCTGGAGGGGGTTTGTCTGTCCTAATTGTCTACGTAAATTAAGAACCAATGTAACGCCGTGTGATGGGCAATCCTTTAACTCTCTTTTCTCAAAAGTCTTGTATGCTTGTACGAATTGAATCCCACATCGAATGTGCGTGGCATGTTATGATCAGTGCCAGAGCCATATATACTAATCCCACGGGTTGCTATAGTTAGTCTAAATTGTTTCCTTGTGGGGTAACTTCATTATTAAAAATTCTATCCTTTATCGATTTCAAATTTACAGATAAGGAGGAGAAAATAAAACCTGGAGGCCTGCTATATTTTTCGAGAGAGAGAGAGTTTGTTGTTTTAGGGTGGAAATTAAAATTATAATTTTTATAATAATAAAGATATAATTTTAATAAATTTTAAAAGATTAAATTAAAATTATATTTTTAAAATTAAAATTAAAATGTAATTTTATTTTTATTAATTTAACATTTTAAAAGATTTAAATAAAAAAAATTCTATTTTAGGGACTGCCCCTGTCACCCTTCAATCATGCCCCTGTTAAGAGAATCTTGAAACTACGAATGTACTCAATAAGTGGTATATCAAATAAATACTCTCGATATTCATTTTTCTTTTAACTTTTCATTTTAAATAGGAATGTAATTAGGTGGTTGGCAAGGCTCAATCTCTTAAAATGAATTTTTTTTTATTTATATCTTTTAAATTAGTAAGGGTAAAATTTACACTTTAATCTTCTCTGAATATGATGAAAATTTAATTTAATTATTTAAAAATTAAAAAGATATAGACTAGTAAAACGAAGAAATTATATTTTTACTATCGTAAAAATTACAATTTAATTTCGGTCTCCCTTAAAAAATTTTTTTGACTTCACCTCTGATTTTTAATTATATCACATAAGATTTAGCATCTCATGTAATGACTAAACTAATTATTTTAGTAACGAAAGAACATTATTAATATAACCTGGATAGTTTAAGGTTGTAATTAGAATATTTTAAAATTGAGGGACTAATTTAGAATGAAAGTTAGATAATACATTTGGGCCAAAAACTTGGACAGAAGAGAGGAAGTAGAAAACAGAACTGTAAATTGGGCTAAAACGAAGGGTTTGGTTAGTGTGTTTTGGGCTCTGCATAGCTTTTAGTTAAGGAAAAATGTTTTTATATGAAAAATTAAAATTACTGATTGTTTGATGAAAGCTGTTAGTTTTGTATTGACGTGATTGGTCTGGTTGAATGACCCTCCACCGTTGGTTGGTGGATTCTAATCTTTTTAGTTTGAATTAATTTTCTGATTTGTTTCGCCATTGACTATTTATTTACTAAAAAAAAAATTCTCCATTGAATTGAAATTCGGTAACACTATTTCAATAAAAATATTAAATATTAAATATTAGTTAAATTATGCACAAATTTTTGAAAAGAAAAAAAAAAAAAATCTTAAAACACGAATCCAAAATTTAAAAATTGGACGTTTTTATATAAAAAAAACATTAAAATTTTAATTTTTGGTATGATTACTAGAGCCACTTTTATTTTTCTAAACGATTCTCCCAATCTATCATCACCTTGCTCTCTACTAACTTACAGGGACGAAATCAGAGATTTTTGTTTAAATAATCAAAATAAAATTCAAAGTTCTTGGGAAGCGCAATGCATGAATATTGTACTAAAAAAAAAAAAAAAATCTTAAACTGAATTATAAAAATTTTAGAGGGACTAAAATGGAAATTAGCCAATGGAAAAACTTCATCACTTGTATAGCTCTTTTTTGTCTTCCAGACTTGAAGCATTCATCAACCCAAACTACCTTCAATAATTATATTATTAAATTCCTATATATTTTTTGTGTTTTTTTTTTTGGTTTGAAATTATATATAATTTATGTTTGATATATATATTAAAATACAAATTTAATAATATAATCATTTAACTATATAATTTTTTATTGAAAAAATAAAAATATATACAAATTGCAGGCTATTAGCAGACCTCAAACTTGACCTAATATGCTATAATTGAACTTTGTCTGTTTTAATTCATTGTAGACTTATACTAGCATTAAATATTCTTTTGAAACTCTATTTTTTAGAAAAGAATTCATTCGGAATGGATATCAATTGGTTAAATTAAATTTTATAATTTTTTAATAATTTATTTGATTCGAATCAAATAAATTAAAAAACAATGATCTTATTGATTCAATTATCAATTTAATTCTAAAAACATTAAAAAAACATTTATAAAGCCTAATTTTTTTAAAATAGACAACCAATCCATAAAACTTACTACTTGTAATTGAAAAATACATCCCAGAGATAGCTTATATTTTACACACATTCTTGGGTTATTATGCTTTTAATCCTTGAAGCTATCTCTAGTAATTGGGGTTCACAACTAAATCTCATGCACTCAGATTTTGACATTCCATCAGAAAAACCTCCTTTCCCCACTCTTTTAGTCATGATTTCACAACAATGAATTTTTTATTATTATTATCTCTTTTGGGGATTAAAATCATGTAATAAAATTTATTGGTAAAAACACCTCTTTGATATCTTTCCATTTCGATATTAAAAGAATTTGTCCCTTTTAGAAAAAAGCAGACCAATTTAGTTTTTATCAATTTCGAGAGTGAGTAACTGATAATAATTAATCATGATTTTTTCGTAAATTGTATATATTTTTTATTGGCGCAACAGCAAATTTATCCATCAATGCTTATGTATTCTGTATAAATACCATGGGTGAAATTTATTAAATCGAGATCAAATTGATAGGATGTGTAAACTTTAGTGACTAAATTTATTATTATACCAATAAAAACATGTACAATTGATTGAAAAATTAATGATGTGGTTTTTCTTAGAGATGCTCATGGGCTGGGTCCTAACCGGATCTAAACATGATATTAACGTATTTTATACTTGCTTAAGCCTCGCTTAACCAGAAATCTGGATCTAAAATTTTGCCCAAACTCATCAATATTTGCAAAAGATCAACTCAAGCTCATTTTAAACTTGTCAATAATTTTTTAAAAAATTATATTATTTTAATATTTAATAAATTTATACATTTTTATTTATTGAATTTTTTTATATAATCATCCTAACATTATTTTAATGTTCACATTAGAACAATATTATATATTTAGTATATGTTTATATTTTTAATGGGTTCTAAATTACATAATATATAAAAATAACATAAATTATTATAAATATAAAATGGGTTGGGTCGAGGTGAGGTGGGCTCAGATATTCAATGTTCAAGTCCGAGCCCGACACATTTTAAACTAGTCTAATTTTTTACCCAAGCTTATTTTTTAAGCCTAATTTTTTGACCAAACCTTCTTAAATTTTAGACGAACTTTCAGGTCTGGACAAGTAACTCGATTCATTAATATGTCTAATTTTTCTTAATTATTTACTTTTAAAATTGATAAAAATTAAAGTATTTTAACTTATTTAAAGGGACCAATTTATTAAATATCAAAATTAAGAGAGATAAAAAATGTTTCTTTACCGAATTTATTCAGTTCATAGGGCAATAGGAGAGGAGATAGAGAGGGAGAGAGAAGAATATAGGTTAATTAGGACGAAAGTAAAGAGTAAAAGAGAAGCCATTTATGAGCCGAGAGTGTCAGCTTTGGCGTACATAACTGAGCTTAGAGATGTTGACTGTGTTAATACCACCACCCCAATAACTAAACCAAACTAAATCTACTTACTTTCACCATTATTAACACACCAAAAATTTACATGGGTTTGTGTTGAATAGCAACCAGCTTGGCTTTTTTTTTTTTTTTTTGCCAAAAACTTCAAAAAAAAGATAGAACTTTGATAGGTACTAAAACCTGACGAGTACCAAAAACTGGTGGGTTTTATGTAAATTTCCTTACTTTCTTGGGCTTCGGTAATTTTTTTTTTGTTCAAATTGACCAAAATGCTCCTCTGCATGGTTCCTGTTTGACTAAATCATTACTGTTCAAACGTTCTATTACACTTATTGCAATGGTGATGGAGTAAAAGAATTTTCTTGGTAAGCTCTGTTTTTTTCATTAAAGTCTTTATGTTCTTAAAATGGGATTGCTTGTTTTGCTACAATATTGAAGGTTATATATATATATATATATATATATATATATATATATTCGTTACGGGATTTGCAAATTTGATACAAGGGTCTTGGATATTGATGGGGTTTACACGGAGAGTGGCTTTTGGGGGATTGTATTTCACTCTTCTTGGATTCCAAGTTTAATTATATGATTTATGAATATTTCCCCATTTTCCCATTTTCTCATTCATGTGGTGGGGTTTTGGGATTGTTTTAAAATATATTAAAAATCTCTTCTTTTGAATCTTAACAACTTGTTATTTTTATAACTTAGATCTCTGTGTGATATACTCTGATGGATTCCTCAGATTGATATTGTTATTTGACAGTTGATGTTTTGATTCTTCATGTTTGTTTATTTTGATCTTATTTTTTTTTCATTTATTCCCATACTTTAAAAAATAATAAAAATGGATGCTTTTTGTCTACCGTTTTGGTGGTTTCTTCATCTGATACCAAGATGCTGTTTTTAAAACTATATATTGATCACTATATGCCATGTCTGGAGCTTGAAGCTCTGGTTTTTGGGAATTATTTAGTACAAAAGGGTCTGTCATCTATGTCCCCCTGAGTTAACTGAGTTGGCCCGGACTCAGTGGACTTTGGTATCAACAAAGGATAATTATTTAGTACAAAAGGGTCTGTCATCTATGTCCCCCTGAGTTAACTGAGTTGGCCCGGACTCAGTGGACTTTGCTATCAACAAAGGAAACAAATGTTTCCATGGCTCTCTTTCAACTTTTTTCATAATTTATTACTCAAAAATCCCATCTTGCCATTGAAAAAGCTGGTCGAATTTAGAAACTGGGTCCCCATTCCCCCCACTTGGTGCTATATTCTTTACCACTTTTGGCAATGTTTTTATTGGGTTATGTGAGTTGCTGTGATTGTTTGGTGATAGGTTTTGAGTAAGCTTTCACAGGGAAGGAAAGGGATCCTTTTTGCTTTGACAATATGAAGTTTATGAAGCTTGGATCAAAACCGGATACGTTTCAGAGCGATGGGAATAATGTGAGGTGAGATCCCTTGGTACCCTTTATTTGAAATCTAACATATTGTCGCCCTATATGTTGTTTGATGTATTCAATCTTCCATAAGATCATTGCTTTTTTGTTCATTTAGACATGCATAGTCCTATTAGGAAACCTTTTGGAACAAAATGAAATATCGGTCTTTGGCTTATGTTTTGATGTGATTTGCAGGTTTTTGTAGTCTATTCATTTGTTATTTTTCCTCACAACAATGACTAGTTTGCTGCTGCTTAGGATTTTCTGAGCAAAAATCGACAGCCCTTTTTCGAGTATCTTCTGATCCAAGTGACGGGTCATCTAAATCTGACTAAACCTTATGTGGTTTTCACTTTATCTTTCTTCTATGGTTTCTCTTGTATGCATTATACTTTCTGCAACTTTGATTGTGCATAGCCTATGCATTGTTTATTAGTTAAACAAATCCGGTAACCGTCAATTCAAAGAGTTTTGTATCATACTGGTCCTGTGTTGCGAAGAGCAATTCAAAGAGTTTTCTATGGTTACCTTTTTTAATCTAGTTTTTGTCCGACCTGTGTGAGTTTTGAAAATTTCTGATGGTTTTACGTTAACATGCCCCTTTTCAGGTATGTAGCAAGTGAACTAGCAACTGACATTGCAGTCACTGTTGGGGATGTTAAGTTTTATCTGCATAAGGTATGCATTCATTTCATATCTGGTTTAGATCGGTTCAATTGAGCAAGCTCGACTCCGTTCTGCTTGTTTATAATCTTAAAAGTTCATTTGGGATTTTGGGATTAATGGAAGAACATATATGCAGTTTCCTCTTCTATCAAAAAGTGCCTGCTTACAGAAGTTGGTTGCAAGTGGAAACGAACAAAATTGCGATGAAGTTCAGATTTCTGACATTCCCGGTGGTCCAGTTGTGTTCGAGATATGTGCCAAATTTTGTTATGGCATGACCGTCAACCTTAATGCTTACAACCTGTTTGCCACTCGATGTGCAGCTGAGTATTTAGGAATGTATGAGACCATTGAAAAAGGGAACTTAATTTATAAGATTGATATCTTTCTCAACTCCAGCATTGTCCACAGCTGGAAGGACTCGATCATTGTTCTTCAGTCTACAAAATCTATGTCACCGTTATCTGATGGGTTGAAGGTGGCCGGTCTATGCGTCGATGCTATAGCTACCAATGCTTGTATTGATGTTTCCAAGGTTGATTGGTCCTACACTTATAACCGGAAGAAGCTCCCAGAGGAAAACGGGAATGATCCGAACTTTAATGGTGTCAAAAGTCGACCAGTGCCAAAGGACTGGTGGGTTGAGGATCTGTGCGAACTTGAAATTGATCTATATAAGAGTGTTATAATGAGTATTAAAACCAAAGGAATACAATCCCATGAAGTTATCGGAGAAGCTTTGAAAGCTTATTCTTATCGAAGGTTGCCGGGTTTCAGTAAGGGTGTAATCCATTCTCGGGATGTTGGAAAGTTTCGATCAACGGTTGACACTATCGTCTGGTTGTTGCCTGCAGAGAAAGGAAGTGTATCTTGCAGTTTCTTGTTGAAGTTGTTGAAAGCGGCAATCATAGTCGACTCAGGAGAAATGGCTCGGGAACAGCTGGTGAGACGAATAGGACAACAACTTGAGGAGGCTTCCGTGAATGATATTTTGATAAGAGCAGCAGAAAGGGAAGGCGTAATGTATGATGTTGATATGGTAAAGAAAATAGCGAACAAGTTTCTGATGCAAGATCGGAATGCTGAATATGAATCGGAAGAAAACGAGGTTCAGGAAATGCGAAGACCTGGAATCTTAACAGATGCTTCCAAGCTGATTGTGGCAAACTTGATAGATGCATACCTTGCTGAAATTGCAAAGGATCCGAACTTACCCTTGTCAAAGTTTGTAGACCTTGCTGAAACAGTGTCTTGCATCTCTCGGCCTACTCATAACGGGCTTTATCGAGCCATTGACATGTATCTTAAGGTGAGAATATTGCCAAAACCCGTATTTTTCCATGCATGGCAAATCAGCATTTACATGAATTGTGCTGTTTCGATGCAGGAGCACCCGTGGGTGAGCAAGAGCGAGCGACAAAGGATATGCAAGTTAATGGACTGCAAGAAACTATCAGCCGATGCATGTATGCATGCTGTTCAAAACGAGAGGCTCCCATTGCGTGTAGTCATTCAGGTTCTCTTTTTCGAGCAACTCCGGGGGGCTGCTGCCACTTCATCGGGAACTAGCACTCCCGACTTACCCAAATCCCTGAAAAACCCAAATGCCGGATCTCATGGGAGCTCAAGATCAGCACCAACTAATCCGGAGGAAGATTGGGATTCAGTGTCCGCAACCAAGGAGCTGAAGGCTCTGAAAACTGAACTGGCTGCCTTAAGGCTGAGAAACAGCGGAGATAATAGAAGCAACGTTGACAACGAGGCCGCCATTAGTAAAATGAAAGGTTTAATGAAGTCGAAGAGGATATTTACAAAGATATGGTCAAGCAAAACAGCCATAGGTGAGAACAATGGTTCAGATTCATCAGAGAGTCTTGGTTCTGCAAATCCTGAAGAAGCTAAATCAACACCATCTAGAAATAGGAGGCATTCAGTTTCTTAGTAGAAAATGAGGGAAAATACAAGAACTTTTTGGTGGGGTTTTTTAATATTTTTACCTCTCTTAATGACAATGTTAAATTCATGTCTAGTTTTATGTCAACTCAGTAAAATGGAACATACTATATACATATACATATAATAGTTTATATACATAGGTTTGTTTGTCTGGTCATCGATGCCACTGCCGTGTCCATCATGCAACACTTTTAGTATCTGTTTCATTTTTTTCAGTCACTCTTGAGTCCAAGATGGGCTGAAAATGATCAAGTGCCTACAAGAACATGTCGAAGGAACGTTTTTCGATGTTTAAGTTGCAAAATGATGGAGCTTAGGGGTGTTTCCAGGTCTTAAGTTGCATAAGAATATGTCAAGATTCCACACTTTCTCATCCTTCTTTGCTCATAATTGGACCTGTCAATCAGATCCAACAAAGGAGTTCAAATAATTCTAGAGCGAATTGCACATAATTGGGGTTGGACCTTGAACTGTGAAGTGTGAACTGTATTTTTCTATTCTTTTAAACCTAAATTAATGGTCCAAATTGAAAAAAAAAAAACCCAACTACCTAAATACCTTAAAAAGTATTTAATAAATGAGAAAAATAGGGAAAAAAAAAAAAAAAAGTCTTCAAATATGGTTGAATCGATTAAATCATTGATTTTAATCGGTTTGTTTTATTCAATTAAATAAATTATTAAAAATAAAGAAAATTATTCAACAGGTAGTTCAACCCATCTTACTAGTCGATTCAACCCTTATTTCGGACATTCTTGATCCAATCGAATAATCCTATTCTAAAAACGGTGAAAAAGAAAGAAAAACTAATCTAAATAGAGACCTTATGGGTGGCCAGACCCGAAGGCCCGCCCAAAAGATGGGAGAATTTGAACAAAAATATAAGCCCCAAAAATGGGCTTGGAAAAAAAAATTTGTTTTCTGAACGGTCCGAGCCTTGAGTAAGCATTTTTGCCCGAATTTGAAAAAAAAAAAAAAAGACATGCTGCTTTTTTTTTTGTTGTTGTTGTTTTCATTGTTTTTGCACTTATCTGGTGTTATTTAAATATAAATAATTTTTTAATTTATTGGGAAATATTTTTTAAAATGTTTTTAGTGTATTTGATGTGTTATATTTTTTATATTTATTTTTATATAAAAATAATAATATAAAAAATTTAATATGATCAAGCCGGACCGAATTTAGATTTTAACATTTTTTATTCAGGTTGAACTTGATAAAAATTTAAACCTATTTTTAAATAGATCTGAAATTCTATTAAGTCCCAATCTGACACATAATTACCTCTACCTAAATATGAGTGTATCATTATTATTACATATTTATATTTATAAAATTTTTAAATATTTTTCCCAAAATTAGTTATCTAACCGATTTGATTATTGTAAATATTATGGAATTCCTCCGATTATAACAGCAGAACAAAGACTCAAAAATTAGATATGATCCTCAATAATCTCTCTCTCTCTCTCTCTTTATATATATATAATGTTCAAAACCCTGTTTTCCACATATATTATCCACTTCAAAAAGAAACATAATTTCCAGTCGCGAAGTTTAGTGGATGGACACTAATATGACAAAATTTTAATTTTAATTTTCTATAATTTATAAAATATTAAATTAATAATAATAAAATTATATTTTAATCTTAAAATGATAAAATTTTGATTTAAACTTTTAAAATATATAAACCATTAAAATGAAAAAAATTATATTTTTACTATCCGCGGCCGATAATTTCCCATCCATTATGAGCAAAACCAAGCATAAAGACGCATAAATGTGAAGCGGCAATAAGTTTAGGCACAGGTCAGCATGGAAAACCCTATCCAATTAAGCCATAGCTGTTAACATGCAAGCTTCCGACCGGCTTTGTACTGTTTCATCTACCGTTGATCTCGAAGGTGTTCTTAGATTATGTTACAGCTGAGCTATCTCATCTATCTCTCTCTATATGAATATAAACTCCATTAGCAAACAGACACAGACAAAACCAGTAATTTTTTGTTCACTGCAGCGTTTATTACAATGGAATGAAGAAACACTCTTCTCGCATTCACCAACCATGTTTGTGTTCTTGTCTAATGTAATTAACCCTATAAAATTTAAAAAATCACAAATAAATCAAGGTTGTTTAAATTCGAATGGACCGTGAGCTAATCAGGGTATTGTATGAGAGAGAAGGATTAGATCAATTGAATCAAATAAATCGAAAATTGATGGTTTGACTAATTTAATTACCGATTTGGTTTTGAAAACCTTAAAATAAACTGGATTCGAATAACTCAATTAAAAATACCATTTCAAAATAAAGCAAAAATCTGAATAAATTCTGATTCATGGGAGAGGATAGAGCTAAAAAAAAAATGTGACCCTAGGGTTCTTTTTTCCATTTTTTTTTTGCCCAAACCCATTTCCCAAATCTCATTTGTCCTTCGATTCCATGGAAGGGACACTTTGAGAATAAAAAGGGGAAATTGTTTTTGTATGCTGTGAAGGAAAGCACCAAGGCTTGAAAACGTCACACATTTCACCCAATCTGAGGCTCTTTTCTTTGTGGTTTCAAACAAGGCCAACCCTTGCGTGGCCCTGACCACATTCGTTTCTTTTATCCTTTTTTTTTTTTGGGAGGGTCATGGAGGGACGGAAGCAATGAAAAGTTAAAGCCAATGGTGATGGGTTAGAATCCCATTCCCCACCCAACAAAAACAAGTAATATATAAAAAAAAAAACTTTGATGTTTTGATTGTAATATACCCATAAAGGTGCCGATTGAGTCTTAGTTCAATTCGCATGAACATTGTTATCAACACAAGAGAACGTGAGTTTGAATGCGTTAAAGCGCATTATCCTCCTATTGATGAGTTTGGTGGGGTTGTGGATAACTCTAAGCTTTGTGTCGAAAAGAGTACAAACATGCTCAGAACTTATAAAGAGATTGTTTAAAAAAAATCCATAGTGGTTAAAATATGTTGTTAAAGCTCTTCTATTAAATTTGTAGGTATGGTATTTTAAAATTAAAAAAAAAAATTACTCAGTAATTGAGCTTTATTTTATTTTTAGTATATTTTTATATCATGAAATAATATTTTTACTTTTATTACTAGAAAGAGTTTAAATACGAATAAGCTTAATCGAGCTCGAGTTCAACTTAATTGATGCTCAAGCTCACCACTATTTAAGCTTGACTTGACTTGATTATACCCTTAATTGTAACAAGACTGAATTTAGTAAAAAAAAAAATTAACTGTGCTAACAATAAGATTAGCATTTTTTTAACTTGGAAGTAGAAGGATTAAAAATTTTAAAATCAAAATAAGAAAACTAAAAATCAAAATATATAAAGAATACAAGGACTTAAAACAGAAATTAACCATGTTATATATAAAAAAAAAAAAAATGTGTGTGGACCAAACAGAAGCATCGGATAAAGATGGTGGAGGAGTGAGGTGACTAAAACTTCAATGTGTGTGTCGGCTTATAAATCTAAAAACATCGTCATCCTCGTCCCCCTCTCCACATCACCTAGTTTCCGCACTTCCTAAGTACAGTCACTTTGATTCTATCTTCTCCTTATCCTTGTTAACCTTGTCCCAATCCTACTTCTGATTTTTTTTCAAGTTTAATTATATCAAACCTCCTTAAACTGTGGTTTGGATTTTAAATTCACCACCGAATTTTAAAACTCAAAGTATTGATATTGTATCGGTTAAACGAGAATTTATTTTATGGATTTTTTTCTTCACATCATTTATGATTCATTTCTTATTATTTAATAACATTTCAATAAATTTTTTTTCACATCATTGATACATAATTTTGATCATTTTTTACCCTGAACCTCACGTCTCAAATCAAAATCCTAAACCTTAAACTTGGGCTCATGTTTAAGGTTTCGAATTTAGGGTAAAAAATCAATCAAATTTACTGAAACATCATTAAATAATTGGAAATAGACCATGGATGGTGCCGTGGGAATAATCCATGAAACAATATCTACAGTTAGACTCTCCTTTCCATTGGACGTTAAAATATTATCTCGAGTTTAAAATGGAGCATATTTAAAATGTATTTACAATTGTAGCACTGACAACTTACGTATCTTTAAATTATAATGACACAGTTATTTTAAGCATGCTTTTCAATGTATTTTAAACTAAGATTTAAACGCTCAACCTCAGTTAAATTGATGAAAGGGCTTGACGGATGCAACGATGATACTTTAGAACTTCAATTAAAATGTTTTGCAGTTTAAGATGAATTTAAAATTTAGGTTACCTGATTTGGGGTTAATTAATGCAATTAACCTTTCTGTAATCCTATTTCAAATCCACTCTAGTTTTTCTTCTTTTCCATACATCAAGTATAATTGTAACTTACTGTGTACTTCATTTTTCTTCTTGATAATTTCATTGAAGTTCAAAATAAAATAGTTAGTTTTCTCTACTACTTACTTTATACTCGTATTCATATTTGAAACTCGATCACCAAATTTAAATTAAGTATTTAAAAGGTGAAAGCCAGCTGGATTGATGGATTAACCCCCTTTTTCTTTCCCAAATGGGCTAACCCCAATTTATTTTAATAAAAATTAGGGTTCAACCGAATGAAACTTCCAAATCAAACGTTAGATGAAACTAACTCTTTTATCTTTCTAAAGCTAAAATCCAATAGCCGGATAAAAAATAAAAGGTAAATTACATCCAAGATCATTAAATTATTAGTAAATTTACGTTTTGGTCACTCAAATTCAAAATATTACAAAATGATCACTGAGTTGTTCGAAGGTTTTCATTTAAGTCACCAAGCTATAAAAATCATTGTTGTACGACCTTCTTTGTTTTTTTCACCATTTGCACCAATCGAAAGCTCTACTTCTCTTTCTCTTATACGATTCAATATTTTTTTCTTGAAACAATTTCAACGTTAGGGACCAAGGGAGGGGGATGGCAAGGGCCTTAACCCCTCTAAAATGGGAAACTGCTTCTTTGGACCCCCACAGAAGTATAATATATATATATATAGATAAAATAATAGTTTAGCTCCCCAAAATGCTAAAATTTTAATTAGACATTTTGAAAATCATAAAGATATAAGATAATACAATAATGAAATTGTATTTTATCTCTTATATAAATATATAACTTAATCTCGAGCCCCCTAAAAAAATATCTAGCTTTATCCTCAGATCTCCAACACCAACTGTCATATAAAGATATAAAGCATGCTATTTTACTTATCGATGGATATTGATAAACTTTATTGATTGTCAAATTGTCGCTAGAAGTTCATTAGCCATATTTTAAAAATAAAAAATAAAAGTTCAATGATTTAAATAAAAACTTTTAAATAGTTCAATAATCATTTGTGACTTTTTAAAAATTGAATGATCAAAATATAAATCCAGTAAAAATTAATAGACCTTGGGTGTAATTTATCCTAAAAATCATTTATCAGATGAAACTTCCAGATCATTTATCATTCTACAGCTAAAAATCAAATAGAAAAATTTATGAGAAATGCCAAATAAAAATACAAGGAAAGAATCTAACGGTCATAGATATCCACGAAACAGAATCCAACGGCTCTGCTAACTTGCCTAGGACCTCTCCAATCTTCTTCTCCTTCCGCGGAGACCCGGAGCCGTCTCTCTCTCTCTGACCCAATTTCTTTGGAACCCCCAAAAACCCACACCTCAAATTCCCCCCAGTTTAACCATAGCTAACTATCCAAATAATAAAAAAGTAAACCATGGTTAACCACCTACACTCTATATATTCCTCTGGTTAGCTTCTCTTTTTATTATTGGCTTCAATTATTCTTTGCCTACCAGTCTTTTCAAACACCATCATCAGCCTTCCTCATTCCTTGTTCTAATGCTAAAAGTAAAAGGTTTATCAAGATGAGCTGCAATGGCTGTAGAATTCTTCGGAAAGGTTGCAGTGAAAATTGCATGCTTAGACAAAGCTTACAATGTATAGAGAACCCACAAGCTCAAGCACACGCCACTGTTTTTGTTGCTAAGTTCTTTGGCCGTGCCGGACTTATGTCATTTCTCTCCTCCGTCGCCAGTCCTCAAAGACCTGGTAATTTTTTAATGGCTTTTGTTGGATTTTTTGTTTTGGTGTTTGATATTTTTTTACTGATGTGTGTGTGTGTGTATATATGTTTGCAGCTTTGTTTCAGTGGCTTTTGTTTGAAGCAGTGGGACGGGCAATTAATCCAGTGAGTGGAGCCGTGGGGTTGTTATGGACAGGGAACTGGAATCTCTGTCAATCGGCGGTACAAACTGTGCTCCAAGGCGGCACGTTGCAGCCGTTGCCTGAATTTAGTGGTGGGGTTTCAGGATCTGATTTTGAGGATGTTGGAGAAACGGTCGGTGTTGGTGGCGGTGGTAGTGGGGGACCGTGTCTCCAGTCAGGAGGTTTCGGTGACGTGGTTAAATGTAAAGAATCGGATCTCAATCTCTGCTTGATGATCGGCGACGATGACAGAGCAGTTAAAAGGAGGAGGGAATCTACATCGTCGGAAGAGTCCGAAACGACGACGTTGGTATGCCGGTTTTCCGGAGATGGAAATAGTTCAAATGACAGCGGCGGCGGCGACGGTGAAAGAAAGCTTTTAAGACTATTCATCTGAGAGTTTTTTTTCTTTCACATTTTGTCTATGTAATTTTGATTATAATTTAACGCCTGTATGAGCTATGATATTTTATTTCTATTTTCGGCGATGAAGGATGAAGTTCGATCAAATTTTATAAAATTTCGATTTTCCCCTTTTTTTTTTTTTTTTTTTTAATGAAATAAATTATAAATTTTGAACCTATCGATTTTTTTTTTATATAATATCTAGAATATTTATAATTCACTATAATGGAGTTAGAATTGGATTCCCCAGAAATGTAGAATATGTGAGCGAGAAACGTTTACACCTTTTATGGTTTATGAATTGCAAGTGAGTGGGCACTACATCCTAACGTGAAATATGAACAGATGAAATTGTGAAACCTTTGGGCACCCTAAGGAGTCATTTTTACAGTACTGTTTTGAATGTCATTAAAAGAATAAATTTTCCATTCATGAATTTTCTATCTCAATACGAGATTTTTCGATATCCCATATTTTTTGACGCCAGACTCTTCAAAATCTTCTACTTATCAAATTTCAAATTAAACATGGAATCAACAAATGTCCGAATCAATTCGGGTCTAACAACATCAAACTCCTTATTACATTTGATTCCATAAGCTTTTTTTTCTTTAAAAAAAAAGAGTTATAATTACAATTATACACATAATAATATCTTAATATATAGCTATTACAAGCATTAACAATTACAAAACGCGATCAAGCTCTTTCTGACAAAATGATTAGAACTATTCATAATCTTTTTTCAACCCGTAAATAGAAAGATAATACGCTTTAACGCACCTGAACCCACGTCTTTCTGCATTGATAATAATATCCATACCATTCGAACTAAAACTCAACCAACGCACGTGATAACACATAAAACAAAACAAAATATAGTCATAACCCACCACTTAAAATGAACACCATTAAACATAATCATTTTGGTCTCTTTGTGAAACCAATAGTCATTTATGGGGGAGGTTTGTGGATGTAAAGAAACCCTTTGTTGTTTGGGATTTGGGGTCCATATCTATATAACATTGGTGCTGTTATTTTTCCCCGCATCATCACACTCCACAAATCAAAATAATGGAACCACCTTCCCCATTTCTCTATATCCATATTCCATGGCCGTCGTTTTCTAATTTATTTTAATGCCAATAGGGTCCCCTTCCTAATTTCTTTTTCAATAACCGGAGACACGAGCTTCCCAAACTTCATAGCCTCTCAACGAATCTTAAAAATTTCATGTATATATATTATATATATAAAGGACCATTGATTTGTTTGGATGGAGAGACCCTTGTGCTGATGTTGGAGTCTCCTAAATCTCCACTTGCTTCCATGCATAAATTGACTTGTGTTGAGCATCAAATATCTTGAAATTCGGATCGTATCCGTATTTATATTCTTTGGGATGTAATTAAAATTTTTGGGAAAAAATAGGGGTTTAATGAGAATTTCTAAAAATTTTGAGGGTTAAGCTAAAATTTTTAAATATTTTGAAAGGGTTAGTAAAAAAAAATTAAAATTTTTTTCTTGGTGTTTGGAGAAATAAGAAATTGTTGCACAACCCACGATTGAAACAAAATATATGACAGGTAATTGTTGATGGAAATCAAGCACTCTGGATTAGAAAACTTTTGACAGATTTGCATATGAAGCAAGAGGGAAGCACACATATATTTGTAGACAACTAAGCTACAATATCAATAGCTAATAGCCCGGTATTCTATGGCAGAACTAAACACTTCAAAATAAAATTCTACATTCGTCATGGTGTTCAAAAGGAAGGAGAAGTGCAACTAGTTTATTACAGTACAGAATATTAATATGCTGCCATTTTCACAAAAGCATTGCCTAAAGTTAGATTCGAATACTTAAGACAAAAACTCGGAGTTTGCAACTCCAGCATCAAGGAGTGTTAACTTTTATAATTTTTGAAGCTGCATTAGTTATAATTTGTCTTGGCCTTTAGGCAAATATCATTCATTATTTTTAGGCAAATAAAATAATCAAAAATCAGTTTAGATTATGATTTGTAGCAGATTTTTCTATATTTTAATTTAAAGCAATTCAATAAATATTATGATTTTTGCAGGTTCTTTAAAAACTTCCGGATTCAAAATCTTTAAAAATTTTGAAGTAACTAATTAAATTTTTAAATCTTTTGGAAGGTTTAATTAGAAATTTTAAAAGTTCTGAAGGACCTAATTAGAATAATATTATTATTCACTGCACCTTAATTTCCAAATCAAACTAGTAAAAAGAAATTAAATTCAATTAATTTCAAATGTATAAAGAATAGAGGGATTAGATACAGAATTAAACCTAATTATAAAGTTTAAAATATTTTGATCACCTTCATAAAAACTTGAAAGCAAGTTTAGGAAACTTCTTCACTTGTATGTATATACATAAACAAGCTTTTGCTGCTTTTCTTGCATAATTGAACAAAGAATCAGTATGTTTGATTTGTTGGACAAATTGTAGCACGTGATGTAATAAAGAAACATGTTTAAAAGGCAAAAGATAGTAACGGTGGTGGAGGAGGTCAAAAAGAAACCAGAGCAGCCGGCGCGGTGACAATGGCAGGGAAAGGTAGCCCATGTTAGTGGTGGGGGCTGCAGGCTTTAAGTTCCCTATGCGCCGTAACTTTAACGTGAGTTGTCGTTGACCGACTACTTTGGTCGTTTAGTCCAGATACATTTTTTGGGGTTTGCTGTCCCGTCTCCTTCTTTCTTGCTGTTCGGTGTTCTTCTGGAAAGCAAAATTTTAAGTTGGCCAATGGCTCTGCTTCAACTCGCTTACGTAGAGTCGTCGGTGCAAGGATTGAACATACCGTCAATCACTTTAGATGAAATGTAATAGTTGGTGTAGCAAATGATGATCGTCGCATGAGCCCCGCATCACTTGACACTGAAGAGAATTTTTTAAGAGGATTTATCCGAGAAGTTACTACGAGGAGTTGCTTGTGCTTCGGAATTGTGAGGAGTTGTTTTTATAGGCTCGGCCCGAGGGGTGATTCCGAGGAACGAAAGCCTTTCTGAGAAGTAGGGGTATAACAACATGCTAGATTACTACTATAATATAATTTGTCATTTCAAGTAATAATTTCATTAGATGTTGGTGACCATTGCTTCCAAAATTTGGAAAATAGTGTAAGTGCGAAAAACTCGAATCAATAACATAATTCTTGTCAAGTATCTATATCATATGTATTAAGAGTTTGATTGATATTATTCATCAATCGAATCTTAATTCTGTTATGATTTTTTACAAAAAATAAATATTATTTTGATTTTTTTTTATCTTTTTATGTTTTTAAATAAAATCTAAAAAATACACTCTCATAATAATGTTTCAAACCCAAAATATTATGAATTTTATTTTTTCAATTTTACTATCTCAACTAAAAATATTTAGTATTTATATCAACTTTTTATAAATTTATTAGATAATAATTGTTTTCACCCATACATAAGTGAATTGTGAAATTACCAAAAAAAAATTTTACAAAAAAAATAAATATTACTTTAAGGATATTTTTATATTTTTATATAAAATTTAGAAAAATACATATATAATAAGATTAAAATAAAAAACAGTGTAACATTCACTTCTTTAACTTAATCGTTTAAACAAAATTCATATTTAATTTTTATGTTAACTTTTGAAAAATTTATTACATAATTGGTTATGAATTTGTTCGAATCACGCTCATGTTACGTTTGGTAAGAGTATTATTTTTACACATGTTTTAGTATATGGGTTAACAATAAATTAATTCAGTTAGTAATATTTAGTCATTCTCATGACTTATTTTTAGTAAAGAAAAATAAAATTTTTCGCTTATTTTGAGGAAGTCGTATTTTTTTACAATATCATCTCCAAAATTCGAACCTAGGTCTTTCCCTTAAAAATGCAATATGTCTTACCATTACACTCAATCACTTGTTAATTTAAAATGATGTTTTTTTATATATATTAAGAAAATAATTTTTTTTTTTGCATAATGATTTATCCAAACCTCAAACTTTACAAAAAAAAAAATATTTTAACCTTCAATTTAATTTTTCTTCTCTCTCAACCGTTAAACTTGTAATATTTATCAAATTATCTTAAAATTGATGGAAAAGACAAGGCATCCGCGTGTATTACTATTAATAATGATATATTTCAAATATTTATAGATATTTTATAATATTACAAATATATATTTTTAATTTTTTTTAAATAATTAATTACTAACACGATATCCATATGTATGACACGTTAGTAAAATTGATAAACGTTAATTTTTTTATTTTTTTGAGATAATTTGATAAACAACGTAAATTTAAATAATAATAATAAATTCTAAATATCTTTTTTTTTATTTAAAGAAATCATGAACTAGAATTTTGGTAGAGTCAGCCTCTATCACCATGTATCTCGTGATTCTCCATGATTCATGAACCATGTGTATGGTTTTTAAGCCATGCAGTAAGTTCATGTCAGATACACAATCAAACCCCCTATAAAAGGACTATCAAGTAAATTTATCCTTTTACTAAAAAGTCTATCTATTTCTACTTTAAAAACTGTTTTTTGCATGTAAAGGTGAATATTCGATCGAGTCGAGTCGAATCGAGTAAAAAAAATTTGATTTAGTCAAGTTGGCGAATCCTATTTTTGTAATCAAACACAATTTAAATTTTTTTCGAATTGAATCGAATCGAGTCAAAATTTTTTGAATAGAGTTGAATTAAGTAAAAAAATTTTGAGTTAGTCGATTTGGTAAATCCTATTTTTGCAATCGAACTCAATTTGAAATTTTTTCGAATCGAGTCGAGTTAACGAATCCTATTATTTATATTCAATGTTGCGTTTACATAAACTGATTATTTAACTAGTAAATGAAGTACAATATTATTTAACTACATAAACAATATAATGATTTTACCTTTTAACTTAATAGGTAAACATTTATCAAAATGTCATAATTTTACCTATTAACTTAATGGTTTTGACTTTTAACTTTAAAAAAGATAAACATTTATCAAAACGATGTAGTTTTACCTTTTCTTATTCGAATTTTCGAATAACTCGAATTGTGTAATTTGTGCCCGAGTTAAACCGAAAAACTTAATTTTTAATTCAAATTGATCCTAATAACTCGATTAACTCAAATCACTCGAATTATTTAATTCAAAATTTAAATTTTTTATCAAGTTTTTTGAATCGAATAAGATTTTACTCACCTCTATTTGCATGAATTGTTTGGTTATTTTTTCAACCACACCAGTTTTTAACAGAAAAGAATAAATTGTTTTTTAATCTAACATAGAGTGATTAATTTGCTATTTTTGTATAATTAAAATAAAATGCAGAAAAAGACAAAATAAACCATGGGTCATAGCTTCTTGATGAAGAAAGTTCATTCAATTCCATTGACTGCACTGAATCTTGATTACAATCGCACAACATCAACGTGAATGCAGTTAATATGAATATAAGGATAAAAATGGAAATGGGGACTGTATCTATAGATTGAACAAGCATCAACAAACATAATACATAGATTATAAAATCAAACCAGGCCAAGAAAATACAATGATATTTTTGGTTATTAAAATATTTACATATACAATGCTTTTTCCTTTGCTAGTATGCAGAAATCAGTTGAAAAGGAAAAGCCACATTCTAAAATGAGAAACCCGAACCTAACTATATTTGATCCGCTCGTATTTTGTCCAGTGACCGCCACCAAACATCGGAAAAAACATTGAGTTTGAATGTAATGTTAGGATTTACGGTGAGTAGTCAAATAAAGATCAGTTCTATGCATGTGTTGTCAAGCAGCCGGTAGAGGTTACACGGTTTAGTTGTATTATATGTGACCTCAAGCTACATTTGTTAACCTAATAGAAAAAAATGGACCTTTGATGATAAGCAACAATGAGTGGATCAAGTGCAGAATAGCTTGGAATGGAAAACGGAATGTCGTAATTACCTGGATGGTATCTAGCGTGGACAAATGTTCTTTACATTGTTCGAGCAAAATCCTTTCGTTTGCGACCACACTCACGAGTTCGTTCACCAAAGAATTCATTTCCTTCACCTGCAAAGGACAAATGGTACTGATAATTAGGAAGATAGATTTGCCACTTCTGCGAAATGCAAATTCGGGTGGAATATAAATAAGCACGGGAATTTTCTTCTGTCCAGTGGTGTTCGTTACCGCTTTTTTTTGGTAACGCTAACCTTTGTTGATAATGAGCATATTGAGGATGCCATTGAATGCATCACATCGACCGCTGAACTGATGGCATCCTTCAGATTCTGGATGTCTACCTATTAAGAGAGAAAAACGGATTGTCATAAGAGGAAGAATTAATAGATTGTTTATTCAAATGCAGCGAAAACGGGAAAAAGGAAGAAACTTACTATCACTTTTCCAACAACTGGAAGACGAAGAGTACTGGCCTTTAAAGCTTCGGTTGCTCCTAGCAAAGAACTCGAGTGATCTCTATTGAGGAGTGCCCACGCTTCTAAATGAGCTATCTACACTCGTCAATCGTAACAAGTTTTAGTGATGACAAAGAGTCAATTTATCTGTCTTGATTAGGACCAACCAATATTCGCTAATTACTAATGTCATGATAAAAGTGAATGGTAATTGCTTCTAAAGGGATTGGTAAAGCCCGAAGCAATGTATGTATGGTCAGGCAGCCCCCTTAAACCCTTCCAGAAAGCTTAAAAATTCCTCATTATAATACCCAAATCCCAGTTTTGATAATTTTGTTCTCGTCAAATAGTATTTCTAAAAGTAGTGCTTTTTTACTTTCATCAATTGAAACCAATGCAGCATGTGATTTCTTCTGGATTAAGCAAAAGCATGGATACAGACATAAATAACTGTTCTATATGATAAATACGAAGAAAATAAAAATAGAAGCAGTTGTATCTATGAAAAGGTCTACACAATTCGATGCTTAAATGAATTCAAGTTTCGGATCTTACTTGTCCCTTCAGGATGGAAGTCAGTTTCAACTTTTGCCTCAGTAATAGAAACTTCATTCTCTTAAGAGTGACTGAATGCAGCAGTTCCGATATCGTTACCCACACATTCCACAGATTTTTCTGCTACAAAAGAAGGAACATTCACCATGAACATACCGGACTTATTAGAGAGCATCACGAAAGTGATAACCCCAAATTCACAAATTTATTTTCCAAACCGGCTATTGCATAGAAAACCTAGCCATTCATGTTCATTGTATAGCAAAGCCCTGCAGCTCAACTTTAGTACTAGCTCGTATTATTACTAATTAGCAAGTAACAAAACCAACCAATCATTGATCGCATTTACCATTCAAAAACATGACCATTATATGAAAGAACTATGCTGTACTTGCACTATAAGTAATCTTTATCGTAAAATAGTTGGGTTCGGCTTGTTTGACAAACTATTACAATGAAGTAAATCGAAACATTCATCATGGAACATCTTTCGCAACAACAAGATAGACAAGGAGGATTAAACATACCTCTGCACTGAGTTCCTGCACCATGAAAGTAGCTTCCGCCCTTGCATTCGCGAATCTCCATTGCAAATAATGGTTATAAAGAAGTCTCAACGTGTGTGCATTGACAATCCGATCCTCCCCCATTCTCCCTCTCCGAATATCAGCAGAAAAGCTGAGAATTGAAGGAGAATTAACCGAATTACCAAGCATCTGACCACCACCAACTGCATTTCTCACCCGAGCAGGACTTAAACCCCTTAAAGGAGACGAAGCTGAAGATGTCCAAAGCTTACTAGGAGAAGCAGGTCTAGTACTACCTAAACTTTTTGGAGCACTGATTCTAGACCCGGGGCTTGAAAACAACGGTGAACCCGGATCCTGCAACCGCCTTAACCGGCTATTCGTTTCTTGCCAAAACCGAGCAGATAAAAGGATATTATGGGAACCATTCCTCCCTTTAGAAACCCCATTTCCTCCATTAGTGCTACCAGATGACACACTATCAGTATCAGATGCAGTGAGATTATAAGAAACCTCATTTACATAATCGGCATCAAGCATTAATGATTGTTGCAATGACTTGACCATCACTGCACCAGATCCGAGCATTTTCCTTTCACCATAACAATCCAAGCTCCTCGACAATGGATTCAAACCCGAACCCGAATTCGAATTCCCTTCCTGGGTTCTCCCCCGCCAACGGTGCCGATCCACCTGTTTCGAGTTCTCACCGTGATCTCTCACTGGAGTAGTTTTACTCCTCTCGGGAGTTACTGCTTTCGTAGTAGAACCCACTTGGGGCTTAGCCTTACTAACCGGAATAGAAAACGACTCACCTTGAAACGAAACCGATAAGCTCCTCGATGAAGTGATTAACATCTTGGTAGCGGCTGATAATTCAGTGGACACCTGGTCACCAGAGCGCCTCCGGTCCACGGATTGAGACCGTTTAGGAAGCACCGCCGCCGTTTTATTCCCCGTCGCCGCCACCGCCGTCGTATTAGTAGAACGGGAAAGAAGAGGAGAAGGGAATCTCGTCGGCAACTTGGCTGCTGCTGCTGCTGCTGCCGCCATTGTTGTTGCCGCTGAAGAAGAAGGAGACAAGTACCGTGAAGGAACTTGTCTACCTCTGGGTTTTCTTTTAACGATGGAGCCATTATCGTTAAGAGGAGACCATTTTTTCGGGGTGTCTTCGTGATGGGTACTTTCTGGGGGAGTTTGTGAATGAGAAAATGCAGCCACCATCATCATTAGAGACTGCCAAAAAGAAAATTAATTCTCTTCTACATTTCCTTGGAAAGAAAATTCTCAGTATTAACAACCATGGGTCTTCCTTTTCATAGCTGATAAACCTGAAAAATAATCAAAATATACAAGATTTTAAGCAATTTTCACGATAATGGAGAAGAACCCATAAAGGGATTCTAAATGATTCCGCATTTAAACTTCAATAGCAGTGAAAACCCCACAAAGATTTTCTGTATAAGTTGAGATTTGGAAGAAAAAAAACTAAAACAGAGTTCTTATGAATCTTTGGAAAGATGTTTAGGTTAATTAGTATTCATAAATTATATTTGAGTTTTAATGACTTGAAAGCATTATAAATGAAACTTTATGGTGTAAAATCATATAGAAATCCATTGACAAAAAAAATTATAAAATAATAAACTTGCTTCTTCCTTTTCCCTTAATTTTTCAGATTTCTCAAGAAATCAATTTCATAACTATTTCAGGTTAACTGTCTCCATTCCCATTCTTTAAAAACTTGAAAACTGTTAAATTAAAAAAACTTGAATACATTTTATTCTTTTGAAATTAATTTGTATTGGGTATGGTAGGTACATCAATTGAATACTTATGTTTACAATGTTTCATTCATATATGCAATCATTTAGGTTATATTTTAGTGGCTTAATTTTAAAAAATTATAAAATATTTATTAAATTATTCAATTTTTTTTTTAAATTATCAAGTTGTTAAATTTGTTATTGTATATTTTTTTTATTCATACCGTTTGCATCAATCGAAAATTCTTATTATTTTTTTTTCTACATTTTAGTATTTTTTTAAAAAAAACAAGTTTGAATGTCACGAATCTGCCAATCAAAATCCAAACAGTTTTCTTCTCTAATCTCCGACACTAACCATTAAATCAACTTGGAGCTAAGGTTTGTTCTTTTACTCTTTGATGCGTACTTATTCATCGTACCGATCGTCAAATTATTGTTTGGAGCTCACTAGCGTTACTTTAAAAAAAAAACTCAATAGTCCAATGACTTAAATGAAAATATTTGAATAGTTCAGTGACTATTTTGTAACTTTTTTAAGTTTAAGTGACCCTAAACATAAACTTACTAATCATTTTGGTGACTTTGGGTGTAGTTTACCCCTACCAATTAACAATGTATCAAATATAAAATGGACAAATCTCAAAATTATACATAAATTTTGATTCAATGTATATTTTGATACATGAATTCCGATTTTGCGCAATTATATAGACGAAATTTTTATTGTGGTTCAAATACATATATGAAACTTTAATTTTAATTCAATTATAAATATTTAAAGAAATAAATTGATTTATTTATTTTTATATCGGATAAATTTAAGACTATAAATATAAAATAATAATATATCGAAAATTATATTAAATTGTTAATAGTTTGTTAGAATTATATCAAATTAAAATTTTATATATAAAAAAATTATTTGTGAAAAATTATGTATAAAATTATATATTAAACCAAAATTCATGTAAAAATTTGAGATTTATTACAATACAAAATCATAAAATAATGAGATAATCAATATTAAAGAAAAAACAGTTGTAGGTTAAAATGAGACGAAATAAATTCAAAAGAATTAAAAGTCACAGTCAATGAATTTTTTTTTTTCTGAAAATACTCGGATTGGGCTATTTCATTGATTTAAACCAAATAGAAACATAAAAGACAACCCAAATATTTTACAACTTTTTTGTATAAAATCTCTCGAAGTAAAATTATATTATATGTATATAAACTTTTGTTATATTATACGCGGATAGTAATAGTAAAAATGATCGCAAAATAATAAGAGAAAAAAATATATGTAGATTTTACGTGAAAAATTTTTATCGAAAAAAATCACGATCAAAAGAAGAAAAATTTATTAATGTTGAAAAATAAGAATACAAGAGATTCTCAAACTTTTCAAATCGAATCAAACGAGATTCGAGTCATACAACTCAAACATCTTTCAAAATTAGAATTTTGTTTTCTTTTTGTGGTACAAAAATTGAGTACGTTTCAATCACATTAAGCAATTGTCTACTTCTTCAATTAGAAGCATACATCAAATTCTACATCAATGTCACTACAATCAATGAGGACCATGAATTATTTAGGGAAAATATAAGTATTAAAATTACAAATTAATTTTAGTTTAATGTGTAATTTTATGTATAAAATTTAATTTAGTGTAATTATACACGTAAATTTTATCATAGTTCATATATACACAAAATTAAAATTTTGTTTTGATTTTGAAACGTTGATGATGTCATAATCATTATGTAAAAACTGAATCAAATAAAAAATTATTTATTGTATCAAATTATATAAAATTAAAGTTCATATATGATATTACACATTGAACCAAAATTATTATATAATTTTTTTATATTTACCCATTGGTTATAAAATGTAAGTTTTGTTATTTAAATTTTTTTTTTTTATATTTTCATAGTTAAATTTAGATGAGATTGGACCTAAATTTAAAATATCATGTTTACAAGTTTAACCTAATTTGAATCAAATAAACATGGGAAGCTAGAAAAAATTTTGTAGGGAGACTGGATTTAGATTATGCAATTTTTTTATGAGAGTTTAAATGTAATTTCATCTTTGAATTAAATTATATTTTTTTATTTTTTAAACGGTTAAATTAAATTTTTATTATTTTAAGAATCAAAATACAATTTGATGATTTATTAATTTTATAGCGCAAAAAATGTTATATTCCTATTTTAGGAGGCCCTCGCCTTGGCACCTGCCACCACCTCAACATCGCTCTATTAATGAATATTTTGATCATTAAACATGTCTAGTTTTAAACCGAACAATAAACCATAAAACAACTATTTGCAGTCCAATAAAATATAAATATTAAAAATTAAACTTGAAATGTATTAAATAATATATGTTAGCCTTTGTATCATACCAAAATTCACATTTTAATCTTTTTATTATTGTTCACGTGTTTACATTTGATTGACTTAAACGATCGCGTCAGATTTGTTTTTAATGCAAATGATCAAGGGACTAATATGGTGAATGAAATGAAAGTAGTGAATGCAAAGTGACCAAAAATATAGTAAAAGGGTCAAAGTAAACAATTCACTATAATACAGGGGCTAAAATAAGTATTAACCCTTTTTAAGGGAAAAAAATTATTAAAAAGAAAGGAATGAGATTGTGATTATTGCACGCAAAGCTATGACCCATTTGTTAATTTTAGTTTAATATAAGATGGTATGTCTCTATTTATATCTCTCAATCTCTATTATTCCTCCCTTTCAACTCTTTTTTTATTTATTAATTTTTTAAAAGTTTATAATATGTCAACTTATCATTTTTGTACTTGAAAGTTTTTATTTAAATTTTTGAACTATTCGAAAATTTATATTTAAGTCATCGGATTATTAAGTTTTCTTTTTTAAAGTTCGGTGAACGAGCTCTAAATGATAATTTGACGATTGGTATAGTAGATTAATACCCATCGACGAAGAAAAACACACATTAGATCTAAGTTGACCGAACAGTCAGTGTTGAAAATCGGTGAAGAAAGTTGTTTTATTTTGGGTTCATAGATTCATTATGTTCAAAATTGTTTCATAAAAAAAGCTAAACTATAGAAGAGAAGAGGAATGAGAGCTTTCGGTTGGTGCATGCGGTGTGAATGAAAAAGGCTATACAACAACGATTTTAATAGACCGGTAACTTAAACGAAAACTCTCAAATAGTTCAGTGACCATTTTGTAACTTTTGAAGTTGAATGACCAAAATATAGACTTGCTAATGGTTTAATGACAATTTATGTGTGAAAGTTTTTTTTTAACAATTTCATTATAAGTTCTAATTATATCAGTTCTTTTTTACATAAATCTTAAAACCACCCATAGCTCCTCCCCAACTCATAAACAAAAAGATAATATGCTTTAACATACTCGAACCCGTGTCTTCCTACATTCACAATAATACTCATACCAGTCGAGTTAAAACTATAATACTCAACAGGCAATTGAAACCGAAAGAAGTGAAAAACAGTGATATAAGTCAACTATAAGAAAAGATAGGAAAGGTGGTGGGTCGTCTATTTGATCGTTCTACACTTGTAATCATTTGACAATGACGCAAAGCAAAAATTCATAAATCATTTTTTTAATAATTGTTTATTAAAAAAAGGTGGTATGATCCATATGTCTAAAAACAAATAGAATTTTCTGCTTGGCTGCTGGATTTGGTTGCAAGGCTTACATCAATGCCCTTTTTATAGAACATTCTTTTACTTTTTTAATTCCCTCATCTTCTGGAAAATTTATTATGTTTATGAATTAATATATTCTTATCAACTACTTTAATTTGGATAGTAACGATGATGTGGTATAAAATATTATTAGTTTTTCCGAGAAATTTTTAAAATGCTATTCGCTTAGATGTCTGTTATTATCTTTGATCGAGGTTTCTTTGATAACGTAGTTGCATATAATTTTATCGAACGTAAATACTTACATTTTCTTGATAGGTTTAAGCACTCGGGTTCTAGTCAAAGTAGAGAGAAGCCGTAACGAGAGACAACACCTACCTAGTGTAATTTTTTAATATATTTATTCTGATTATAATTAGATATTTATTTCAATAGGCGTAATAATTGATTATGACATTTTAAATTTAACCATTGAAAAACATGAAAGGGAGGTCGCAACTGAAGAAGGGAAAGCAAAGGTAAAAACGGGTGAAGACGTAAATGACAACACACATATTCATGATTAAACCAAATGCATGATTAAACTAATTAACCAACAATTAGACTTTCTAATTAGAGGCTGTTAAGACTTTGTAATTACTCAGCTGACTTTAGCTTGCAATTTCGTCAGCATTTTGTTGATGTTGTCAAGGATAAATTATTCTACACATCCTTCCCACCATATTATTTACGAGTTTTTTCAACTATTTAATGATATTTCAGCATTTTTTTCGTGTCATTGACACGTAATTTTTATTATTTTTTACCTTAAATCATAAACTTTAAACCTCGAAACTCGAACCCGAAGTTCAAGATTCAAGATCCAAGTTTAGGGTTTAGAGTTTAAGATTCGGGTTTGAGATTTAGGGTTCGAAATTCGATGTTTAAGGTTCGGCGTTAAAAATAATCAAGATTATGTGTTAATAACATAAAAAATTACTAAAATGTCATCGAGGAATTAGAAAGAAACCATCAATGATGTGGTCATACTCCTACTTACGAAATGATGGTGGCCAGATGAAGGATGAAAACCTTTTAAACATTGCAGCCATGTGGCTTAAGTCGCACTCCATAGAATAATTGGTTTAGAAATGGAAAAGACATCCACATCCACTAAGTTATGTTCTAGTTTGGTTGTTTATTTTGGGGTGCTATCAGTTAACCAACTTTTTAAGTGATTACATACTTGTGAAATGAAAATGATTGTTAATGCTTTCCAACTATGCTTTCTCTTTTCCACTTTCTGCCTCTCATGAACACGGTATCAGGATGTAAAACACAAATTATTCGAGTTTGATTCGAAAAAAAACTCGAATCCCACTGTCAAATCAAGCTTAAACCATCAATTGAATCACTGTAATACTTGATGTAAATTCTTCACATTTTCATCTTTATTATATTGAAAAAACTTACGCTTGAATAAAACTTAATTAATCCCGTTTATGCAAATTGATACACGAGTTGAACTAAACTCAAATAGTTCAATTATGTCTCGGACAAAGTTCAGACTTAGCATGAGCTTACAAATATTCAAGCAAATTTTGGCTCGATTACATTAACTTTTTTAGGGAATCTCAATTAAATCTGAAATCGAACTGGATCAAACCCTTTAATGGGAAGACAAATTTTCACATGTTCATCTAAAGTCTTGGAAAAAGAACATTTATCTCCACCCGAATTAAACAAATATGGGTTCATTCGTATCTTCTTTGATCTTTCTTTCCTACCATTCCGGCAAAACCCAATACTATTTTAATAGCTGATTCCGCATGCGCAAAAGCATGGATCTTAGTTTATTTATGCCATTGTTGTAGCACCACCTGTCTTGGGATTTAAGATAGAAAATAAATAACAAACATTTTTTAGAAAGGATTTAATTAAAAAAAAAAAAAAAACTCATGCAACTCCCCATTTCAACTAAAGAATTGAGATTTGATTACCAACAAATTTCACCATGTGCTTTTAATTCGATTTCTAACCTTCAAAAAGGTCAATAACACAAACAAGATTAAAGACAAAGGTTTGGTCTGAATCAGTGTATAAATTTAATGAACATCTTAGGGGAAAAAACCAATTTGACAATTATTTGGACCATTGTTAAGCATATATTCTATCATAAAGAAAGGTACAGATAGGGTACAAAAGACAACTTGAAGATGAAGGAATTCAATGAAGTTGGTGAAATAGACTATTTGCAGATACCTTTTTTGCTTCTTGTTGAACTCACTTTCAGATATCTATGAAAACATGACCTCATCTCTCACTGAATATCACACAAAGAACTTTGTTAAGCAACATCTTAACAGGTGAAGTTGATATCTTAGCTCTCTTACAAGGAGTATTCCATGTTTAAGACATATTGCCAACTGTTTAGGAAATAAAGGGATCATTATGCATAAATAAACTTAAAAGCTAAGTTATGGTGCAATAGGGTAGCATTACAAACTTGTTATAAATGTGCTATAGAGGCCAACAAGTTAAGTAAACTTCTAGATTAAATTGGGATTTTACTATCCCTCTGTTCTCTAATGAGAGACCCTAGGATGACCCAACAGAAAATAATTATAACATGCATGATCCATACTCAAAACTGAACGGCCCAAAGCAATAGCATCTTTTACATAAAAGACTAGGATTTCGACGGTTTCAATGAGTAACTAATAACTGTTAAATGCTAATCGTTTTTCTAATATCAAATGTGGCCGTAAGACTTCAGAACCATACGTTCTGTGGGTTTAATTGAATAAACAATTTAAGCCATCATCTTAATTCCATTTAGAGAACACATGAAATGCCAATAATCAACAAGATCATCACCTTGCAAAGACAATCAATAAGCACACTTAACAATATGCAGTCACTCCATGGACCATACTAATCAAACCTTTAACACCATAACACAAGACCAATCAATAAGACTTAAAAACTATACGTACTGTGGATTTTAATGAATAAACTACGTAAGCCAATATCTAAATCCATTTAGAGAACACATAAAATGCCAATAATCAACAGGATCATCACATTGCATAGACAATAAGCACACTTAACAATATGCAGCCACTCCATGGACCATACTAATCAAAGTCCTTTAACACCATAGCCCACGACCGAATATGACAATAAGACTTCAGAACCATACATTCTGTGGTTTTTAATGAATAAACAATTTAAGCCAACATCTTAATTCCATTTAGATAACACATGAAATGCCAATAATCAACAAGATCATCACATTGCAATGACAATCAATAAGCACACTTAACAGTAAAGAAAGTACCAAATTAAACCAGTATGATTACTTCATTGAGGAACCACAAAGTACTCGTTGTTCAACAATCACTTTAGTAATTCACCAAAACAAAACAGCATCTTGTTCTTTCAAATTAAAAAAAATAATAAAAATAAAAACATACTACAAAAGGCTCATAGAGGGACAAAGTCGTTCCTACTTTACACCATATAAAATTCTTCAACGGTACTGCAAAATAAAAGACAAAGAAAACACCCAAGGTTAAGAAACTGTTGATATGAACAATTGTGAAGATTGAAGATTAAGATAACATTAACAATCAAATGAGTAATACCTTGATGAATCCGATTTCCTTGGCATTGCTACGGAAGCACTGCCTGCAACACATGAGACCGTACTTCCTGATGATGGCATGGGGATTTCCACAAACACGGCTATCAAAACAAGACAAAACAATCCTAAGTAATTTTAACATAATAAAACACAACAAAAGCTATTAAACCAAGACAATAACAGATTTGACAAAAGTCTAAGATGCTACTACTCTCACATTTATTACTAACAATCTCGAACAAAGCAAATTCCCAGCCACAAACACTTAAATACAAAAATTAAAATTGCTACATCGTTCGATTAGGCATCGAAGAAATCACCCACCTAAATTTTGATTTCATTCCGGTGTACTACTATATGCCTAAAATGAAACATCAGTCGGAAAACTAGTAATATATGCTAAGGAATTAACAAAAATAGCTCTTCGGAATTTCGCAATGCAAAAAAAAAAAAAACAGAGAGAGATGAAACAGTTACCAGGCGCGAGAGCCAGGGCCGTATGTTTTGGGGTGAGAGTTCCAGACGTTAGAGTGACCCATGATTGCTCTGAAAATGCGAGAGAAATGAGCCTGGAATTGAAAACCCTAGATTTCACGGAAGTGTTTGGATCAATTAGGAAATGATTGTATATATATGCGGAGCCTAAAACCCTAGTTTCCGAATTAAGCGGGGCCCCGACTTGCTTTCCCGTATACAGCTGTGGGTTTGATTGATCCACAAAAGCCTATTTAGGCCCAATAACATCTCCTGGCCCAACTAGTTTATATATGGTCTAATAATATGATTAAATTAAATATGATATATAAATTATTTAAATTTAACTTGAATTTTTAAATCGGAAAAGTACATGATTTAATTCAAAAATGAAGGGCAAATTCATTATTAGTCTCTAAATTATGGTTATATTTTCATTTTAGTCATTTAACTAAAAAAAATTACAATTTGATGACTGAATTATTCCAAAATTTTCATTTAAGTTACTAGACTATTAAAATCGATGCTATATGACTTTCTCTGTTTGTAATATCTACACCAATCGGAAGCTTTCTTTCTCTTTCTCATCTACAATTTAGGTTTTTTTTTCATGAAATAATTTTGGACGTTACGAATCTGTAAACCGAAATTTGAACAACTTTTTTCTCCAATATTTGACATTGACTATCAGGTCGACTTGGATTTAAAGTATATTCTTTTATTTATCGATGAGTACTAAGTTGAATCATTCCTTAGAGTTCATTGACAAAACTTTTTTTAGAAAAAGCTTAATAGCTCAATGACTTAAATAAATTTTTTTTGAATAGTTTAACAATTTAAATAAAAACTGTTGAATAATTTAGTGATCAAATTGTAAATTTTTTTAATTAAGTGATCAAAATGAAAATTTAACCATAATTTAGTGACTAAAAATGAAGTTTACCCAAAAATAAAAATAAGGAACTAAACTGAAAATAATTTTTTTCTTCAAGTCCAATAATTAATGTCGAATAATTAATTTTCCATACGGAAGGATATTTTAACCCTTAAAGACTTGTCTTTTGCTGGCAGTCTTCATGGCGAACCGAGCGGGCTCTTCATCGTCACACCTGGTAACCATTAATTTCATCGCTAATTGATCTCTAAATACAGCTTCACTTGAAAAATGCCCATCGACACAGTTGTTCTTTCACACTTCTGCAACTATTCTGCTACTGAACTATCTCGAGTATTCCATTTTCCGGTAGTTTCTTCCATTTTCAAAAGCTTTTTTTTTTTAATTCATTTGCGTTTTCAGGAAACCCTTCACGAAGAAGAAGATTACGACTTATACGGCGCCGAATCAGGATGGGTGGAAGCTAAAACGCACTGTGATCACTTGTCTTCCTTATCCTCTGATCTCACTCACATTCCAATCCCTAACACTCCCTGCAACAGGTCATTATCCTCTTTTCCCCCTTTTTTTTTTAAGCTCTATAATTCTTGTTAAACTTCTTTAATTCATATCCTTGTTTGGTTGATTATTTTGATACTACTAATAAAAAACTGGGTTTAGACATTTAAGTGACTGTACCTTAAGTGATCTTCTGATTCATATTGTGAGACTATTAATAATTGGCGAATCTAGGAATACATGGTTAAGGGGATCCGAGATGAAATTATAAATTTTTGTGTTAAATTGAATCATTAATCTTTTAGAATAGCTAAAATGCAATTTTTATATTTTGATCAAGGGAGGCTAAGGTCCTGCCTATGGTATGTAAATGAGATCTCGGTGCTTACAAGCTATTTTTGTTCAACTTGAAAATTTTGAACTCAATTTGTATTTATAGAGCTGAGCTCGAGCTTGTTATCGATCAAGCCAGCAAAATTTGAGCATTTTAATAGTCACTTCAAACTGCTTGTGAGCCTAATCGAGTTTTCTTTTTTAGTATATTTTTATATTATGGAATTGCATTTTTATATTATCATGTAGAAAGAGCTTAACTCCGAACAAGCTCGAACTTAAATATGAACAAGCTTAATCAAGCTAGAGTTTGAGCTTGAATACGAAAATTGATAAACAAGCTTAGTCAAGCTCAAGCTTGAGTTTAGAAATTGATGTTCAAGTTGAGCCTGAGCCAAGTATCAAGCCCTGAATTTTGAGTCGAGTTCGAGCTTGAACTTGTAACTATTTGAGTTTTGCCCGATTCGATTACACCCGTAGGCCCCTGCTTTCCCTCCTTTGCATCCACCCCTGCTATTAGTATTTTAAGTAATTGAGCTACTAAATCATCTCTGAAGTTTGCATTTTTAGGGCAAGATCTTACGAATTCCTTATCCTAATCTTACAAAACATTTTATGCATACAAGGTGCCAGCACCCAAGGGAGAATTGGTTATGCTTGACCTGCAAAGTTGTGCTTTGTAGCCGTTTTGTGAATAAGCATATGCTTGAGCATTATCAGCAAACAACCCATTCAGTAGCACTCAGTTTTAGGTATGTAGTTATAATTGCCTTCTTTTTGAACTTCCCTTTTTGCTATATGTTTGTTGCTCGAGAAAGAGAAAAATGGTGTGATATTTAGGGAAGTTTTTCTCAGTAACTTATTTTTCTTGGTTGTGTGAATCCAGTGACCTGTCAGTTTGGTGTTTCGCTTGTGATTCTTATCTCGATGCTCAATTTATTCAGCAACTGCGACCTTTTCATGAGACAGCTTACATATTGAAATTCGGTGAAGCCCCTCCTGTTCCGTCTTTTGAATCTTCTCAGGCGGAAGATAAACCGGCCATGGATGTGCCATCAAGCAATTGAATCTGGTATGGTTTTCAGACTGAAGGGCTGTAATGGCAAAAGAAGGCTAGTTTGGAATTGAATCAAAACGTAAATTAGTTGAATTTAATTATATGAGTTCTGTTCTATGCATACCGACCATAGAGTTAGAAATAGATGGCTTTTTCAGGTTCATATTGCCTCTTCCAAATACAAAACCACATAAATTTACTCCGTCTAGGTTAAGGCAGAGAAAATTTTGCATACCTTATTACGCTGTTGGGATCTTGCTGCCCTTATGAATTGTTTCAATCTCAACACATTTAATAATTTACACAAACATTTTATCTTCTTCCCCAATATATTAGCTTAGGTTTTTATCTAAATTGTTCGTTGATTTTGAATTAGTCTTCATTAGACGACCAGGCATTCTGTTACACACAATTCGCTGCCATGCCATAGACCTTGTATTACTCCGGTAACCCAACAGGTTTTTTTCCGATATGGTAGTGAGCTCCCTTGGAATGGAACCCTGTTGGATTGTTGTTTAGATGATTTTCTGATAGATTCAAGCATGACAACTTAGTTTATCGATGTTTTAGGGGAATCTCAGAGACTTTAAGTTTTCTGAAAGACTATGGAATTTCTCCTTCAAAGCTTTGTTATCATACAAATCCATGACTGAACACAAACATTAAGTTTGCACGAGTAAAATCAGCTAGTGAGTTTTTTACAGGCTTGTGAAAGAGAATTTAAGAAGATAAATTATAGAGTACCAAGATACAACATAGATGAATGCATATGTATTACAAGCTCTCTTGACATCCCCGTTCTGTTGTGTTTTGATGCTTATTTTTTAAGACTAGGAAAGCACGCGTACACATCGGACTTTGGATGCTTTGCCTCAGCGTGTTCCCGGCATTTCACTTCTGTTGTGGTACACATGAATGTTTGCATACACACCTTGCACTGTTTTCAGGCACCACCATAAACCGATTATGTTATCAGAGGAACCCGAGCAAAGGGCAACAGTGATATGAACAAGAAACCAAAACCTGAGTCTTATCTGATAATGTAGTTCACAAAATGTGTCTAAATTCATTTTGACACTATCAACCAATGATATAACATAATAAATGTTCAAAGTTAAGAAATGTTATTTCTGGAATTCTCAATTGCTTTTATTACCAAATTCCACTCAAAGAGAACACTACAAATGCAGTTTTTGCTATCAATTATCACTTATTGTAAGAGATGCAAATTTTAGGAAGGCTCACACATTCATACAAATTCTTCTCATCAATATTTGTAACTTGTGAAAGCTCATGCAAGAGAAGCTTAAATTCAAGTATTGTGTGCTTATGGTTTTCTTCAATGGAAGATATAGAGAAAAGGCTGATTCCTCCCCAAAATATCTTGTAAGTGTCATCTGTTGAGAGTCAATAAATCCCTCAATAGGTCGGTATTGTCCTCGTTTGGGATTTTGTCTCTCAACTCTAATGAGAGATCAAGTGCTTGAGGCAATGGGTTCATAGAGCAGGAGTAACTTGTCGTCTAAGCGGCGTAAACGAGGCGCTCCAGCTGTCTGAATTTATCACCTCAAGCACTCTTGTCAAAGTCGAGAGACAAAACCCTAACCAAAGACGATAACGATCCATCAACTCTTGACTGATATCACTTTGAAGACTCCGGTCTTCCTTGACAAAACGAAATATGACCAAAAGTCTACTGACAATGAACAATTGACAAGCAAAAACCAGTCTCAAATCATAATTCGCACATAGGAGCTAAGCAATAAGTTTCCATGAAACCATACAAAGGTTTAATCCAAGAATCTCTCTCAATAATTTCAACAAACAATCTCTCTTCAAACTACAACACAACAAAAATAGTCAAACTACAAACACAGAAAACTAACAAAGGAAATCCCAACTTTTCCAAAGGAAGATAAACAAATAGAGCATAAACCATTGGACAAAAACAACAGATCAAACAAAGTAGAGTTTTAAAATCAAAGAAAGAAATGAAAACCAGAGCATGCAAAAATGAAAACCAGAGCATGCAAAGATACTACCTGGATGGACATGGCCTTCTTGTTAGAATCAAGCTGGCTTCCTATAAAAAAACCAAAGCTTAAAGATCAATGATAGATCTAACTAAAAAGAGGGTCTAAACAAAACAGCCCCAAAGATTAGCAAAGAGGAAAGGAATGATTTGGGGAGTACCTTTGGCAGCAGCTTTTTGCTTTTCCAAGTTCTTCTCACGAGCCATCTTGGATTTTTGGCCATTTCCTCCTCCCATGGTGGATTGATGAGGGAAAAAAGAAGGGTTTTTTGATCGAATTGGAAGTGAAAACTTAGAAGAAAGAACTATCGGAGATGATAAAGGCAAAATAAGGTAAATGGGGGAGGGGGGCAGAATAGATACAAGACAATGAACCACAAAGACAGTAGATTCGAATAAAGTCATGCAAGTGGGGGCCTAAAGGATAGAGGCTGGAAATTGTCGATAAAGGAAAACGCCAACTAGTTGAATTTGGGTACATCAATCAGATCTCTTACTGTTCTACATATACCCGATTGTGGGGTGGAATTAGAGGTGATAATGGTTGGTTTAAGGCTTCTTCAAATTTCGATTCAAATCGAATTAATTAATTAATTTAATTTAATTGGGTTGATCGATTTAATTCAATCGGAGGTCGGTTAAATTTTTTTTTAAATTTCGGTTAACGGTTAATTCAATTCGAAATCAAATAATTAATATCGAACTTAATAAATAGTATTATATACTATATATTATACGTATTAAGTTATTACTAATTCAGTTAATTCGGCCAAATGAATATTATTAATTTATTTTCTATATGTTTTACAAAAAAAAAATATAGATTTCGATTAGCCAATCAAATTAATCGAAATATTTTGATTTAGTTTTTTTTTTTGAAAAATAAATTGGTTTGGTTAACTGTTAAAGAATTAAAATTTTTGATTAATTCAATTAATACTAATTTAGTCCGGTTAACCGTTTGAACACCTTTAATCGGTTTGACTTCGGATTGGGTTCATTTAAAGTATTTAAATTAATTTTCTAAGTTCAAGCTTGGTTTAAAAATGAACTTATTTTTTTATCCAAATTTGACCTGATTTAAAAAAAGTAAATCTAGATATGATCCCTCATATTTGATTTTTTTTAGATTAATTTTGTTATACAATTATAATAAAATATATAATAATCTAACCCAAAGTCTGACCCAAAATTCGGTCCAATAAATATATATAGAGAGATTCTCTTTGGGAGGAGGGTACTTCGTATACTCCCTTCTTATTATTTTCTTCTTCTATGCTTATTCACCAGCACACCTTTTTCTTCCTTCTCCACTATCATTGATATCGTGTATCAACAATTTTTTATTTAAAATTATTTTTTTTTAAATATAATACACTAAAGTACTAAAAATGATAAAATAAAAGTCTTCTAACACATTAAAAATTATTTAGATTAAAAAACACTATAATAAAAGTAATAAATGTTTTATTTTATTAAAAACACAAATAAATATAATAAATATTTTATTCTATTAAATATAAAATATTAAATTTTATATTTTGGGTTGGGTTATTTAGTTGGATAAGTTTTTTTTTAAGTTTTAGGTAATGGGTTAGTGATTTAATATAAGCATAGATATATAATTATTATTTAACGTATACAATTAATATAATATTATTTTATAACATAATATTTGGACTGAGCTGAACTCGATCAAAAAAATCTTACTCAATACTTGGACCATATAGAAAACGGACCTTAATTTTATCCAAACTCATTTTTCGAATGGATTTTCGGGCCTAGACTAGTGATCCGACCCATGAGTAGGTTTAAGTGGAATGATAAGTAAATATTTAATGTTTGAATTTATTTTTTAGTAAATAAGTAGTGTTAAACAATGTTTTTAAATTGAATTGGAGGTCGAACCGATTAGACCATCAATTCACTGGTTCAACGATTTAATTAAAAAAATATTAAATTAAAAAAAAAAACTCTATTCGATCCATTCAACCGTCGATTCAACTGGTTTTTATGGATTCTAATATACAACTTAAATATACAAGAAATAGTTGCAATATTATAAATTTTATAATTTTAATTAAGATATGTAAATTCAAAAGAGGGTATTCTGAGAGTTTTTAGGGGTGGGCCGATGCAGGCTTGATCAAAACTCAGATTTCGGAAATTTTAATTAAAAGATCAATTTCATCCTGTCCCAAAACTCCGATTTTCTTTTTAATTCCATCCCTATCTAACCAAATCGGATTAAAATCCAATAGATTTGGGTTATTTTGCTAGTCCTCAATTATTGATTGGACCCTATCAACTCTAAGATCAACTGGATCTTCATCAATTGCCCTCAAACATTTTGACGAATATTAAGAGTGGGCTGGGAACCACACTTGTTTGTATTGAATTTTAAGTTCAAGATAAATACAACAGAATTTTTTCTAACATGGCCGAAGACAAAACCAAAATAATGTTGATAATTAAGAAAGAAATAAATATATAATTGTTGAAGGGAGATCGCCTTCTTCTGGAGAAGTTTATAAAGTGTCATCTTCTAAGTAGTTGACTGGAACCTTCAACAATTGAATGTATTATCTACAGAGAAGAGTTTTGTCCTAGCTTTTGCAGAGAGCTAGCTTACCGTGAGTGGCTACTTTTGAGAGTCTAGTTTATACAGGGGTGCCTAGATTGTACGTGGGCGTATGGCCACTCACCGGGAGGCGACAAAAGCATCTCACCTTGGTGGGATTTAAACACCTAACTAATAACATATAAGTCACTTATTAGGATATATCTGACTCATACTAATCACAATTAAAATTTTTTTAATTCATTCTTTTATCGAGCATAGTCAAGTTTATTTTCTATCTACATTTCACACTCGATTTTTTTTATTCTATTTTTCATTTAACTAAATGCACCCTAAATGTCAGTTTGAATATGACGCGGAGTACATACAAAATACATGAATCAAATTGTAAAGACATGCTTATAATGTATTTGTCGCATAAATAACTTGAATTTGACATGTTAAAAGAACATATAGCATCATTAATAGGGTGAATTTAGAAATAGTCTAAGCGTTGGAATTGAATTGTAAAATTTTTAAAAGTTGAAAGCGTAATTTTATTATTTTTTAAAATAAATAAATAAATTTTTAATATACTGGCGTGATTACATGGTAGTATTTATTCATACTTTCTTAACCCTTTGACAATGCACACACAAGTGCTCAAACTCGAGTCTCTTAGGATGAATAACATTCTCTTAACCATTAGAGCCACTCGTTAGATTCTTTTATAAAAAAGGTAAGTAAAATTTTCATTATAAACTTTTAATTTAATCATTTATATACATATATATATATATATATATATATAAATAAAACCTAAGAAGAAACCTTCTTAGGGGTGGGGTTCAAAGCCCATGTATCCCCCACATAGCATTAGCCTCTTAACATTTTATGCATGTCAAAATTAAGGTAAAAATTTTTTGGTTTAAAAAAAACAGAAATCAACTACATCAACATAGTTTTAATGAGAATATCTTATGGTTTCGAGTTGCTAAAGATCAGTCAACAACAATGTTGGGCAAATCGTATTTAAATCTTTAGTAGTTATCTTCGTCAAGTATTTCATAACTTCATTTTGTTCCCTCGAAATATGTTAGAATCTAACTTGTCAACCCTTCTTCAAAAGTGGAGAATAAATGAGTCGTACCTTTGAAAAGCTATTATCCAGTGCATAATCGTTACTAATAATATCAATCAAAATGACATTATCACTTTTCACTCCGATCTGTCTGAAACCTTCCTTCCATGCAATAGAAAGTCCCTCATAGGTTGCCCTTGTGTTGGCTTGAAAAATTCCCAATTTGCCAACTATGATTGTAAAGCCAAGTAATGAGGCTCCATATTGATTTCGGAACACCCCCTACTGCAGCATAGGATTTCTGAGGAGAGAAACCTAAATTAATATCTAAATTGATGGAAGGACCTAATTATATGAAACCATATTTTGAAGACTAGGACGAAATTAAAATCTAAATCATAATTTGAGAACTACTGCTGCAATTAATATATAGAGTATCATATAAAGCCAAATTTGGCGTAAAAACTTCAAATTTTCTATTTGTTTCTGTTTCCCTCCGTACAAGTTTTTTCCCGCGTTTCTTCGAAGTTTTCTAATAACTTCTATTGGTTTCCATTTCTTAATCCGAAATATAATTTACAAAGTATAAAGTTAATTGTTTTTGTAAAAAAATGGAAGCTTAGTTTGCAAGTCAGATCAAAACATTCGGGATTTTAGCCATTATTTTCAGGTGAATTACGAGCGCATCGGAGTTATTCTACACTCGAAGGTCGAGTGGGCCGAAAACCCGAACCGCATTCAGGATTTGGGTCCTTAATTGACGGGAATTACAATCGCGCCGGAAATCATTTCAGTCACCGTAATCGGAGGCTTGATTTGGATGGCCGTGATCCTCTCCGCCGATATTCCCTCAGCTCACGTGGCTCCTCCCTTTCCCTACTCTCTTTGCACATTTCCTTTAGTAATATGTCACTTGATGTTTGTTTTTTTTTTTTTGTTTGGTTGGTCAGAAAAGAAAAAGGGAAAAAGGAAAAAATAAGTATACGAATTAATAGCTGTTCTTGGAAGTGAAAATAGATTGAATTTTCATTTTGTTGAAATAAAATTTTGAGTAATTAATTTATTTTGCTTTGAAAATCAGTAACTTCAAGCTAAATCTATTAGTTGAGTACTGAAAAGTAGTTATGTAATGTAAATTTTTCTCGATAATTTATCTGAGGCTCTGAGCCCTAAGCTAAATTGCTGTAAACTTCATCCAACAACATATAATATGTATACAGATAGATAAGATTGCTTGGCATTGCATTACTTAGGGGAAATTACTCAACAGTTAAGTGCATTGAGCTAGTGTTGCTAGTACCTCTTCTTCAGTAATGAATATTTTGAGTGTCTTTGAGAAATGCTATAATGAATTTGGCTTTGTCATGCAGCAACCAGTTTGTGTAAGTAGTTCAAGTAGGCGATGTTTAAGTTCGAACTAGCGAGTAAGAGGCGCGTCCATTTCTTCAAACAGGTTGGTGCTTAGAGCTCTCCGCAACTTTCAAATTCATAGCATTTGCATTTGCTTTGGTTGTATTTACTGTGATTATTTACCATGTCAAGTAGAACTAGTAATTCTGCAAGTTTCAAACTCATAGCATTTGCATGAATGCACTTATGGCACTTTCATTGCTTTTGCTGCACTAGTTGAACTAAAAATGTATCCACCATTCTTGCTTTAACACCAATTTCCATTCAACAAGTTTAAATTCTCGAAGGACAGCATATAATATCTATAATTTTCTGAACTCTACTAGAATCCAAATCATGATTTTGCTTTTTTGTTCTACTTTTATTTCGTGGGGTATGTTGAGTGGTTCAGCATGATCAAAAGGAGGGCAACTATTAAACTATCAACTTGTGTCATAATCTGTATAGGACGATTCAGTGTCATATATGGTTGATTGTGATCCATTATTGTTGCTGCATCCATAAAATGAAATTGTGGGTCTGACTGGGTTTAGCAATAAGGAAAAGAGGTACCATTTGATCTTTTAGGAAGATAGATGGCTTGAGTTATATCCGGTTTATGCATAGATCAATTTCATAGGAGTAACCTATCATGCACTCTGATGCAGCAATTTGTCGGTTGCATTGTCACCAGTGTATACAATTTTCAATAATTGTTTTGGCCCTTGATACCCTAGGTATTTTTTATAGAATTTCCTGCAATAATCATCATGTTCAACAGACTTTTTTTGTCCCTCTTTAGACATTAGATATTCCGGTAAAATTTTGCTATTAGTCCATGTACTATGCATAAGTTGCAAATTTTTGTACTTAATACTCTAATTTGGTCAATTTTAGTCTTTGTACTTTTCAAAATTTGAAATTTTAGTCTTGAACATACAATGGCTGTTAAATTCATTAAGTTAAAATTTGCTATTTCCAAAATCTTATGCCACAAACATATTATCACGTTTGTAATTCTATGCCAACTTGCTATTTTCAAAAATCTTATGCCACAAACATATTATCACGTTTGTAATTCTATGCCAACTTGCTATTTTCACACAATGCTTCAGTTAGTTGATGAATTTAAAAGCTCTTGTTTGAGTAGGATTGAGATTTTAAAATTTGAAAAATATAAGGATTAAAAATGATTAATTTGAAGTATGTGGATTAAATCCACAAATTAACGTCATAGTAGACTAAAACCTGCAACTTACGTATAGAACACGGACCAATTGCAGAATTTGACCATTTATTTATATTCTTGAACAGATTAAATTCACTTTTTTTATGCTCAAAAAATATCTGTCATTACTTTGAGCCTACTTCTGTTAATGCATTAAATCAGATATTTCTTTTGCTACTCCCCAGCTATTAGTAGTACCATAATTTCCAGGCCCACTGCTGCTTGACTTGCATCACTAACAACCAATACCGTCCAGTCCCACTGCCGGTGTGCTTCCCATGTAGTATATTATTGTTATTTACATCACTTTCCACTACCACTACTACCCAGCTACTTCTGCTGTAACTTCATAGTCAATTAACATTACTAAGCATGTGGACCACTAGAACTTGTGGCACTCAGTAATGGAGATATCCGTGTTTCTGTCTTTCATTAAGCAGTGGACTACTTCAAAGTCCAAACCGCGGTCTAAACATTTTTATACTTTTTTTCCCTTTTTCGTCTTTTGATTTACTCATTTAATCCTTGTTTTAATTCTTTGAATTTTCATTCGACTGAATCAGAGACCGATGTTTTGATTGATTTGACCTCCTATTTAGTTTTTAGGACACTAGACTTGCTTAGATCCTTGGGTTAGAGCTTGTGGGAACTGACCTTACTATAGAAAAAGCATATACTATCTCTATTATGTACCCAATTGCAAGGTATTTGAATTAAATCCCACTTAGAATGAGATGTTTCAGTGAAATTTATATGAACCATGTTTGTCTCAGCTTCAACAACTAGCTTTTGAGATATGATTCTCCCTTGATCTATATTTGTTAGTGCTTCAGTTTCCTTAACTTTGATAGCGTGTGAACTTTAAAATGTAAAGTATCTATTGGTTTCGATGACCCTTTCCTTGCTTGACCAACCTGCCCTACTTGTTTTCCAAAATGGACCGAAACCAAATTGTTTTATGTTGCTGTCAGCTACAGTATGAGTACTCACCATGCTAAGAGTCTCAACCTCTATGTTAAAACCTTTTTCCTTGAAATTTCCTAGGCAATTTTGGACACACAACATACATAAAAAACAATACAAATATATAATATTAATATAAAAGTATGTCAATAGTAAATTTAAGGTTAAAATATATCATAAGTTTTTGTACTTATCAAAATTTTGAAATTTAGTCTTTTTGAACTACTCATAGTTTTTTCTCAACCCTTCAATAGGAGTATAAATGTGTTTTAGTATATTCAAATTCATGTCCTCTTGTATAGGCAATAATATTAATGCCAACCGAACTAGGATTCGATCGTCAATTCTAAGTTTTTTAACATTAATCTTATTAAGAGTTTTTAATTCATATTTGTTTTTTTATAGAACTATCCATATTCCTTTCTTAACTTTTTAACAGGAGTATAATGCATTTCAGTGCATTTGAATTTATGACCTTTTATACTGATAATAATATCGATATCAATCGAGTTAAAAATCAGTCAAAAGTTTAAAATAATTTACCCAGATATTTATAATGATTTGAAAGTTTTGTATTAAAATGCTCATTTCCCCACAGGAGAAATCAGAAATGTCACATGTATCACAACTTGTTAGGATCATTACCTATAATAAACATAAAAGCAGATGTAAATAATATCCCTAATTTGACTCTCTAGAGGCAAAAAGAGGGAAAGAGTATTATACTCCACTTAATATATTGAACATATACTCTTCCTTTTTCAATTGTATGAAATATTCATTTAAAAATAATCTTTATCATGAAGAAAGCTAAAAGGAAATTTAAAGGAAAAAATGGAAAAAGGGGGAAATGAAAGATTAAGTCATGTAGAAGATCCTTTATACTACGAATTTTTTGTATATCTAGTCCTTCTATTATAATTTAATATTTCTACTCCTATTTTACCAAACACGTATTTTTTGTTTGGATGTCATATTTTTCTTCTAATTTCGCTAAATATTATAATAGGATATAGCACTTGACTGTACATCTACATTTGTACAATTAGGCATTATTTTTGTATATTGGAAAAAGAATAAAAATATAATAAAGGGACTCTAAATTATTTATTCTTTTGATTTTAGTCCCTTTTTATAATTCGATAATTTTTAACCCTCAATCACTTTTTTGTAATGCTTAAAGGGGTAGAGGTAGTGGGTTGTCACAAGCATTAGAAAAAAGTGATTGAGGGTTAAAAATTATCAAAGTATAGAAAAAGAACTAAATCCGAAAGAATGAAAAATAGAGTCCTTTTAAGAAATTTTACCAAAATGAAAACGGAAACTTAAACGCGTAGAGTACAGCAGTATTCGGGTCTTTGGTCATCTTCCTCTTCACGCGGCATCTTCCTCTTTAATCGCCACTTTCTCTTTCTCTCTCTTCATATATCTTTAAAAACCATTCTTCAACCTAACCAAAAAAAAAACCACAGCAACAAAAAAGAAAACCATATGAACAAATCCTAAAAGACTCTCTTTACAACGTAAAGAACAAAAACCCCAACATCAAAACGTGTAGTAATAAGGCAAAAACACGGTAGGGGAGGAAGGTTGTTAATATATACATATAAAAGTTATAACGGAGTAAAGGTCGAGCGATTCAGAAAAACCCAACGATGGCTATGATGTTACGGTCGCTCGCTAGGCCGCTTGAACGTTGCCTTGGGTTAAGGGCCGGTGGGGATGGTCTCATGTGGCACACTGATCTTAAACCTCATGCTTCCGGCGATTACTCAATCGCCGTCGTTCAAGCCAATAAAAACCTTGAAGATCAAAGCCAAGTCTTTACATCTCCTTTAGGTACCTATGTTGGTGTTTATGATGGTCATGGCGGACCGGAAGCTTCCAGATTTGTAAACAAGCATCTTTTCCCATTTCTCCACAGTAATTATTCTTTGACCCTTTTAATCTTTTCCTTAATTATTGTTTTTGGGTTTTTTTTAGATTAACTGAAATGTCTTTGCATGTAATTTTTCAAGATTCAAATATTCTTTTGTGTTTTAATGGCCAAAGAGAATTTTGGGTTTTTGTCAGTTTATGATATTTTGAACAGCTTACAAGTGTCTATCATGCACGTTTATTTAGTTATTATTTGTGTATATGAATGAATATGGATTATTTTTGTCTAAGTTTAAATCTTTATGCGTTTGAAATTGGAATTTGGTTCTCAAGATTCTAATTCAGTTTAATTTCAATTTTTGGCACCTTTCACCTCCTTGCTTTATTGGGTTTTGTCAGTGAATGGCTGTGTTCTCGTTTTAATTTTTCTGTCTTAATTGTAGAATTTGCTACAGAGCAAGGGGGATTATCTGCAGACGTGATAAAGAAGGCATTCAATGCTACTGAAGAAGAGTTTTTACATTTGGTGAAGCAATCATTGCCCGTAAGGCCTCAAATTGCTTCAGTTGGATCATGTTGCCTTGTTGGTGCGATATCGAATGATGTGTTGTATGTGGCGAATCTTGGCGACTCGAGAGCAGTTCTTGGCAAAAGAGTTTCGGAGGATAAGAAAAACAAGGTTGTGGCAGAGAGGCTATCAACAGATCACAATGTTGGAGTTGAGGAAGTGAGGAAAGAGGTTGAGGCTCTTCATCCTGATGATTCGCATGTCGTGGTTTACACTCGTGGAGTTTGGAGGATTAAGGGCATAATCCAGGTACTTAACAAAATCTGTTGGCAAACCCAATTATAAGAGTTTTAAGTTGAATCAGTCGGGTTGAAGAACAGTTCATGTTTTGGTTTGAAGAATTCAATCAATTTGCATATTCATGTTTCTTTCCATGCATTGCTTATATGTTTGTAGAAAAGGTACATTTACAAAACAAATATACATTCTGCATCCTCTGAAGTATAATGCTAAGCTTATGTGATTATATGGAGGCTTCTCTCTTTCTTCTTTTTCTGGTTGCTTTTGTTGATATCTTTCCCCTTTAACATTAGCAGTTAAATGGTTCTCTGTAATGGATAATGTTGGTCTAAGTATTGAACTTGTTTCTTTATTCAGGTGTCAAGATCTATCGGTGATGTTTACTTGAAGAAACCCGATTTTTATAGAGATCCAATCTTTCAACGATTGGGAAACCCTGTTTCCCTTAAAAGACCAGTTATCACGGCAGAACCCTCCATCCTTATTAGAAAGCTTAATCCCCAAGACTTATTTCTGATCTTTGCATCAGATGGCCTATGGGAACAGTTGAGTGATGAAACCGTCGTAGACATTGTTTTCAGAAACCCCCGAGCCGTGAGTATTCACCTTTGTCTTTTTGGTTAATTTAGTCTTCATTAGCATCTGGACTGTATGACAGAGTATTGATTTTCAATTTGTTTGTATTGTTTGCAGGGTATTGCTAAGAGACTGGTAAGTGCCGCACTTCGAGAAGTTGCAAAGAAAAGAGAGATGAGATACGGCGATATTAAGAAAATCGAGAAGGGAATAAGACGACATTTCCATGACGATATAACCGTGATCGTCATTTACCTAGATCAACACCGAGGCTCTTCAAATAACATAGTTAAACATAATGCCATGGGGTGCACGACTGCACCAATCGACATCTATTCATACAATGCAGATGAAGGATATGAAGGAGATTTACTTCAAACAGTTTCTTGAATACACAGTAGAATGAGTTAATAGTAGGTTTAGCACACTGACTTTTTGTTGTTTTTCAAGTTTCATTCATGTATAGAGAAACCAAATGATAGGGTGGGATTGGTTCTTAAACCAATGTTTCATTGGGAGAAAAATATAGAGTTTGGATGGTAATTTTGGTCACCTCAGACGGATTCCAACACAGGCGGCTATAGGTGTTCCGGTTGAAGTCCTACCGGTTACTGGAAAGGCTACATTGTTTTATTATTTTATTAAATTCATCGTTTATGTTAAATTCAGCATGTTTTTTTCACTTCCCTTCACTGCATATATTCACTTTTGGTGGAAATTTTGAGGATTTAATTAAAATATTTTGAAGTTTTAAGATCATTTTATAATCTCTGCTATCGTTTGGAGATGTTTTATGTAATTAACCCTAAAAAGTTGTAATTCAATTTATGTTATTAGTTCTTAGGTAAAAGACGTCTTTGTTCTCTCTGAATTTTAATAAGTAAATTCATCTTTTAAAAAAATGAAGCAATTTAATTTAAAAGTGAGCAATTAAATATAATTAATTATAGTATTAATGTTTTTTTTTTTCAATTTTACATAATTTTGATTGGTATAATAATAAATTTAATTATCAATATTTATATATTTTATGTAAATATTGATAGAAAATATAAATGTTGCAGGTTAACTTTATTAAATCATGACCAAATTGATATGACAAGTAAATGTTATGGGTTAATTTTGTTAAATCAAAATAAAATTGACAGGATGTGTAAACTTTAAGAGTTAATTTTATTATTACACCGATAAAAAAAGTTGTAAATTTAATTCATATTTTTTAATTTTATCATTCTTAATTTTTACGCTTTTCAAATTTTGATATTTCAATATTGATGTAAATGAAAATAATTAAATTTAGTAAATAAATATTTTTTATGTGTGTAATATATGAAAATAGCAAATTATATCTATTATTTGATTGAGACTAAATTTGACTAATACGGAAAATACAATAATTAAAATACTCTAAATTAAAATATAGAGATTAAACTCACAATTATTCATAATACATTAACTAATAACATAATTTAACCTATTTTTTTTAATTCTCTTAAATTAAAAATGACAATTAATAAACCACAGGAGTTAAGTGAGATTGTAAAGGGTCTCTTCTATATTAACTAGTGGTTGAGGATTCGATCCTCGCTCTGAATTTGAAGCAGCTTTAAAAATTCGTGATCAATATTTACCCCTTAATAAACCTACAAAATACGAAAAATTAATTACTTAATTCGCTCTGATAAATACGTTGGGAAAATAAATAAATAAAAAGCACCAAATAACACCACAAAGTTGGCTTGTAATTTGTGAATCTAAACCAAAAGGGAAAAAATGTATTGTGAGACAAATTGCTTAAACTGAAAGACATAGGAATTTTGGCAACTAGATAGCAATAGCCTAACTTGTTAGGTGAAACGAACCAAACTAAAGCATGAAACGACAATCGGTTGCGCTAAAGTTAGGATGTCCGTTACTTTTTAATTTTTTTACACAACTTGCTTCGCTAAACAAATACTATTAAATGAACTTTTTAATATTCTCACTCTACTTTTCAATAATTCATAAAAGGTAAATAATAAATATATTATATTCTTTCAAATTACTTTTCTTTAAATTATTTATTTCTTTATTTTAATTGGAATTTTTTATTGTATTAATTGCATAAAAACAGTTCAAAATTTAAATTTATTATTAGATTTTGAAATGTGTTTAGATGTTAAATGCTAGTTTTAATATGATGTAAAGTATATTTAAAATGCGTGAATTAGAATCTTGTATATTGATTTGATGGTCAAATTATTTCAGATGTGGTCTGAGTTTGAATCGTTCAGTTGTTAGGGTTTTGCCTTCCACTTATAATTCACCAAAAACAATTCCGTGAATCAATTTGTAATTTTTTTTAACAAATCTCATTATAAGTTTTGATTATATTATTTTTTTATATAAAAATGTCTAGAACTATCCATCGTCTCTCTCCAACCCATTAATAAGAAGATAATACGTTTCAATACACTCAAAATCACGTCTTTCTATATTGACAACAATACTTATACCAATTAAACTAAGGTTCAATCGAAAACTCAAATTGTAAATTTATGTATACTTACTTCGTTAACAACTTGGATATTATGTATTAAAAAAATAGTGTTAATAAATTTTAAGAGGGTTAACACTTTAACTATTGAAATGATTTTTTAAGTAAAAATCATGTTAGTACTCTAACCAGAATGGTTACACTTTAGCCATTTGGGTTAATTGATAAAATTATAAAAAGTAGAGGATCAAATTACATCAAATAAAATTATAGAGATTAAATTTTAAATTTGAGCACAATAAAGGGATCAAAACTACAATTTAACTCTTTTTTAAATTCAATATTTTGTCGAATGATTAAACCACTATCTAATACTTGAACTTGACAATTATTTTTATATTGAGATTTAAATATTTTTTTGTTCAAATTAATCCCTAAACTTAACAATTATCAAATTTAAGGATTAATATAAAAAAAAATTAAGCCAATTTCATGCCCAAAAATGTGGTTTAACCCTTTGCCCAACCCCGTTCAAGTTACTAAACGAGAGGGAAAAGAACAAATTCCTAGAAAACTACAATTTTGTGCGCTAAAAAAGAAAATACAAATTTTCGTTTCAGTATAATTTTCTCGGGAAATAACCAAAACCCAGTCCTTTAAGCTTCAACAGCCAAAGAAAAAAGAATGACTGCAAGTCATTTGGTTACTGAATCCGTGTGGAAAACGATAGAGTCAACTCATTCAGGTCTTTCTTTTTCCCCCCCTTTATTTATTATTTCTCCGTAGAAACTAAATTCCATCTTTTTCCCCCCTTTTTTAAATCCCTAAATTTTGTGATCTTATGACCCAAATTGGCCAGTAAATGAAGAGCAACTATCAATGTAAGCAATCCTCATTTTCTTTCAAATCTTTTATTCCTGGGCTTTTTAAAATAAAAATAAAAATGGTGGGCATCGATTAATTTTGAATTTTCTTGTATTGTAGATTGCATTTTCTGTTTGGTAAAAACTTCGAGAGAGCAACAAGGATAGTTGACCAAAGGGGTGTCAAGAAAATCTCCGGTGAACCCAGCGGCCGTTTTATCTTTCAGGTTCACTCTCTTTGCTTCTATCTCAGTTTTTGAATATTGGTCGAACTCTCCTGTCAGTCCATGCACTCTGCATAAATTGCAGATTTAATCCATGTTCCTTGATTTAATGTTTTTAATGATTTGTTTTTTGAATTTTAAAATTTCAATTTTAGTCTCATGTTATATCTATTTAATTGCAGTTTAGCTGGTCGTTTTAGTTAATAAATTTCACTGCTATTGGATATAAGAATAAAAATGATCAAATTTGACAACAAATATTAAATCTAAGGGACTAATACCATATTTGACCAAATTATAATATGTAGACTAAATCTGTAATTTAGGCATAGTATATATACCAAGGGCAGGATTTGACATAGAATATTTGGACAAGTTGTCGGCTACCTTATGTGTGGAATGTGGTCATTTTGGCAAATATTCCACTTTTAAGAACTTTTCTGGAAAGTTTTCTGAAACTGTGAGCCTTGAGATAAAACCCGAAGCAGAATTAAGACACATCAGTATATATCCATTTGTATATCTCAATATATACACATACATATGCATGTCTAGTTAGAATATTTGGACAAGTTGTCGGCCACCTTATCTGTAAAATGTGATCCATTTGGCAAATATTCCATATTTAAGAACTTTCCTGGAATATTTTCTGAAACTATGACCCATCAAGGCTCTTAGCAGAATCGTGAGATAAAACCTGAAGCAGAATTGAGACACATCAATATATATCCATTTGTATATCTCAATATATATATACATACGCGTGTGTAGTTAGAATATTTGGACAAGTTGTCGTCTGCCTTATCTGTAAAATGTGATCATTTTAGCAAATATTCCATCTTAAGAACTTTACTGGAAAATTTTCTGATACTATGACCCATCAAGACTCTTAGCAGAATGGTGAGATAAAACCCGAAGCAGAATTGAGACACTTCAATATATATCCAATTGTAAATCTCTATATATAAACATACGCATGTCTAGTTAGACTATTTGGACAAGCTGTCATCTAACTTATCTGTAAAATGTGATTATTTTAGCAAATATTCCATCTTAAGAACTTTCCTGGAAAATTTTCTTAAACTATGACCCATCAAGACTCTTAGCAGAGTCGTGAGATAGAACCCGAAGCAGAATTGAGATGCATCAATATGTATCCATTTGTTATATATATACATACGCATGTCTAGTTAGAATATTTGGACAACTTGTCATCTACCATATCTGTAAAATGTGATCATTTTGGCAAATATTCCATCTTAAGAACTTTCCTGGAAAATTTTCTGAAACTATGACCCATCAAGGCTCTTAGCAGAGTCGTGAGATAAAACCCGAAGCAGAATTGAGCCACATCAATATATATTTATCCATTTGTATATCTCAATTTATATACATACGCATGTCTAGTAGAATTTTGGACAAGTTGTCATCTACCTTATCTGTAAAATGTGATCATTTTAGCAAATATTCCATCTTAAGAACTTTCCTGGAAAATTTTCTGAAACTCTTTTTCCCCCCCATTTGTTTGGTGCTTTAGGTTGTGGGAGAATCTAGAAGAAAAGAAGAATATTTCTGTTTTGCTGAACATTATTGTGCTTGTTATTCATTCTTTTATGATGTAATTAACAGAGCAGAACAGCTTTGTGTAAGATTTTTTTATTCCTTTTTCCCCTTATTTTATTACATTTAATAGATATAGGTAAAAAGATCTTTCCAGTTCTTCTCAATTTCGAAATTGAGCAAAGTGGTCCCTCTCAGAAATTTAGAGCAATTTATTCTTGTCGACATTAATATCTTTTATCAATTGTACATAGTTTTGATAGGTATAATAACAAATTTAACCCTTTATGTTAACATATTTTCTCAATTTGGTCTTGATTTAAAAAAAATCAACAAATTTAGCCTTGTCATTTACACGTTTACAATTGATGAAAAACATTAATTTCGTGATTAATTGTTCTTCGATTTTTTCTGGGAGGATTCAATATGTTCAATCTCAAAATAGAGAGGGACTGAAAAAGCCTTTTTACCTATATATATTTGCTTTATTTTCTTATTTTGTTTTGTTTTGTTTTTGTATAGTGTAAGCATCAATTAGCTGCAAGGCTTGCTGGATCATTGAGAGCTTGTATTGAAGTTAAAGTGTCTGATGAACAGCTAGCTGTATTACTTTCAGAACTCTAAATTTTTGCAGTGAAATCGTAACCCGTAGAGCTCGAAATTTAATTTAATTTGTTCATACAGTTATCTTTAAAAAAATGACATTGAATAATATTATTTGAATTTTGATAAATAAGAATCTTGTTTGTATGTTTCACAACAAAAAGAATGAACAAATATAATCATCAAATCAAGGAATAATATTGTGAGTTTTCATCTTCTTAATCCATGAATTGAATGACGTTTTCGAGTTTCGGAACCCGTTAAATCCATGTTCTTTGCTCTTGTTCATGCTATCCAACAATGACTTCCCCGAAAGCACCGAATCGATGAACTGCCATGCTCCGGCATTGTTCAATGTCGTCGGCAAAAGACCCTTCTCCGTCACGATCTTGTCCCACACCGGACCTTTGTCTTTCATCAGCTCAACCAAGCTTGGCACCTTCTCTTCGGTTTCTTGAAATCCGTAGTGTTGGATACCGAACTGGTTAGCTAACATTTTCCATAAGTCCTTCCACTTAAACACATCTCCATTGCTACAATTAAAGGCTTCGTTCTTCGCTCGCCGGGTCATTGCTGCCCATATTTGATGTTCCGCAATCAAATCCGCATCCGATGCATCCCAATACCCTTCCCACGCTTGCCGGTTCCCCGGAAACCTCAACGGCTCGCCTTCATGCTTACATATCGCCGCGTAAATGCATAAACTCCGAACTATATTCATCGAACTAGACGGCGAAAACCCGAAAACCAATCCCGGCCTATGAACCGACCATTTCAAGTTATCCTTCTGCTTCACTTCTTCGAACAAAACATCCTCGAGCGAATAACAACAGTTTGACGACTTAAGCCTTGGAAGATCCTCGCGAAACGGAGGATCATGGGGCTGAACATGACATTTTCCGTACAAATCAATCGGACCGGTGTAATGCCGACGACCGGTCTGCAAGCATATATGTTTCAACTTCGGCGAAATCGGGATCACGGCTTTCAACACGTTCCGTAACATAGCACCATTGATAACGCAGCTTTCATCTTCAGTCAATCTCTTATCCCATGCAACATAAAACACATGAGTCACATCATTAAGCTTCGATAATCTATCATACGTTTCTTCTTCATTCAAAACATCGCACTGTATGTACTCAATAGGCAAATGACCAATCGAGGCTGGTCGAGGCTGACGAGCCACACCGTAGACCTTCCACGGTCCGCCGGGAATACCGGAGAAAGGAAGAATCTCGGCGAGACTGTTACCGACTATGCCGGTGATGCCAATGACCAACGCAACACTCTTGTACTTCGGTTGTTCTTCCATTTTCTTCTGTAAAAAAAAGAAACTGGGTTCATTAGATTAAATGCGAAGAAAGAACACCCAGAAAAATGCATGAGCATGAACGTACCTTGGCGGCACCAATGGCTCCTGCCCACCACCAACTCATTGTATTTTTTTTTTTTTTTGCTGTTAATGAAAAAAATGCTGAATTACAACCTTCAACTTTGTCTGCAATGTTTTTAAAGTGATCTGCTTTGATAAGAGTGACGTCTGGGAATTTAAAAAAGGAAAAAAGAACCAATCTTATTTATTTTATTTCTTTATAATAATAATAATTTTATTTTAATTTGTTTGAATAAGCATATATAGATTTTATATAAAATAAATTAAGTGGCGGATTTTCTTCTTCTTTTTCTTTTTAAATGCAGAAAGGACGTGGAAAATGGGTTATTGATGAATAAATGTATAAAATCCTTCAATAATTGAATTTATTAAAACCGGCGTACACTTAAAGACTAAGGATAAGACAGCTAGTGAACACATCAGCATGGAATCAAGCTTGCGTGGAGAACATAGCGTCTAAGGGAACAATACATCCTTATCTATTCACTAAATCCATGGAAAAATAGATCGAATTTTGTGGATTTTATATTTGGAAAGTTGGATTATGTTCTGTTTGTATTTAAGGATAAGAAATTAATATAAAGTTTAACCTTTTTCTGAACAATATTAAGATAGATTGTGATTATATTATTCTTTAGATATATCGTCTAAAATTATCCATAATTTTTCTTAAATTTTAATTCGTAAATAGAAAAATAATGTATTTTAGTGTACTTGAATCCAGTGACAGAGTCAAAATTTATTTTAAGGGGGCCATAACTAAATTAAATATTTTTACAATAGTAAAAATATAATTTCACCATTTTAATAGTTTATATTTTTATAATTTTTAAAATATTAAATTAAAATTTTACATTATTAATTTAAATTTTTTTAAATTATAAAGGACCTAAATGAAAAAAAAATTATTTTAAGGGAGCCAGGATCCATGCCAAGCTTCCTTTGGTTCCGCCATTACTTGAACCTAAGTCATTTTATATTAACAATAATACTTATATCAATCAAATTAAAACTCAATCGATATTTTTTTAGTTGTATATTAAATTACATTTTTTACTATTTAAGTCAAGCAAAAGGTTTTAAGAATTTTTTTGAAAAGCAAAAATGTTTTAATAATGCTTGTGAATTTAAGGTTTTTGTAATGGTTACAAGCTGCTAGGAAACAAAATAGTAGTAAATTAGAATGGAAAAATAAATTAAAAAAATTAATCTGTCGATATAATAAATTAATTTTGCTTAATATTCGTTATAACGACGATTAAAATTAAAACAAGCAATAAGAAGAATAAGAGAAAAAAATGGACACAATCGAACTTTGTTAGCGTAGTTTAAAAACAATGATCATACATTTGCAGAATCTCACCTAATGAATAATTGTTCGGATCACCAATTGTGACTTAAATCCTATTACTGTATAAGTAAATAATTTCAGCTTCCGTTTGTCACAAATAACTCATCACAATATGATAGATTTTAAGCTTCTATTTAAAAACTGAAATTAAGACCCAAGTCGATAGGTGAAGTAGAGAAACAACTTGGACATAATTAGACATAGAAGGAGCAGCAGTTCTCATGAAGAGTAAAGGAAAGTTGTATTATTGTTTGTGGGAATATACCACTTGTTATATAGAATTTTGGGTTGACTTCATCTGGTTGGCAGAATTGACGTCACGTGTTACATTAAATGTTTAAAAAAAGTAAATGATAAATTATGTGAGTGGTTATCCAATTATGATTTTTTTTTATAATTTGGATGATTGGGAGCTTGCATTGAAGTTAAAAGTGTCTGATGAACAGCTAGCTGTATTACCTTCAGAGCTCTAAACTTTTGTGGTAAAATCGTAATTCGAGGGACTCGGAATTTAATCCGGTTCGTTCATGCAGTTATCTTTAAAATTAAATGTCGATAAATAAGAATCTTGTTTGTATGTTTCACAACAAAAAGAATGAACAAATGTAATCATCAGATCAAGGAACAATACTGTGAGTTTTCATCTTCTTAATCCACGAATAGAATGACGTTCTCGAGTTCCGGAACCCGACGAATCCATGTTCTTTGCTCTTGTTCATGCTATCCAACAATGACTTCCCCGAAAGCACCGAATCGATGAACTGCCATGCTCCGGCATTGTTCAATGTCGTCGGCAAAAGACCCTTCTCCGTCACGATCTTGTCCCACACCGGACCTTTGTCTTTCATCAGCTCAACCAAGCTTGGCACCTTCTCTTCGGTTTCTTGAAATCCGTAGTGTTGGATACCGAACTGGTTAGCTAACATTTTCCATAAGTCCTTCCACTTGAACACATCTCCATTGCTACAATTAAAGGCTTCGTTCTTCGCTCGCCGGGTCATTGCTGCCCATATTTGATGTTCCGCAATCAAATCCGCATCCGATGCATCCCAATACCCTTCCCACGCTTGCCGGTTCCCCGGAAACCTCAACGGCTCGCCTTCATGCTTACATATCGCCGCGTAAATGCATAAACTCCGAACTATATTCATCGAACTAGACGGCGAAAACCCGAAAACCAATCCCGGCCTATGAACCGACCATGTCAAGTTCTCCTTCCGCTTCACTTCATCGAACAAAACATCCTCGAGCGTATAACAAAAGTTCAACGACTTAAGCCTCGGAAGATCCTCGCGAAACGGAGGATCATGGGGCTGAACAGGACATTTTCCGTACAAATCAATCGGACCGGTGTAATGCCGACGACCGGTCTGCAAGCATATATGTTTCAACTTCGGCGAATTCGGGATTACCGCTTTCAACACGTTCCGTAACATAGCACCATTGATAACACAGTTTTCATCTTCAGTCGATCTCTTATCCCATGCAACATAAAACACATGAGTCACATCATTAAGCTTCGATAATCTATCATACGTTCCTTCTTCATCCAAAACATCGCACTTTATGTACTCAATAGGCAAATGACCAATCGAGGCTGGTCGAGGCTGACGAGCGACACCGTAGACCTTCCACGGTCCGCCGGGAATACCGGAGAAAGGAAGAATCTCGGCGAGACTGTTACCGACTATGCCGGTGATGCCAATGACCAACGCAACACTCTTGTACTTCGGTTGTTCTTCCATTTTCTTCTGTAAAAAAAAAAAAAAAAAACTGGGTTCATTAGATTAAATGCTAAGAAAGAACACCCACAAAATGAATGAGCATGAACGTACCTTGGCAGCACCAATGGCTCCTGCCCACCACCAACTCATTGTATGTTTTTTTTTTTTTTTTTTTGCTGTTAATGAAAAAAATTGCTGAATTACAACCTTAAACTTTGTCTGCAATGTTTTTATAGTGATCTGCTTTGATAAGAGTGACGTCTGGGAATTTAAAAAAGGAAAAAAAAACCAATATTATCTATTTGATTTCTTTATAATAATAATTTTATTTTTAATTTGTTTGAATAAACATGGATACAACGCATATATAGATTTTATATAAAATAAATTAAGTGGCGTATTTTCTTCTTCTTTTTCTTTTTAAATGCAGAAAGGACGTGGAAAATGGGTTATTGATGAATAAATGTATAAAATCCTTCAATAATTGAATTTATTAAAACCGGCGTACACTTAAAGACTAAGGATAAGACAGCTAGTGAACACATCAGCATGGAATCAAGCTTGCGTGGAGAACATAGCGTCTAAGGGAACAATACATCCTTATCTATTCACTAAATCCATGGAAAAATAGATCGAATTTTGTGGATTTTATATTTGGAAAGTTGGATTATGTTCTGTTCGTATTTAAGGATAGGAAATTAATATGAAATTTGTTTCTTTTTAAAAAAAATTTATATTCCGAGTTACATTTTTTTTAAAAAAATTTAAGTCAAATAAAAAGTTTTAAGATTTGTTTTTGAAAATTCTTAATTTCATAAATATAAATATATTATCTCCTTATTTATGAGTTGAAAAAGAGTTATAGATAGTTCTAAACATCGTGTCAAATAGAACATATATGATCTAAACTTATAATGAGATTATTAAAAAAAATAACTTGTGAATCTAAGTTTTTTTTAACTGTTAGAAGCTGCTTGAAAACAAAATATTAGTAAATTAGAATAGAAAAATAAATAAATAAATAAATTGAAAAAATTAATAATTTGCCTATATGATTATCAATTTTGCTTAATATTTGTTGTAACAATGGTTAGAACGAAAACAAGTAGCGAAAAAATATAAGAGAAGAAAAGAATGGACACAATTGAATTTTGTTAACACAATCAAATACAACGATTCTTCGTTTGCTAAACCTCGCTCAATGAATAGTTTTATTCAACAATCGTTCGGATAACCTATTCGCTTAAGCCCAATTATCATTACACAAAGAAGTAATTCAAGCTTCAATATCGACCCCAATTGTCACAAATCACTCATCCAAATACCTCACAATATGACTTTAATCTTCTATTTAAAAATTGAATTTATCTTGTACTCAACAAGTGACTTCAGTAAAAAAAAGATGTTCATCTTAAAGGTCCCGAGTTTGAACGTTTGTGTATGTAAGATGTTTAAAAAAGTAAATGGTAAACTATATTAGTGATCATCCAATTATATATTTTTTTTATCATCCAACTATAAAAAATAATTACAAAATAGTTAGTCAATTATAATTTTTTTTTTTTTTGTCATCCAATTATGAAAAATTATAAAATAATTTCCATTTCCACGTTAACCGGCTTGTGACCAAAAAAGAAAAAAAAAATAATTAAATGACCATTTTGTAAAATTTTCATAATTGGGTGACAAAGAAAAAATCATAATCGGGTGTCCTCTAATGTAGTTTACCTAAAAATAAATGAAGTACACCTTATCCCACACCAGAAAGAAAAGTGTTTTGAGTATAGCTGATGGTCCCAAGTTGAAAGGGACTCTTGAGTATAGCTGATGTTTTGACCTTAGCGCTATATAACAAGAAGGGGGGGGCGGCTGCGTCAATCGCACCCGATGAGATAGATTTTTGGTCATCTAGACTAATCGGTCTATGGACGCCTCTAATCCAGCTTGACTTATCCTATTTTATACACAAAAATGTTGAAATCTCTAGATAATGAAGAGTAAACTAAAAACAAATAGCTTCCATTAACAAGGCATGGGGTTAGAGTTTGGGGTTTAGAATTAATAAAGAATCATGATTGCAAGCCAAACCTCGATCATTCATATACATTGGATGACAATGATATCTCTATAAGTTTTAGCATTAAAACTAGGTTAGAGGAAACATCAAAGCAGAAAATCCAATTTGCAGACATAAAATACTTCATTAATTACATTAACAAAAAGCCTATCAAACATTCCTTTAGAAAACAATTTTGCAAAGACATTGTTAACTGCACATAATGATTTATATTTGACTTGTATAAAAGCAATTGTACATACCTTTTCAAGATTTTCAATTCCCCTCTTTCTTGTTTCATCTGCTATATAATACAAAGTTCCCCATCAGCTACATGCATATAGCTAAATACAGCATTAGGCATTCAAAAAGCTAAAGAGCACATGTTGGCCTCAAGGAAACACACAGAATCGTGCACAACAACGTCACATTTCCGCTTTCTCTGCATGCTTAAATTGATGAACACGACGAACAGTGCTAACACAGTACTAAAAGGTTTTTCTTTATGGAAGACAACTTTCTAGGACCATTTTTCCACGACACGCTCTGATAATCTAATTTTCTCATCCTTGGAAATATATGGATCTAGCTTCTGAAGGCTGTCAATAAATGTCTTTGCGTCATCACGACGATTGAGTTTACAATATCCATCAACTATGGAATTGTATGTATTCTGGTTTGGTTTACAGCCGTGCTTGATCATGAATTGGACAACATCGATGGCTTCCTCAAACAAGGAATCAGCTGCATAACTTGCAACAAAGGTATTGTAAGTGATAACATCTGGAACAAGGCCGGAATCACCCATTTCTGAAAATATCCGAGAAGCCTCTTTCATTCGACTGTTTCTACAATAGGCATAAATAACAGTGTTATACGAGATTATATCTGGTTTTATTCCTTTTGCCTGAACTTCCCTTAAAATTTGTTCCGATTCCTCGAACTTTTCAGAGCGGCTATACATATACATCAAACTGTTGTAGGTCGTCAAGCTCGGAGTATACCCACACTCATTCATGAAGTTCAAGATCTCATTTGTCTTGGAAACCATCTGCCTCCTGCCATATATTGAGAGCATGGCATTTAGAGTAGTTATGTCGGGTGGAAATCCTTTCCTCCTCAATTCCAAGAAAGCACGCTCTGTGTCCGGAAGAAGGTCGCATTTACTATTAACCAAAACAAGAGTCTTTAACAGCACAGCACGAGGTTCGATGACACCGGAGTATATCTCTTCCGCTAGGGCATGCATCTGATCTACCTGCTTCCCATTGGCATAAACATGAAGCAAAGAACAGTAGGTTAGCTCATTGGGTTTGCAACGACCATCTCTCATTTCAGCCAGTATTTTCTCAGACTGCTTCCAAAGCCCTCCCCGTGCCAATGCCGCCAAAACAGTATTATATGTAGAAAGGTCAGGGGTAACTCCAGCTTCCAGCACTCTCTTATAAATAGCCATGGCTTGATCAAAAGCACCACAGCGACTGTATGCACTAATTAAAGTGTTGAATGTGTCCCTTTCAGGTACAAACCCTGCCCTCTTCATCTCCTTGAACACTCCAGACACTTCTACATCCATTCCATTTTGCCCAAATACTGCCAGTAGTGTATTCCAAGTAACAATATCCGGTGCACCATTGCATGCCTTGATCTCGTCAAAAATCTTCATCATCTCAGTGAACTTCCCGCGGTTACCATGCATCTTAATTAGAGCATTGAAAGTGCAAATATTCGGCTTGCAACCAGCAGTTCTCATCTCCTCAAAAACCGCCATTGCAGACTCATCTTTTCCGGCCTTGGCAAATCCCGACAAAAGAGTGGTATAGGTAAAAACATCTGCCTTAACCCCTTTTCCCTCCATCTGTGTTTTCAAGTCCATTGCTTCCTCCAGCAGACCATCCCTAGCATAAGCGGAAATCAATGAATTATAAGTCACAATGCTAGGGGCAAACCCATTAAGCTCCATCTCTTTTAAAACCTCCATAGCTTCCTTCGGTCGCCGAGACTTCCCATAAACATCCAACAATGCATTGTAAGTAACATTATCTGGACTAAAACCAGCCAATTTCATTTCATCAAAAACCAAAGCCGCTTCCTCATGCAAAGACCCTCGACGACAGCTACTTATAAGCGTATTATAAGTATAAGCATCAGGGGCAATTCCATCACTTTTCATCCCATCAAAGATAGCCATGACCTTACTCCAAGGCATGCCCATTTTACCATACACATTCAAAACCACATTATAAGTTATCAAAGTAGGTTTACAACCCTCTTCCTCCATTTTCTTAAAAACCACCATGGCTTCCCTATACCTCCCACTACCAGCATAAGCAGTTATCAATGAAGTATAAGCATAAACATCAAGAGTAAACCCTTCTTTGTGCAAACCATTAAACAAATTAGCTGCAACAGAAACCCTCCCCTCTTTCCCTAACATACTAATAATAATAGCAACAACAGAGCTATTAAACACCAATCCACAATCATTTCTAGCTCTAACCCAATTGAAAACACCCAAAGCCAAGTCAGATTTCTTGTAAAAACCCAAAGCTTTAACAATTCCCACCACTTCCGCAGCCAAAAAATCAGCTTTCACATCTGGGTTTTCTTGGTACTGCTCAAACAACTTACTCAAAACAACATCAAGTTGATTAGAATCAAAAGAAGGTTCAATTAATGAATTAAGAACCTGCTGACCTTGAGCAGAGAGGTTGTTATGAGTCCAACGCTTCCCACGGTTGAGGTCACGTGACCGGCCGAGACGGTTCCGGGTCGGGACTTGTAGGTCGATGAGTTGTTGGGACTTAGAATTGTGTCGAAGAAGGAGGTCTTGAAAGACCGGAGTCGAGGGAGGAGGTGACTTGGGTTGTGAAGTTGGGTTTTGTTGAGTGAAGTGAGCGTGGTTTGAGAATGGGGTTTTAACAGGTGGGGGATTTGGAAGCAGAAGAGGGAGAGCAAGCCTCTCTGCCATTAAAGAGAGGATAAGAAGGTTGCAGCCTTTGTATCTATGGTTGAGTTAGAAACAGAGAGGGAGAAGAAAAAGGGTAATTGATAATTTCAGCAAACAATTGGTGTGCGCTTTCGTTATTACTTGCAGAGTCCACAGCTTTTTTTTTTTTTGGGGGGGGGGGGCAAGACAAAGATATAAGGAGGATATTCTAGGAGGGAAAGGGAGATTATACCCTTCTGTGGTTAAGAATGGACTATTGAAATAATATGACCAATAAAAGGTTGCCACGTTAATCCTGAAAGCTGATGTATTTTTTTTAATTAGACGAGAGCATAAATAATGTGACACAAAAAATTTATAAAATAATTTTTTCAAAATTGGTGACAGTTTGTCTTTTACTTAAACCTCTACAAAAATTTGATTTTAAGATTAATATAAAATACGTTAACATGACACTGTTACGAGTGATGATCAATGAGATGGGAATAACTAATAGACACATTTTGGCACCTACTTAAAATATTTTTCTTATAAATTTATTTACTATTATTATTATTATTATTTTGCAATGTCAAAAGGTTAAGTTATCACGTGTCATCATTTTATTAATAGTTAATGTTATATCAACATATTTTAATAGTATTTATTAAATAGTTAAAAAAAAATACAATGTTAGCTTATAGTTTTGAAATATAGATACCAGTTAAATAAAAAAAAAAAAAGATTTAAGTATCAAGAAGGTATAAATTTATCAAGTTGAAATAGCTTCATATTTATATTAACCTTTAATTTAATTATCGATGGCTATATTGTCTAATTTAATTATCAATGGCTACATTGTCTAATTCGAATAAAGAGGTTGAGATGATTTTAAAAAGAATCGCTCAAAGCTAAAATTAAATCCCGACTTGATTGAACTAATCTATTTAATGCTTTTAACCCAAACACTTAAACCAACAAACCTAACCCACCACCAAGATACTTTAAAAAAATATTAAAAAACCCCAACTTAAATCGAAATACATAATTGATGTTTTTGTTAAGAATCGATGTGATTGTTTGGACCACCAATTCGATTTTAAACAATGCTAGTAAAGCTTGTTTCTCATTTAGAAGTCCAATTCAACTCAATCTATACCTGTGTAGGGGATCATAGACCAGAAACAAAGACAGCAAACAATAATAAAATATATTCATGGTTGTTTCAAGAATTTAATGCAAAATGGTAAGCAATCTATTTACTACTTGCAGATCACCATTGTTAAACAAAAATCTCAAATGAACAACACAGCCTCCCATGGACAATGTAGCCATTTCAAGCCAAAGATTGTTGAAATAGCTATTGGTACTTGATTAGGAATGGATTTAATAACATTCATTAACATTAGAAATGCACTAATAATATTTGCATTAAACAGTCACTACCATATTAAGAAATCCAGAAACAGAAACCCTTAAAGTAAGGTACTTTCTATTTTCAAATTGGAGGAACTAGGCATTGTTCTTCTCCAATATTTTCAACAAAAAAGGATAGGCTCCGATAGACGCAGGTTATTTGCCTATTTTGCAAACTCATTTTGCTCTCTCTCACTTTCTCTGGAATCCATCAAAGAAAGTGAGGATTAATCAACCCGGCTATTTCAAGAAATTCGACACGATCTTTGCCCCCAAATATCTTCTTCAGCTTGTCATCACAAATTATAACCCTCTTGTTCTCGGGGTCCTAGAGAAATTGCAAGAAAGAACCAAGTCAGTTATAGGCTAATAGCTTGGCAATGTAAAACAAACGATCCAGAGCTTGAAACGTGTATTCAATTTCTAAAGTGAAACTAGCTAAAGTCCACGATAGCTCTCGTTCATAACAAAAGTAACACACATCACTCGCAAGTCACAAAGCTTATCTAGTAAGGATCAGTGGCATACATACATACATATATATATATATGAAACATTTCTCAAGCAGGAATACTAATAAATCTTTGAGCCATCAGCTTCCGAGAAAGCTTCTCAGCTAGTAGTCAAATGCCAAACAACGAAAACAAGTTTGTGTAAAGGTCATTATGAAGAATACCAAAATGGCAGGCAACAACATTAAACTTGTCAAGGTATCAGCTTTCTAGGCTCGAAAGCTTCTCTTATATTCAACAAGACTTGACTGTCTGCAAGGCCATCGCCAGCATAATAAAGATAACCCAGTAATACGACTCTTACACAGAAGAATCTAATCGAGATATGTAGATAACTCGTAACAAAGAAGCCGGTAGAGCATTATAATCAAATAAACTACACAACTAGACAATGTTCATTGACTTCAAATAGACAAATACAGAAATCCATCTATAAAACCCAGAGTTCCAAATTCCAAATTCCAAATATAAAGGCAAATGTACGAAAATCACCCAATAGAATTACTCTCAGTACCATATCTGTATGGAAGAAGATAGAGCATCAACCATGCAGCAGCTTCATAAACAGCTAAAGAAATTTGTTTTTTTATCCATAACAGAACCCAAAGCACATAAATCTGGACTTCATATGTTTAGATATACACACTCACAATAACCAGAAATAGAGATAGAATTAATCCAAAACCACCAAAAACCCTTAATACATTTTCACAGCAAACAAACACAACCATATAGTTTAAAGAGGCAAAGAACGCAGTTAATGGACCTGAAGATTGTGCTCTTTAATATAAGCCCAAATCTGCTTAAGAACTTCAGTTCGAGGGATTTCCGGGACTCCGACGAGAGCTTGCATCTCAGGCGACACACGGCGGGGCTTCATGATGCCACGTGGCTTCCGGGGACCGGTGTCAGTCTTTGATGCGGTGGCTTGAGTCAGGGCTCGTACCATGCGCACGTTAGTTGGATGAAGAAGACGGATAGAAGAGGGTTTGCCAGAGAACGACGCCGTTTGGGGCGAGAGAACAGTGGAAAAAGTGGCCGAAGAGACTGCCATTTTAGTTCTTCTTCACTTCTTCTTAGTTTGTGGGGAAGATACTGAAGAGCGGAGGGGATTTGTGGTGTCCTCTTTGTTACTGGAAATTTGTTTTTTGGTTTTTTTGAGAATGAGAATAAAACGAAGAAGATGAATTATCTGGTTTTTTTTTAATATTTATTAAATTTCATTTTATATTTAAATGGTTTTGAATTTTTTTAAAAAAAATATATTATCCCTAAACTACGACCCAAGATCTCTGGGCCATTGACATAATTAAACCATTATTTTTCTTCTAGAAAATTCCCATTTGTTGTGGACTTCGGTCATAGTTATAAAATAAGGGAAATGGGCTGGGCTCTTTGGGATCCAAGGTTAATTCCCTTCACATATCATATAATGAAAATCGTAATTGAGAGTTAAGTGATATGACAATGATTTTTTTATCTTAATCAGTGATCAAGGCTCAAGGGTTCGATCATCGCCTTGAGTATGGAGCAGTTTTAAAACTCTTGATCAGCATTTACCCCTTTAATGGACCTATATAATGCGGATGATTAATTACTAAGCTAACTACTCCGATAACTATATTGAGAAATAAAAAAATATCGTAATCTCAATTCCTCTTATAAATAATAAAAATTGATAATGGCACGAATCACCTTATATTTTGGAGTTTGTTCTAATATGATATCTTTTAAAATATTCAATTTTGGTACTTAAAGTGTTATTTTATTAACCAAATCGAAGTTTACTATCCAACTCTAATTGTGTTTTTTTTTACGATGTGACACATAATCTAATCAACTAATGGTATGTATTTGTTTGTTACTTTTTTTAATGCGTCTCATCATTACATCCGATCATTTGTTGATTTTTTAAAATATTTTTAACGTGCCAAAAAATAATTAAAAGTAAATGAATAATTTATATTAAGATCATGTTAGAAGGGCTTCATTCAGCTTGGGATAAGGGTCATCGACAAGTGGAGCTTGAATCTGATAATGCTTTGTTAGTTGAGTTAATGTTAGTAGATAATTCTACTGCTAGTCATATTGCAAAATTACGTGTTATTCACAGAATGTTATATAAGAAACTGGAAAGTTCGGATCTGTCACGCTGTCAGAGCCTATAATCAAGTTGCTGACTTTATGGCTAAACATGTTGCTCCAAGTTTCACAAGTATCAAGGTATTCTCCATCCCTCCTCAAGCTATACGTGGATTAATCCAAAAAAACATGTTGAGCGATTGATTTATGAGTTTATTATAATCGCTTAATGCTATTTTATTATTTATCAAAAAAAACCACAAGTAACAATGAAACAATGTTATATCATTTATTTATTTTTTAAAAAGATATTATCTTACATTCATTTTATTTAATATTTTCTCTAATTTAATATAAAATATTGAGTATAATTATACTGTTATACTATTGTTTTTATTAAACTATATTCATAACATTGGTCTGTACTGTTTTTTTATCTTGATTTTTATAATATAATTTTTATACATTATTTGTAGCAACAAAATTCTATTTTTATTTTATTCAAAATACAATTTGAATGCTTTGGAGGTTATTTTGAGATTCTTATTTGCATTGCATTTGTTCCATATGGTAGCTTAATCACCATAGCACGTGATGATTTAGTTTCGACCATCTCATTTCATTATAGATAGGCTTGGTTAAAATTTGAGAAACATGTAAGTTAATTATTTTTTGTAATTAAATTATTCTGACAAGACAATTATCATTTGTCACTTACATACCTTACAATTTAGATAATATTACATTATCTATCTAACAAGGATCTTGAATGAACCTAATCAACTAACAAATCGAAATGAAACACATGTCCCATGAGATCAACTTATATAAGAGCCTCTCTCGTCTTTAAGGATGGCGATGTTCAGCCATTTCTCACTCTACACTCTTTTCTCATGCGTATTTTAATCTTTTGTTCTCTTTTACCTTTTTCATCACTCATACAATACGACTTCTCATCCTAGCAAAGTTAACTATTTTTAAGGTGTTTTTGGATGAACATTTATCACTAATGCGATGAGTTTAGCTTTTTTTTTTTTTTTTTTTTTACGTTACAATATTTAATTCCATTATCACTATTATTTTTACAATAATCATAAATAAACGCACCGTCCATCCAACAATTTCCACCACGTTGTTGACTTGCTTCTTAGTATCAACAACATTAGTTTGAGATTCAATTTTACTTTTGATTTACTTTTTTATCGAATTCCATTGTTATATGGTTCATGGTTTTAAATGTTAATAAAAATCTAAGAGAAAAGATTTATCAATTATAAGATTTTAGTAAAACATAGACAATCTAGATAAGTTAAAAGCAATAATTTTTAACTGCCAATTTGTGATTAAATTTGTTTATTTATTTTAGATAATTTAATTAAAATTGAATTGAGTTACAAAAAAAGTATTACATAAAAATGAGTGTATGTTAATATTGAATTAGAATAATAGTAAATTTTTTCTAATATTGACCATATTATTGATATGGTATACTTGGTTAAATTAAGCAAATGAATAGTGAGTAAACATGATTATGAGTCGGGTCGATGTAAAATTTTAGGCATATTTTTTAAGTTCAGGTCTGGTTTGATCTAAAAAATAGGTTTAAAGTTCTGCTCAAGTTCGGTTCAAATTAAAAATGTTAAATTCGAGCTAGACTTGACCCGCCCTTATTAATTGTTTTTAGATTATTTGTATGTAAAAATACATTTTAAAAATACAATATATGAATACATTAAAAGCATTAAAATAAATGTTTCTCAACAAATTGAAAATACATTTAAAAAAATCTTTATACTTAAAAAACACTAAGATATTTACAATTTAACGAGCAAATATCTCTAAAATAGTAACAAAATTAACAATAAAACAAGAGTTATACAATATCCAAACAATAAGTAACAAAACAACGGTGAAACAACAACAAAACAACTTATTTGAGCTAGGCCAAGCCTGGACAAAAAAAAATTCTACCCAATGCCCGATCCATTTAGAAAATGAATCTTATTTTTTGTCCAAACTCATTTCTCGAACCTATATTTTTATCAAATTTTTTTTTACTTTTTGAATAAACCTTCAAATCTAAACAAATAACCTGATCTATGATCAGTTCTACTAACAAGGGACTAGCTCTATTTCACTTTTAATACGGTAATTTGTAAACGTATACAATCACAACGCGGTATAATGGAAAAGTTGTGAAAAGGCAATCAAACAGGGTTTTGGTTGCAAATGAGGGATTGTTGGTAAATGCTTCGAATTTCAAGGTTGGAATTTTATTATCTGTAAATATTAAATTTAAGTTTTTTTTTTTCATATTATTTTAATTTCAATTTAATTATGCTTTTATTTATTGGTTAACGTGTGAACCATGAACTTTAGTATTGGATTATAGAGTAGATTACTCAAAATTTGATAGATCAGATTGAATAAGTTGTAATTCAAATACTATCATTATTGTTTATAATGCAGAAGGACGTGGCTTCGCATTGTACAATAAATAAATAAATACGATCAAAATTTATAATAAAATTATTAAAAAAATACAAATGGATCATAAAGAAGGCATGTCTGACTAATTAGAATTATAGAACATTTAATATAAAGCATAATTGATTGAAAATTAAAATAATATGAAAAAAAAAACTTAAATTTAATATTTACAGATAATAAAATTCCAACCTTGAAATTCGAAGCAACAATGTCTAACTGATTGAAGTAACAACCGACATAAAAAAAGGGGTTTTAATCGAAGAGAGCTCACGACACTTAATCTCATCCAAAACAGGTCAAATGAAATGAAACCTTCCTCTAAACATGGCCTTTCAAGACATACCAAATGTTACAAACACAAAGTATGACGGAGTCTCAGCATCCTAATTTCATGTCATTTTTCAGTTTCTTCTTATGACAGTAACCTTAATTGGTACGAAATTTGATTGAGACATAGCTTTTGATTAAACCACATGCTTTTGCTGTTGAGAAAATCAATAAAAAAATAATAATGCCATAAAAAGTTCATCTTTGTGGAAAGAAATGAACGGGCCAACGGGAGGAGGATAACCAGTTCATATCACTATACTTCCAGATAATGATCGTTGAACCGATGGATGGGGTCCCTCTTCCCCCCCTCTATTGCTTATTCTCTAAGCTGCTTATGGACCACTTTTTAAATTAGTTCTCGGGTTAATTCATCGACCTTCCCCGAACTATTATTTAGATTTTAAATCGATCCTTGAACTTTAAAATTTTTTAATCAAGTTTTTAAAGTATCAATATTGATTTAAGTTTGACTTGGGTCAATTGTAATCACAAGTATATTTACTGAATGAATAACTTGAATTTGACGTGTTAAAAAAACATATCGAATTAGATTTGGTATGTCCATGTAGTATGTACACATATGTTTATAATTTGATTTTTGTGTTTTAAATATGTTTCGAGTTTATATTTAAGGCCTTAGTTAATGGTTAAATTAACAGAACGATTTAATTGATATGATATTGATAGTTTAAAGACTTAATTTGAACTTAAGGATATAGAGAACTTAATTAGGACGTTTTGAAGTTTATGAACCGATCTAAAATTTGAAACATAATTTAAGGATGCTTGATATAATTAATTTTGAATTTAAAGTTTTAAGTCAATATTTGCGATTATTGATACTTGAATTTTAGATAATAAAAAAAAAAGTTTTCTAAATGGGTTTTTTGTTAAGTTGCCTTCCATTTTAAAGGAGGATTGAATCCAGGGGATAAGTGAAATGAAAATAGTTTTTTTTTTTTACCTTGATCAATAATTAAAGGTTCAATTTTTACTTTAAATATAGAGTAATTTTAAAATTCGTGACAAGAATCTACCCATAAATAAAACTCCAAAACTCGAATAATTTGGAAAACCATAAAAAGAGGATTAAAAGTTTCCATCCACATGCAAAACCAAAAGTGACTATAAGAGCATCACATTAAAAAGTTATCAAAAGCTTATTCTTTTGAGTTAAAAGTGTGTTTAATAAACTGAAAAAAATTAAATATTATTTTTTTATTGCTAAATTTTATAAATGTCGATTTATATTAAAAAATTGTTCGGTAAATTAATCTGTATACCGAATATATTAGAAGATTTGGTGAAATATTATAGAAACAAATTTGAAATTAAAATTCCATAGCCTCTAATTTCCTCATGAATTCTTTTTTTAAAATTAAAATTTTCATTTTATTTTATTTTATTTTATCCTAATAATTTTTAATTCATTTGTGTACTTTTAAAAATCATTAAGTAAGCCTTCACCAAATTGACCATAAAAAATCCTAATTATTTCAGTAGTAAATATGGCCCCACGGTTAAATGCAATCATGAGCAGCTACAACTGGATGGGACCGATTCATTAAAGACCAAAACATGAACCCTTAAGCATGCAATGCGGAGGTAGATTAAGTTTTAGTTCGATTAAAATCGGTATTGTTGACAGTGTAAGAAGACGGGGGTTTGAATATATTGAAACATGTTGTCCTTCTATTTAAGGATAGGAAGAGGCTATGAATAGTTCTAACAATTTTATAAAAAAGAACGGATATGATAATAACCTATAATGATATTAATGTTTAAAAAAAATCATACGATGTAGTAGCTTAAATTATATCGATTTTGGATTATATTTACATTTAATAATTATATTAAATTAAAAATAAATTTAATTATACCAAACATCCTCAAACTAATATTCAAATTCTATATCAATCTCTGAAATTCTAGATGTTTTAATTGAATCCTCAAAATATTAGTATTGTATCAATCTGGTCATTCAACCAATCTAAGGATGAAGCAAAATATATTTTTTTTGGGACCAAATTTAAGTTATAATTTTTTGAGAGAACTAAAATGTTACTTTAATATTGTAATAATATAGTTTTACAATTTCTCAAGGGGTTAAATTATAAACTTTACAATTCTAAAGGGCCATAATTGAATTATAGATTTTGGGAGGGTAAAATGCAAATTTTCCATTGGATTAACTTAAAATTTTACGAATTTTAAACATCCTCTAATGTTGCATGAAATCAAGCTCGAATTTGATGCAGAACATATTTAAATTACATGATTAAATTTAAATTTTATATAGGTATGTACTCTTTACCTATGACATGAATAACTTGAATATAACCCGTAAAAAAGAAAGAAAAAACTCTTTTAATAATTTTAGATTTTGGACCATAATTTAATCCCATTTTTGAATTAACACTTTGAAATACTAGTAATTGATACAAATAATATTTTAAAATATTGGTAAAAATACCTTTTCAATCTATCTCAAATTTGAAATAGAGAAATTTGATTTCTCTAAAAAAATCAGAACAATTTAATTCCTGTCAATTTCGAAAGTGAATAGCTTAAAACAATTAATCACGATGTTAATGTTTTCCATCAATTATATATGATTTTGATTGGTATAATAACAAATTTATCCCTCAAAATTTACGCATCCATTCAAATTGGTCCTAATTTAGTGTATAAGTGTTGAGGCTGGAATTATTGAATTTTTTTTTTTAGAATTAAGGCCAAAATAACAAATATATATAAATATTGAAAGTTAAATTTATTATCATGCGAATCAAAATCATTTACAATTAATTGAAGACAATAACGCCATAATCAATTATCTTCAATTATTCCCTTTCAAATTTTCGAAAAACATGAAAATTGTGTTTACCTAAAATATTATATTAGAAATAATGAAACGTGGAGAAGCAAAGCAGATTGATGCATAAGCAAAGCTTTCATAATGTCTCTCTCATTCATTTTGGGGACCAATTAGAAAGAGACACGTGAAACCAAAGTCAAATTATGTTAATTTGTGAGTGATGAAGACCCTAATTAATTATTATAATTTGGTTACTTACAGTTGGGAAGTGGAAGGATTGAGATATATTGTCTATCATCAATTCGTTCGTCTTTCTCATTCAATTAACTTCTTTTTTTTTTTTTAACATTTGATTTTCCTTCTGATTTTGAAATTTTTAACAACATAATTTTGATATTTCACCTATTACATATGTTTTTAAATAGAAATAAGGAAGCAAAAAAAAAGTAAGATGGAGATTTGTGGGAGTGTGTCTCGTATTTTCGGTCGAACAGACGATGATGTCACGACAAGAAGTTTCTTGACATTGCGATGTGTTTTTTACATAAATTGGGTTTATTTTATTTTTAAACTTTGATTATTTTAGAAATATTTTAGTATGATTAGAACTCTAATCTAAATTTATTCAAATAGGTCATTGTATCCTTGTTTTGATATACCAATAAAACTTTTTTTGAGGGCGATAAGATGTGATCGCATATGAGTTTTGATGAGAGTTTCATGATAATTATGGAGATAATTTTGTTCCCAAGTTAGGATTTTGTTTTTGAGTTTGGTATTGTACATTTAGTACATTTGGAATTATTTTCCTCATATTGTACTATCGTTTGTTTACTCATTTAGTGAAAAACTGAAGCCTCATTTACTTATGATTTTTATCCTTTTCAAAAAAAATTTTCACGTAAAATATTTGTGTGTTTGATCTTCTCTATTTTATTCGTTTGTTTATACGGGTTGATACAACAAAATTATTTATAAACTTATTATTATATTATGGGTTAATGTTAAATTTAATTTTTTTATCTTTTACATAAATAAATAAATATTAGTTTTCAATTTCAAGAACTAGAAATTACCTATAGTTTTTTAACTTTTGAATAAAATAATTCATTATCATTTAAAATTATATATATGAATCTGTGTGTTGGTTCGATGGTAAAGAGTGTTTATTGGCCTAGGTGTGGCATGGGTCTGAGTCGGTTAGTTGCGTTGTTGTTAAAATTTTATCCTCCACCTAAAAAAAATTAATAAATTATTGTTATTTTAAATAATTAATAAATTTAATTCAAACATAGTATTTTATCATGTCGAGAAAATATAACTAATTATCATCTAAAATTAGTAACGAAACTAATTAACTAAAAGCATGGACCTAATTGAACATGCCAAACCTTTCAGATAGAGGCCTGATCGCAAAAACAACAAAATGTGAGAGACCAGATATGAAATTAGCTCATTATTAATTTCCCCTAAATGCCCACGACATTTTCCTTCTAGAGAGATGTCACCAGGCCAATACCCATGGACATGATTTTTATATATAGTAAATATAGATTATATCGACTCTTAATTTTTGGCCCTTAAATTTAGTAATTAGGTTCCTTTTAGTACATAATTTTTTTTTCATATTAGTTTAGAAATTTGAATTTTTTTAAAAAATTTAATCTTCAACTTACATTTCGAGATATTTTACTGAGTTTAAAATCCAATTCACTCGAAGAGATGGTAACTCGATTGCGGACTTTTTTGCTAAGACTTGTGATAATTGTTTTGTTGATGTTCGTATGTTAGATATTCCTAGTGCTCATATTAAGAAGTTACTCTTAAGCGATTTCTCCGAAATCTAATTTTGGAGATTATGTCTTAGACATCTCAATGCCTTTTTATTCATAAAAAAAAATATTAAAATATCACGTCATCGAACTTTAACAAAATCCATTTTTTAGGGCTCAATTGAAAAAAAATTACCAAGCTCTCAAACTAATATGGACAAAAAAATTAAGGTACTACAATAAATTTAATTACCAAATTCGAGGACCAAAAATTACATTAATCCTTTTAAAATAAAAATAAATATAGAAAACATGTAAGACCTTAACTTAGCGTAGAAATTACATTTGGCAGTTAGCCCTAAAATGATCCATCTCATCATATCTCCAAATTAGATGGGGGCCTACTCGTCTTTGTTCTCATTTATCCCATTTACCCTCCATCCAATTTATTTATTTTTAGTAAATTGATAATTTTATAAATTATTAGTAAACTATCACCAAAATTTTAGTTTAAATTTTTTATGAGTTGTCATTATTTAATTTATCGAAAATTACTTTTAATAATTTCATTATAAATTTTGATAATATTTGATTTTTATGACACAATATCTAGAATTATCTATAATCCTTTTCAACCAGTAAATAAGAGAATAATACGTTTCAACGCATCCGAACTTACGTCCTCTTACACTGATAATAATACTCATACCACTAAGACTTAATCAGCATTTATCGATTTTTTTTTATATATACACAGTATAATATAATCTAACATCTATAAATAATAAACCAAGCCTTTAACAACAATTTTTTAACCATCAAATATATCTTAATTTTTATTTTACTGTAATTTTACAATAATTGATTAAAATATTTTTTATTTATATTATATTTATATTTTTTTTTAAAAAAAGTTTAGATTAAACGTTTAAAAATGTAAATATAAATATACTAAAAATTATTATTATTTTTAAATATTATAGGTATATTAAATGTATTACGATAATCTATCAATCATATAAATATTTATAATTTTATCACAATAAAAGTATCATGGAAGCATTTATAGTAGGAGTTCGATTGTATTTTATATTTTCTATTAAAAAAAGAGAAAATTAATCATTGCACGTTAAATTAAAGAGAAAATTGATCATTTTGTTAAAAATTCAATCTATTTTTATTGTTAAAAACTTATCTATGTGTGTCAGCATAGTGTACGTGTGACACGTCACATGTCATTATCTAATTATTTTATTAGCCATGTCTATTTGTAATAATATAAATAAATGAATTTTTTTAAAAGGGAAGGCTAATTTATTCATTGATCTAATTTATAGAGATTAATTTACCTCGTTTATTCAAGTAAAGAAGGGAAATTACAATCTACTCCTAAACTTAAAACCATTTGCAACCGTCGGATTAAAGATTATATATTTTTTAGTGATGATCAAGATCAAGATCAAGATCAATTCCTGATGTATATAAATACTGCCTTTTATTCCCTTCAGTCTTCACTTCACCCTCTTTCTCATTTCACACGGGTTGTGGCGTAGTTTAAGCAGAGAGGGTGCGCAGGATAAAGTCTCTTCACCATTGTTTCAACATGAAGGTCTGTAATAAAAATTTGTCTCTATCAGCATTGCTTTGCATTGCTGTTGCAGGAGTTTTGGGTCAAGCTCCTAGTAATCCTCCTACGTCTACGCCGGCGCCACCCACACCACCGGCTTCTACTCCTCCTCCGACGACTCAACCACCGCCTACACCAACCGCCACTCCGCCACCGGTTTCTACTCCTCCTCCCACTTCTTCACCGCCCCCAGTGACAGCTTCTCCACCCAGTTCTCCACCACCTGCTTCTCCACCTCCCGCTACTCCTCCTCCTGCAACTCCACCTCCAGCCACTCCTCCACCAGCTTCTCCACCACCTGCAACTCCCCCACCGGCAACTCCTCCTGCTGCTACCCCACCACCAGCTCCATTTGCTTCTCCTCCAGCCACAGTCCCAGCAATCTCTCCAGTACAAACACCATTGACCTCGCCACCAGCTCCGCCGACCGAGGCCCCAGCACCTACCCTTGGGGCTGCTACGCCAGGTCCAGCTGGAACTGACATGGTACATTTTCTCTTATTCCACCTTTTTATATCTTTCTTCTCCACCTACGATCAAGCTTTATTATCGGTTGAAATTTAAGCCTTTATGAAATTTTACAAGACAAAATATAATTTTATTAATGTTTTTATAAGATCAAATTATAATTTTATGGTATATTAACTTATGATTTTATAATCGTGTGTGTTTATCTAACATAAATAAGGATCTAAGCTTGTCCCGATATTAACCAACCCTTTAGTCATTAGAGATGGCAACTGAACCCTTCCCGATATATCTTTAACATAATCCGACTTAAAAATATATAATCGAGTTAAAACACAGTCCACTAATAGTATTACTTGATGGAACATCATACTTCAAATGATTCATAACCCTTTCTCGATTCATAAATAAGAGGATAATACACTTCAGCACACTCGAACTCACGTACTCTTATATTAACAATAATACTTATATCAATCAAATCTAAACTTAATCGAGCTAACGTTGATTTTCAACATATTATTGCAGAGTGGAGCAAATGGGATGTGGAGCGTACAAAAGATGATGGGAAGCTTAGCCATGGGATGTGCTCTGCTGAATTTGATGCCATAGCCGTGTAATGTTTCATTGGGCCTTGTTTTTCACGTATTTTATGGGCTGATGTCTCTTATGGGACTTTTCTACTATACGTATATGAGAGCCTACATTACTTTACCATTATATTGTATTCTTTGAGACATTTTTTTTTTTACCTTTTGAGGACACCCTTTTTTGTATTTGAAGGGAACTTATTGTTTATTTTGTTTGGGATATGTTGGTTCTCATATGATTGATTTTTCTTTTATTACATTCATATAAAAGTAATTACATTACTAAAAAAAGTAATAAGAGTTCACAAATATAGGAATCGAATCTTGAACTTCATACAAATAAATTTGAAACTCACACAAGTTTGACACTAAATTAGCATGATTGGTTAATAAATTTATATTTCTTTGTTTAATTTATTGAAATCTTATAAGTTTTTTAATGAACAAAATGGATTAGATCGGAATCATTTATCCAACCGATTGATTAAATTATTTAACCGATCGATTTAATTATCGGTACGATTGCTTAAAAAATAGGAAGTGTAATTCTGATGTGAATTGCTTAAGGTAGAAAAAGTGTGACCAAGAATGGAGAGCATGCATGTGGAAAGAAATGATTAAGAATGATGATAGATGAAGTTAAACCATTAGGTCCACCATTTATGGGTTGCTTTGAGAGTTGGGATTCATGGGATGTGAGAAGTAGAATTTGATTCATTGGGAAGTAGCCACATTTTTCTTAGTCCTACCATCAAAATTATTAATTGTTGATCGCTAGTACGATAATAATTAAATAAATAATTAAAATTTTATAAATATTCTCTTTTTTTTTTTTTTTTTATTATCTCAATTTTTGGTTTCTTATTAGTTACAAATGGTTTGATTAGAAACCAATTCAATATTTATATCCAAATTAATATACTAATTAATTTTCGGTCCAGTCAATTGATCCGATTCGAAGAACATTATTTATCATGAATGAATGTGTGTGGATGTGAATTAATTTATTTTATTGTTTTATTCGTCTTTACAATTTCAACATTATAAGTGAATGGAATTTTCGATAAATAATTTAATTTTTGTCCACTCACAAAACAAGTTTCTAAAACTTACTTATTATTTGATTATTATAAAATTAATAATTTTATTGCTTTTGTGTTTATTTTATCTATTTATAACATAATTATTAAAGTTATTATCGGATTATTTTATTTTTAGAAAGTAATATACCTATTTCATGAATAAAAATTTTATGAATATGCTTATGAATAAACTCATTCAATTTAAATTGCTTTAGAATTAAACTTTTGTTTTGGACTCGGATTTTCTTTCTTTATTTTATAATTTACTAAAATAATAATTGTGCCACGTTATTACACTTTTATCTTTCAGTATTAAGCTTAATTATTAAATATAAGTATCAAAGTAGAAAAAAAAATACAAATATCAATGTAAATTCAATTACTAAATTCAAAGGAAAAAAATACAATCATTTAATTTAAATTACTGTAACTAATTTAATATTAACATTTTTGAACTTTTTACCTCTTCCTATTCCCATATATTAAAATAATAATAAATATGAAATCAAATTTTAATTTAATTTTCACCCTAATATTTATGACACAATTTTCTATTAGGTTATTTGTAAATTAATAATAGGATATTTTATTAAATTAAAAACAAATAAATACATCTAAATTATTTTCACCTAAATTAAAAAAAAAAATAAACACACTTTTGGAAAAAGAGCTCCTTATTTCTCCAAGAAATTTATTATTTTTTAATCCAAGAGAAAATACTTTCAAATTTATTTGTTTATTTTTAAACTAATAAAATACAATATTAACGAATTACATATAATTTATCGAAAAATTATCCCACATAAGCAATGAGATTATAGTCACATGTGAAAATTACATCAAAATTAAAATTTGATGTATACAAAAATATACCAAATTAAAATTATGTATCAAAATTCATATATAATTTTAATATTTATCCCACTAAAATAATTCTACGAACTTTCATTACTCAACTCGAGAATATAAATTTTTATGATATTTTGTAATAAAACTACATTCCAAATGTAATTTTTTTTCATGAGCAACAAAATTAGGAAAAATAAAAAATATAAAATTGATTCTGTCAAAAAATAAATAAATAAAATAGATTGGTATTAAGACAATCTTCATGAAACTTAACTATCGTCGTGACAAATTTTCTAAAACATCTCATTCTTTTAGAAGTACCTATCTCTAACTATTTAAATGATGAATTTTTATACTGATATTAAAAATGAAAACACTAATATTTCAAAAGAGCATCAAGTTTAGGCTTAACCTTCTTAGTGTCAAGTACATAAGCTATGTAGGCATCACAATTCTTTCTCACAAATCTGGCTACGGGCTATAGTAGACGATATAACATTAGAAAGACAATGTGACCTCTCACCTACAACTATCACTTCTTCATTATCAGAACTTCTCAGAGTAATTCTCCGGCGATGACAATCTACTACCAGTCCATCCCAAGTATCACATCAAATTCATCGAAAGACAGTTCCATAAGGTTTGCTGAGAACTCATGCTCTTGCACTTTTAAAGGACAATCTCTATAAACCCTATTCACCGTTGTGCTTTGGCCAAATGGGTTGCTAACTATCATATTGTTTTCAGTAAAATCTAATTGCAAGCCTTTCTCTTTTACGATTGAAGCGCATATGTACGAGTGTGTGGACCCTGGGTCTATCAATGCATGCACACAAGAGTCAAATAAAGAGAAAGTACCAATAATAACGTCAGGTGAATCCTGCTCCTCTTGTGGCTTAATAGCATAGCAACGTGCTGGTACTAGAGTATTTGATTTAATCGGAATCTCTTTCTTAGCTCTCTGACTACTCCCAGAATTGCCATTCCTAATAACCTTTCTATTTCTTTGAGAAGTGGGGGCAGATCTCTCTGTTTGTGTAGGGGTACTGGCTATCTTCTTAGCGCAATCTTTGAAGAGGTGATCTTTGGAGCCACACACAAAGCACGCTCCTGTGAATCTCCAACACTCCCCAGAGTGTCTTTTGTTGCAGTGCTCACAAATCAACTAAGATGATCTTCTCACTAACCTTCCTGTACTGGCCACAGATGTCACCTGCTATCCAGACCTAGCTACTGAACCCTGACTCTGACTCTGACCATGCCTTTGGGTGTGAATTGGTGTAGAATATGATTGACCCAGAGAATCCCTAACCTTTTTGGTAGCTAGAAATGATGCAAAACTAATCTGTCCCCGACCTCTTTAATCTGGCTCCAATTCTTTCTTTTCTGCTCTTCTTCCTTAACTTGCTCTACTTTCAAAGTTCTCTCCACTAAGGCAGAAAACTCTCGAATATCCAAAGCTGCAAGGTGTACCCTAATCTCATTATTGAGGCGACGCTCAAATCTTGCACATTTATCTGCTTCTATAGATACCAATTCTTTGGCATACCAGCTGAGTCGTATAAACTCTCTCTCATACTCAGCAACAGTCATATCATTCTGCTGAAGATACAAAAACTCTGCCCTCCTCTTTTCTAAATAGATAGCACCAATGTACTTTTTCTTGAATTTAGCTAAGAAAAACTCCCAACTCAACTGTGAAGGCTGAACAATACATGCCACGCTAACCCACCAATAGTAGGCTTCCTCCTTAAGTAAGGAAATTGCACACTTTAACTTCTCTTCAGATGTGCAGTGCAATTGTTCTAAAATACTCTGCTGTCAGGGGATCATCATCTTTCCTCCCATTAAAATCTTCTGCTCCATACTCCCTAATTTTCTCAATAGGCGACTTATGTGGTATGGCTCCAGTGAGTTGTCTGATCATGTCAACCATAGATTGGAAAAACGCCTCCTGCCCTAACGCAACAACGCCAGTAGGGGCTTGAGGTTGTGCCTGTCCAGTACATATGTCCTCTGGACGAACCGATGCATGACTCTCTACTTCCTCATCTCCAGCCTTACAAGAGTCTGTGGACATCTTTCAACCTAATATTGACAAAAGAGTAGATTTGCATCAGTCACATCATGTACTTATCACTTATTAGGCATGTACGCTTAACCCCTAAGTTCTCTTACCAGTCTAAACCTAGAATCATCTAAACTTTACTTCTTATACAACAAATTGTAACACCCTCTACCTGAACCATTGAGATCCCAAATAAGAATGCTACATTTGATGCTAAAAAACATCTATAGTCATTTTTCCAAGGAGCTTCTCCGTGACCTATATCATATTACTACTCATTGTTCTCAAAACATTAACTTTACAACCAAATATCATGTGAAATACTAAAAAAAACTCATGACATTTCCAAATCTTATCATACCAATATTAATGAAACAATTTTTATATCTAAGAAATTCTCATAATTTCAAAAACCAACATCAACTACTGATTTCATAAATTTAAGCATTCACTTAACTATATACAACTTATGCACATGCCAGAGTATCTAAAATAAATATACAAGATAAAACAAGTGTGACTTAAATACCCACCTATGTCAATATCAATATGTGAGTCTAACTTCTGCAAATCCAACAGTTCTCAACTCCAATCTAGAACTTACATGTGGAAAAACAAACCCAATGCACTAAACATTTATATGCTTAGTGATGCTCAAATGATTTTAATTTACCTCATTTATTAACTTATTAACACCATTCAATTATAAAAAATATATAAAAGAAATAACACATCAAATTGAAATATAAAAACCTTAAATTGAACATAATAACTAACTTTAAAGAAATGAACTAATAAATACGTATATCTCCTGAAATATTTCTAGATATTGTATATACAACAAAATCAATTTAACTCAAAATTATATTAATTGCTTTTCACTTAAAAATTTAAAATTGAGAGACATACATTATATGTACCTATTAGATGTCTTAATTTAATAATCCTTAAGTAATCTTCAATGGAATTCTTGAGCTAGATACAAAGAATTTTATACAAATACCATAACGGGCATAGAGATGAAGAACTCACATTTACACACGACACAGTCTACAGCGAAGCTACGGGTCAGTGTATCAAATCATACCCAACCAATTGGCGAGTTTCCGCAATGAAATACATTTATTAATATACACAGTACTGCAATTTCTTTTTCTCCCTATTGGGATACCAACTACATCCAATCCTTAATTCCTACCAAGTTTACTAGTGGCTTATGGTCGTTTACTCAATCGAATATCATATTCACATATAACTTCAAAATACATCAATGTTTCTTAATATTTCTAGATTAAACCAATTTTTTTGTTCATTCAATTATTCAATACCATCATCCATCAATAATATAATGCATTAACTCAAACGAAAAACATTTCTTTACAAATAAACCATTCAATATTATAAATATTATAGCAACCTGCATACTAAATTTCTAAAAAATTAAACAATAAATTGTAATAATCAAGAAAAAAATTTAAGAAATTAAAATCATAAGAGCGGATACCAAAATAACAATTATGCATTTCATAAAATCCTTCGATTTCAACCTAATTCCTACTATATTAACATAGAAAATAGAAAAAAAAAATATTTCTAAACTTACCTTATGAAAGCCCTAATTGATCACTTCGAACTTTATCCCCTTCAATTTTTCTTGCTTTCCTTGATTATTAATTCTAATGGTGTAAATTTAATTCTTTAGTTTGATTTACTAAGTAACATATAAAATTTTAGAATGTGAGAAAGAGGAAATGAAAATGAAGCTTTTAGAGCAAAAGAAGAAAGAAAGCCATGAGAATAAAAAGATGAAAAGTGGATTTTCTTTAGGATCCACTGTACATATTAGTGGGACACGTGTCCACTTATTATGTATTTTTTTTTTTTTACTGAAAGAATCACACACGCGTATATATATATTTTTCTAAAAAAGAATCACACATAACTAAGATAGATATTTCTTTAGTTAAAGGATAAATCTTCCATTAAATCCTTCAATTTTTTATCTTAAAATCAAATTAGTCCATAAGTTTTTTTTTTTCCCTCTTTTGAGTATTACACTGAATGCAATGACATTACATATTCGAGATGTATGAAACAGTGATTTATGTTATCTATATATTTCTTTTCAAGAGTTTAATGTCACATTAGTATTTTCATCTTTTTTTTTTTTACCAATGTTCACTTATTATGTATTTTTTAAATTTAAAAAATGAGTAAATTAGTCTTTATATGATAGATCAAATAGCAAATTGATCTTTCTGTTAAATATTTTATCTATTTTTACTGTTAAAAATTAATTCATATATGTTAGCATGAGGTACACACGGTTATTACATCAATCATGACCGGTTTTTAGTAGTAAAATTTGATGAATTTTTTAACAGAAAGAAACCAATTTGCTTTTTTATCTAACATATAGAGATTAATTTACTAATTTTTTAAATAAAAAGAATAAAATACAATTTGACTCGTATTATAAAGGCTTTCATGATATTTTACCCTCCACACCACATTAAGATAAGGCTTATAACATTAAATACTCATGAAATGGGGGGGTGGGGGGGGATGAAACATTAAGAGAATATTTACTTCAATACAACTATGCAAATAATCTTGGCCATTCACAAATTGAAAAAACAATGAAGTTTATTCAAAGATACAATTCAAGAAATATGTGACTGATGAAAAAAACTATATTTTGTATTTACATTTTGCTTTCACCAGCACTATGAAACTGCAACCATACACCAATCATTTAACACATTTTACAGCAGGCTAGGCAATAAAACTAGTTAATTCCACCTCATTTACCATACCTTATATTCAAAAAATTCTCACAGAGGATCACAAATCCATAAATATTTGGAAACCTGTGAATGAATATGCTCAATTTTGAGATTAATAGGCTTGAAATAATGTATGAAAAATGATTTGTACCTTGTAACTTCTGAGGGGTTTTGCTCAAATGCACTAGCTACCAATATGAACCATTGCCAACATGTGATGATTCTATCTATTATGGTTTATCATACATCCATTCTCCGAATCATGGTGTCGGCGCCACCATTCTGTGCTTCTTCTAAGGCGGATTGCGTTCTCTCCCCTTTCATCCTGAGGGAATTCACAGGTTTCAGTGATGGATAAATCACTTGGAGGGATAAAACAATCAACAGAAAGGCCTGGTATGTTAAAGGCAACCTCTTCGATCGTCCAAGTTTCTTCCATCTTTGTTTTCGTATGGTTCATTGCAACTTCTCCGAACCTGAAAAGTGTAACGACGGTATGTCCAGAATGTGCTATCACGATACCTTCGACAGGACGGTAATCTTCGAGAAATGAATTGATTGTAGTTTCCCAATAAACTGTATCACCGCCAGTAGATTGAACACGAGTTAAATGTGAATCTTCCATTTGAACAAGTAATCCAGTCTTCTGACTGAAGTAGCCAAATAAAACATGCCTAATGATCTCTGCAGGGCCTTCACTTCTTGCCTTGAGTGTCCGAGGATCGGCACATAGCTTGAGGATGAAGCAATCTTCACCATTAATATTTTTTTCTCCTATGCATCTTGCATTAGCAAACATGATAGCTGTAGTTCTAGGGTCAAGACCCTAAAGCAGGAATATCAGAAAACCGAGAAGCAGCCAATGATCAACAATCGAATAAAGGGAGGAAATTTCTCACCTGAAGTGCACGACGCAAGGGTCTAACCGGACCCTTTGCGGTGTGTGCACCGAGCCGAGGTGTATGCCTCCATACAAGGTTCCCATTACAGCCAGCATGAACCTTGCAGCCCCTGACCGCAAGTTCAACATACCACATGTCTGGATTCATTTGCCAGAGTACAAACCAACCGGACTCGGCACCTCTAGAGACATTACAGCTCTTAACAATTCTCGTGGCGGTTTCGTATTCACAAGCTACCATTTTGAGCTTTCCCATTGCATACGCATTCTTAATGGAGCTTTGTAACTTTTGAACCCCAGTGGCAGCTATATACTGCTGCAATATGTAGTGAGCAGAAGAAGTTTCCTGCACACCATACCTCCATACCACAATCAATGGAAAAAGAACAGAAAAAAAAGAAAAATCAACAATGGGTAGCAATCTAAAGTGACAGCATTTTAGCACTCGAAATACAGCAAGGAATAAACCCTAATAATGATCCCTGCAGCCGTTAAAACCCTGTTTTTGCACCTGAAATTCTAAGTTCTAACAATATCTTTTGTATCCATCTGTTTGGAATCCAAGAAAATTGTATACTTCTACATGAATTTACATTAAACAGGTAACTAAAAAGAGAAAGAATAAAAGGGGGACTAACAATGGGAGTATCTTTGATGCTCAAGTGAGGCAAAGGATCAATGGAGCTAACATGAACTGGAGCTAATGGGGCGCCCATGATTCCAAGCAACAGCCTTAGATTAGACTTTCTGTGATTCGTGGAAGTAAATAACTGTCCTTTAACCCATTGTCCTATCACCGACCCAACCCACTTCGGATCCCCGGATTCCCCTCGGTCCGGCTCCGGACCTTCCATGAGAGGAGATAACGCTCCCCCGACTGGCCTTACACTCCCGGATCTCGCTATCAACGGTTTCGGTTGCACCACGTGAGCGCCGCCATGGTGGTTGTCTTTGTTTCCACGTAACGTAGTGGACATGGGTGAAGGGGGTCTTGCAGGGCTGTTGGACCGCGAGCGGGAGGGTGAAAACCCGCGAACTATATCTTCTTTGAGAGCTGAGAGAAAACCTTGCTTTTTCTCCATTAGTGGCCTGGTTCAAGTTTCCTTCTCTGATTTGGAGCTGAATAAATTAAAAAAAAAAAAAAACAGATACAAGAAAAAGGGCGAAAGTATCAGAGAGGAGAAAGTGAGTGCCCAAGTTCCTTCATGATTATGGAGAGTAAGAACCCGAGAGCAGAGATATATGCATGTATGCATAATATCTAAATTTGTATTTTTTTTATATTTATTAAAAAACTTAATATTTGAATATTTTATTCTGAAAATCAGTAAATCAGTGATTATATATTAGATCAAAATTAAATTTAACTTCAGTAAAAAAAATTACATCTATTTCTATCGTTAAAAATCAGTTTTTTTATGTCAACATGAAGAACACATGACACGTTACATGTTACTGTTTAGTTATGCCATCGATTATGTCATTTTTTAATTGTAAAAATAAATAAAATTATTGACAGAGATGATCAACTCATTCTTTGATCTAATGTACAGGCATTAATTTCTCATTTTTGAATACAGGTGGTAAAATGCAAATTTACACCTGTTACACTAGCCTAAAATCAAAAGTGTTGGTGTAATAGTAAGACATGTTGTATTTTCAGATAAAAGAATTGAATTCAAACATTAAATATGATATTATTGAAAGAATCGATCATAAATTCCGAAAATATTAACTTTCATAAACTATAAAAATGACGTAATGATATCTCAACAAAAAATGTTTATGATTAAACTTTATTTAACTTTGTACTCAATCCTTAAGCATTATATTTTTTAATTATTTTATTTAAATATTTCATAAAAATTTATTATATTAAATATTCGATCATTTATTAAATAATGGCTTTTAAGTAATTTATTTGATTAAATTGATATAATCCAAAACAAAGTGTGAACAAATATATAGGAATGGTATTGAAAACATAGTCGTAGAATTAAAGCAATATCATGACATTGGTTATCTTAGATTTGGAATTTGTCGCTCTCACCAAACAAATCCTTTGTCCAATCAACAAATTTGGTCACGTCATGATGTGCCTAAATTCGATGTATTTTAAGTAAAGTTTTGAATTGAGAAAATTATTTAGAAGAGTTTTATTTTGATTAAGGGATTTGATTCGATTCGATTTTAGGTCTAATCGAGATTTAATATAAGATTAAAATATTTGAGAGGTTTATATATTATAGGGATTGGATTAAATTAGTTTTTCTATTGTTAAATGAATTAATTTAATCTGTATACTATTAAAAAGAGTTAAATAAGTCCAAATTATAATAAGGTGAACATCTACTATATAATAAATGTTTTAATTTTTTTTAATTGCAGTTCAATTTCAAATAAAAAATTTAATTTATAAAACTAAAAAAAACTTTAAAAATATTACTCTATTGAACAATAAATGTTAACTTTATTCCAGTTTAACCTTATTAGATTCTTTTTAATAGAACAGAGACTAAATTGATCCATTTAATAGTAAATGGATTAAATTGATAAAATCTTTATAATAGAGGGACCACTCAAGTATATTCACACTATTGAACAGATTCCTTCCACCAAGCATTTGAACTTGGTCTGAATTTTAGAATTATCATTGTTAGAAGAGTTTTATTTAAACATCACTCTCAACCTAAATAAGATTAAGCTCGGATTGTAAAACTAACAAAAACACCTGTAATTATAAGAAAAAGAATTCATCATATAAATATAAAAATTGATGGGAGGTCCCTATATTATAAGGCCTAATCAAATTAATCTCTTTATCATTAAATGAATCAATTTAATCTATATACTATTTAAAATAATCAAATAAATTTAAATTGTAACAGAATTAACATTTACTATATAAAAATGTCTTGAAATTTTTTTCAGTTGCGATTTAATTCCAAAACAAAAAAATTCATTTACAAAACTATAAAAACTTTAAAAATATTAACTTCCTTAAAAAGTAAATGATATTTTTTAAACAATAAATATTAACTGTGTTTCAATTTGACATTATTTAATACTTTTTAATCGTATCGAAATTAAACTAATCTATTTAATAATAAAGAGATTAAATTAATCAAATCTCTATTCACCTATAAAAATCGAACCCTTTTCATTAAATTGTATTTGTAGTCTTTTCGTAAATATTTTGAATGCGTAGATGATGAGTGTAACACTCCATCCTCTACTTATCTTTAAATTCACAGCACGTTATAATAAGCACATCTCACCTTTCTCCTTTTTTTTTTTTTTTTTTTTTTTAAATTTTAAAAATTACTTTGCAACAACTTTTTTTACTGCAAATTATGTCACTGATTATTGTTTGTAAGTAATCATATTATCATCATTATTTTGCTTTGCTTAAATAATTATTTAATGCGTCGATTAAATTTTAGTGTGATTGATATGATATTATTATAATTGTAGAAGAACGTAGGTTTGAATGCGCTGAAACGTATTATATTTTTATTTATGGATTGAAAAGGGATTATGAATAGTTTTAAGTATTATGTAAAAAAAATTATGAACAGAATTTATAATTAAATTATTTAAAAAATATATTTGATATTGTTTTTAACTCTATCCATAAATTTAAAGTTTCTAACAAAATGAAAGATATTTTTTGTATATGTAATAAAAAATATTTAACAAAATTTTAATTGTATTTTAATGCAATATCTAAATAAGGATGTTATGAATAAATAAATAGTTTAATAATAAATTTGACCACTAACGTTTACATGTTTTGTTAAAATGGTTCTAATTGTATTTTTGAACTTTTTTTGGCCATCAATTTTTTTTCAAATTGTTTTTTTAATATATTTGATGGAAGTACTATTAAAAAAATTAATGAGATGATGTGGAATATTTTTAATGAGATGTAATTATTACTTAGATAGGGGCGAAGCCAGAAATTTTTTGTAAGGAGTTGAAATTAAATTTTAATTTTTAATAGTTTATATCTTTATAATTTTTAAACGATTAAATCAAAATTTTATAATTTTAAAGGGGGTCAAAGTGAAATTTTACCTTTACTTATTTAATATTTTAAAATTTTCAAAAGGCCTAAACAATAATTTTCCATTTTAGGGAGTCCAGGGCCCTTGCTAGCCCCCTAGATTCGCCTCTGTACTTAGATAACCCAATAAAATAATTACATGTGGAAAATAATAAAATAAATAACTCTTAATTTAAAAAAATAAACGTAATTATCTAAAAAAAATTCAAAATGAATGTGTTAGCAGTAAGCTGTAGCGTAGTTGTGTAAGTCAGTTAGTACAGTTAGCAGTTAGACAGTTATGTCAGTTAACATTTGTTACTATTAGTTTGCCTTCTATTATATAAAGGCTAAGGGTTGTAACTCAATGATTATGCATAATGAATGTATTCTCATTCTTGATTCAATTGAGTTTCTAATATGGTATTAGAGGTGTAAGTCAGTTAGTTTCTTGTTTCTGTTTTCTTGTTCATGGAATCTGCCATTGTTGCCGGTGGTAAGTCATTTAATCCGCTAACGTTTGCCTCTCAAAAAGTTGTTACGTTGGTGGATGATAGGAACTTTCTTGCATGGAAGCAACATGTGTTGCTTGTGGTAAAAACACATCGTCTGCATGGGTTTCTTGATGGAACTATACATGTTCCTGAGGCTACAGTTTCAAACGAGAGTGGAGTTTCAGTTGAGAATCCTGAGTTTGTATAGTACGAACAACAGGATGCTGCTATTTGTGCTTGGTTGCTTTCTACTATTAGTCTTGTGTTACATAATAGACTACTTGGAGATTCATCTATAGCGTCTATGTTATGGACTGCGTTAAATTAAATCTTTGGTATGCAATCTGCCACGAAAGCTATGAGGTATCGTTCTTTGTTACATAATTTTCGCAAAAATGACATGGCTATGAGTGATTATCTTGCTGGTATTAAACATCTATGTGACTGCTTGGCTAGTTGTGGACAACAAGTTCTTTTTGAGGAGCACAAGGCAGCTATTATTAATGGTCTACTTCCTGAGTTTGATCATGTAGTGTCTATTATCACTACAAGTCCTGTAATGTTTGACTTGCACGATGTTGTCATTGTGCTGCTTGATGCAGAGGCTCGTCAAAGTGCACATTTGTCGCAGGTTACTATTGCTACGAATCTTATCACAAAGAGTATTGATACTGTTACTGGGAGTACTTCTTTACCTACATATACAGGTCGTGCTGAACCTGCACGAGCTCAGATGAGTTTTAACAAAGGTTGTGGTCGTGGTAGGTTTGGTAATCTACAGTCTAAGTGTCAGATTTGTGGTAAAGTTGGTCATGTGGCACGCAAGTGTTATTTTCGTTATAAAGATAATGCTGATATGGTTCATATTCTAGAGGGGGCTCTTCGACTCGTGCTTCATTAAGGGTTACTGCTCATCATTGTTTTGTTCAGTATGGTGTTACTGGTATTTCTCCTTCTGTTCAAACTAATCTTGGTTCAGTTGTGGCCACTCCTAGTACTATTGAGGATTCAGCTTGGTATCCAGATAGTGGTGCAACAACTCATTTAACAAATGATGCTGCTCGAGTGACTCATAGTCAGCCTTGTCATAATACAGGTAAAGTGATAGTTGAAGATGGTAGGTCTACACCTATTATGCACTCTGGAACTGGTTTTTTGTTTACTGATGATAACAAGTTGATTATTAAAGATTTATTGTATGTTTCACAAATTCATAAGAATCTACTGCCTGTTTCTAAATTTGCAAAAGATAATCGGGTTTATTTTGAATTTCACCCTGACTGCTGTTATGTGAAGGATCTTGTGTCACACTAGATATTGCTTCAAGGACCTGAGTGTGATGGCTTATATTAGCTTCAGTTAAAGGGCGAGTTGGCAAATTGCAATGCTGTTAGTCTGAGTCAGGATGGATCATCAAATGTATCATTAGTGAGTCTTTTGGCATAAAAGACTTAGACATCCTTCAGTTGATGTCTTAGCTAGATGTTTGAAGTCATTCAAATTGTCTGTTCCAAAGAGTAAAGTTATTTTGCAATGTACTGCTTGTGCTTTAGGCAAACTTCACAAGTTACCTTTTTCTGACTTTTCTTCTGTATATAGTACACCTTTAAAGTTTATTGTTACTGATTTGTGGGAACCTGCTCCTTATTTTTCTAATGGAAAGCAGTACTATATTTCGTTTGTGGATGCTTTTAGTAGGCACACTTGGATATTTTTCTTGAAACAAAAGTCAGAGACCTTGGCAGCATTTTTACTGTTCAAGAAACATGTTGAACTACAGCTAGGGTGTCAGATCAAACAAGTGCAAACTGATGGAGGAGGTGAATTTCATAGTTTCGAAAGTCCCTTGAAGGAGTTTGACATCAAACATCGTGTGTCCTGTCCACACACGTCTGAGCAAAATGGAGTTGTGGAGCATAGGCACAAACAAATAGTGGAGACAAGTTTGACTCTTTTAGCTCAAGCATCTATGCCATTATCATACTGGACTTATGCACTTCAAGCTGCTGTGTTTCTTGTCAATCGATTGCCTACTAAGGTGTTAGATGGAGAGGCTTTTATATTTAAGTTGTGTGATCAAACACCAAACTATGAACAATTGAAGTTTTTAGATGTAGATGTTATCTGTTGCTCAGACCTTATAATCGTCATAAGCTGTAGTATCGTTCAATTCTTTGTGTTTTTCTAGGATATGCAGATAAGTATAAGGGTTACAGGTGTGTTGATCCTAATGGTAGAGTTTATATCTCTCGTCATGTTCGATTTAATGAACATGAGTTTCCATTTGCCCAGCAACTTGGTGTGAGTCAATCATCTGCAAAAGTAAGTCATTGGGCATCATCTATGTTACTTGTGTTTATTCAACCTCCATCAGTTGTTTCCTCTACTTCAGCATCTTCTCTACTTATGGCTAGTGTTCCTCTTTTTAGCTCATCTACAGATGCTGATCCAGTAGCTCATGCACCTGTTGCCACACCTGTTCGGTCAGGTTCAGTTGCATTTGATACATTCACAATTGTGGCTGTTGGTGTTTCTGCAGATAGTGTTGATGATTATTTTACAGATGTTGCTAGTTGATGCTGATGATTTGTGTTCAGAGACTGAAGAAGAAGCTGTTGTGTCTAATCAGGTTGGTAGTAATCAGTATCAGATGATTACAAGGAGTAAAAATGGAATATTTAAGCCTAAAGTCTATACTATTGAGTTGAGTCAGTTTGAACCTAAAGACATACATGAAGCAATTTCTATTCATTCTTGGAAGAAAGCTGTTAAAGATGAGTTGCAAGCACTGGTTCAAAATGACACTTGGGAGCTTGTTCCAGCACTAGTTGATCAGAACTTGGTAGGGTGCAAGTGGTTGTTTAAGAATAAAACGAACCCTGATGGGAGCATAGCTCGAAATAAGGTCAGATTGGTGGCGTAGGGGTTTTCACAAGTTGCTGGTACTGATTATCATGAGACTTTTAGTCCAGTGATTAAAGCCAACATGATTCGAACTATTTTTGCTATTTTTGTGTCTCAAGGTTAAAAGATAAGGCAAGTAGATATGAATAATGCTTTCTTAAATGGGGCATTGTCAGAAACTGTGTATATGAAGCAGCCACCAAGGTTTGAGGTGTGTGACTTAGCAGGTAGGCAACTAGTATGCAGACTAAAGAAGTTATTGTACGGGCTCAAGCAAGCCCCTCGTGCATGGTTTCATACATTGAAAGAATTTTTAGTAACAGATCTGCAGTTTCAAAATTCAAAGGCAGATACTTCTTTGTTCTTTAAGAAAAGTGCTAATGGTTATATAATCTTGTTGGTATATGTTGATGATATTCTAGTGACAGGATCACTCACTGGTGAGATTGATGAGATGATTAATAGTCTTCATCAAAAATTTTCTCTCAAAGATCTTGGTCAACTGCAATACTTTCTTGGGTTAGAGGTTACTCACTTACATAGTGGTTTGCATGTATCTCAGACTAAGTATGCTCGAGAGTTGCTTGAACGAGCTGGAATGACTAATGCCAAAAGTGTTCCTACGCCAATGGTAAGTGTTCCTACTTTGTCCGCTCATGTTGGTGAACAGTTGGCAAATGGAACAGTTTACAGAAAGGTAGTAGGTGGTCTACAATATTTATGTTTGACGAGGCCTGACATTGCCTTTGCTGTCAATAAAATTAGTCAGTATATGCATTTTCCAAAAGATGTGCATTGGACAGCTGTGAAACGTGTGTTGAGGTATGTGAAAGGAACATTGGATCATGGTGTTTGGTTTCGTCCTTCTACAGTCAAACTCATAGGATTCTCACATGCTGATTGGGCAAGCTCTCTGGAGGATAGAAAGTCTTCTTTTGTTTATTGTGTTTATCTTCGTGAAAACCTTATTGGGTGGTCATCCAAGAAACAGTCTGTAGTCTCTAGGTCTACTACAGAGGCAGAGTATAGAAGTCTTGCCAATGCTACTGCAGAGCTTGTTTGGTTTCAGTCATTGCTTGCTGAGCTTGAGGTTGTGTCGAGCAAAGTACCAGTTATCTGGTGTGATAATTCCAGTACTGTGAGCTTAGCTGCTAATCCTGTTTTACACTCTCGAGTTAAACACGTGGAGATCGATCTTCATTTTGTTCGGGATAAAGTGACAAGTGGACAGTTGGAAGTAAACTATGTACCAGGAAATTATCATATTACTGATGTACTAACTAAGCCACTAACAGTGGGTGTTTTTGAATGTTTTCGAGAGAAGCTGAATGTAGTATCATTAAATAGTTTTGCTGAAAAGTGAAGGGTGCAGGGAGAATGTTAGTAGTAAGCTGTTAGCAGTAAGTTGTGTAAGTCAATAAGTACAGTTAGTAGTTAGACAGTTTTGTCAATTAACATTAGTTCTATCAGTTTGCCTTCTATTATATAAAGGCTAAGGGTTGTAAATCAATGACTATGCATAATGAATGTATTCTCATTCTTGATTCGATTGAGTTTCTAATAACATATTCAATATTTTTAGTTTAATTTAATTTTTCTCCAGGTTGTTTCAAGCACCAAGTTTTGTCTAATTCGATCTAGAGTCCTAGGTCAAATCCACAACTTAGGCAACTTTCGATCCTATTTCGCATGCGTCCGTATCACACGGGTGTTACGTGTACTTCATGTTGACGTATATAAACTAATTTTTAACCGTAAAAATTCATGAAATTTTAACAAAAGAACCTGCTTACTCATAACCTATATAAACCAATTTACTCATTTTTAATACATAAACCTCCGTATCCTTTACCCAAAAAAAAAAAAGAAAATCTTAGTTCCACACCTATATAAATCAAGCCCAAAGTAAAAACATTGAGGCAGCTAAGCTAACGTTGCACATTGGGCCACATTGATCATAAGCTAATTTGTTCCAAAATAATTCAACCAATATCAGGCCAAAAATAAAAATACAAAATTCAACTTATAACTGTTTTATATATTTTATTTGACAGTTACATAAGAGTTTGTTTTAAGTATGCAAAAGTATTCGGATTTTGGGATTTTTAAGTCGGAGTTTTGTTTTACATGAAAAACATTTAAAATATTATTATAAAGTAAACATAGGGGTTGGTAATTGAAATTGATTTAAATTTGAATTAAAATAAATTTCGGTTAAGTTTATATGTGATAAGATTAATTTAAAATAAAATTTAGATCGAAAACTCATACATGCATAAATATGCATAGTGAAATTACTAAAAGCATATGCATAATTAGAAGAGGTTGATAGGGGTCGACTCTCTTTAAATTGAAAAAAAATTTATTTAAGAATTTAAATTTTTTAAATTAATAAAAGTAAAATTTTATTTTAATCCCTCTAAAAATAATAAAAATTTGATTTAATCATTTAAAAATATAAAGATATAGACTGCAAAAATGATGAAATTGTATTTTTACTATAATAAAAATTATAATTTAATTTCGACCCCTTAAAATTTTTTTCTGATTTCGCCCCTAACTAAAAGAATATTAATTTTACAAAGTAATATACATGATTTTGAGACTATTTTTGTCTTTTTATAATTGATATAAGATATAGAAGAATACATTTCCATGTTAAGATTTGAACTCAAGGTATTGTAGTTTTCATCGTTTCAACTTTACCAATTCAATTAAAACCACATTTGATTTTTATATTAATTTTTATAAATTTATTACATATTTTTTTTACTTACGCATGTAATTAATCAAATATTATAATTATATACTTGTAATTATTTTTTGTAATAATTTAGTCCCCTTGCTTTTTCAATCAAATTTAAAATTCAGTCCCTTTATTTTTTTAATTTCAAAATTCAGGATCAATTGTAAACATGGTTACAATTTTTTTTTATTAATTTCAAGTTTATTAAAAATGTCATTTTTTCAATTACGATACTACTAAACGAATACTTTTTCATTTCAAAATGTTACATTAATAAATTTAATAAAAAAGTTCAACTGTATTAATAATTTAAGATAAATTTTGAAATCTGAAAATAAAAAGATTAAAATTCTAAAAATAAAAATAAAAATAAAAAATTATAAATATAACTAAAATCTAAAATATGAAGAGTAGGAGGCATATGTTAAATATAAATCTATCCATGGGCCGGGCTGAGCCTTAACAAGACTCTAGGCTTGAGCTCGTATTAATTTTTTTATATTATTTTTTTAAAATGTCACAAAAAGCAGTAAAAATTAAAATAAATGATTTTAATGAATTGAAATTAATTTTTTTAAAAAAAATTATACTTAAATAATACTAACATAGGTGCAATTTAATAAGCAAATGTTTTTAAAACAATAATAAAATTAACAATAAAATAAAAATTATATAATATCAAAATAATAACAATAAAATAGTAACAATATAATATTAAAATTACAGCAAAACAATAAGAAAACAATTATTTTTTACAAATTCGACTCAAATTGAAGTTTTACATGAGGTTTTATCCCTTTTTTTAATGAATTTTATTTTTTTATCCAAATTTATTTTCCGAATTTTTTTTATTTTTCACTTTTTCAGACAGATTTTTTAGCCCGGCCCATAGATGTAGTTAAACGTAACAAAATTATAAGAGTAATTAGGGTAAAACTCTAAAACGAAAAAACTCATGAAAAATTATCTTGAAAAGCTGACAGCGGGGGGCCAACGCATTCAGGCGTTACAATCTTAATAGTAAATAGGAAACTGAAAATGTTGCCATTTTGCATTTGAGCTTTTTGTCTTGTTTTATTTTTCCTATATTGCCCATCTGGTTCTCTATTTCTTATCTGTGTAAGATTAAAGTAGCCAACTCCAATTATTCAACTGCTGTTTTCAAAAACTAAAAATAAATTCAAACAATTTCATCTTTCGTTCTTCTTTTTTATGAAAATCTAAAATTTGCAGAGCTGGATCGTTATGGTTATCAAAATCCCAGCCTTAGGATCAATGTAAGTATCTGTTTTTCCTTTCTATCAATTTAAAAAAAAAAGTCTAATCTATTTCTCAATTCTGTAGATTACACTTTAATCGTCTCAGTTACTGATTGTTCTTTTTGGTAGATTTTTAAATTCTTCATGGAAACCTAAAATTTCTTGCTGGAAATGATGAAATGTGAACATGCATGATGCGAACTTAGTTATTGATTACTTCTTTAATTTCAATTTTTAAAATAAAATCACTGTTGCGTTCTTCGTAATTACTTTTTATTTTTCCAATGAATTTGGTTGCAGATACATCGAGTCATGCAGGAGGCATGGTGTTGCACCGAGAACTGGATTTTTATCTGCTCTCTTTAAGGTTTGTCCCGATAAGTACTTAGATTTTCATGTTCGCAAATGTTACGAAGTTGCATGCATATTTGTATGTTTTCCAGTGCTCTGGAATGAACTTTAAATGTTGAGAATTTAGACAAAATGCGCTTGGAGCTTCTGATCATTAGTCTAGGAGCCTCAAATTGGCTTGTGAGGCTTGTGATTCTTCCGATAATACAGTCATGCTACCAGTGTATTTCAATTAGAGAGCTGAATGTTCTTTACAGGTTCGTTGTCTTGTGAGAGTGGCATTTTAGTTATCCTGCTGAGAGTAGCAAGAAAAATGTTTGGCATCATGCTTAATAGTTTTAAGCTCTTTTTCTCAGACCTCTTTCAGGCGGTAGTAGGTAAGGAAGGAATAATTTCTACTGTTCGGTATAGTGCGGTTGAGATGTTCTAGGAGTTGGATTTTGGCACTCAGTCTTATTAAAAAGTGTTTGATTATACACAGTGCACCTTATAATCCATCTAAAAGTTCAGTCGTGTTGTTTATGCTTAGTTTATCTATAATAATTCTTGAAGTGATGCTTCTAGGTGAATCCTTACGATGGAGAACTTAGTGAAGTGAAAAAGTTATTTAGCTGGTTCTATGGCTTACACGTGATCCAAAGACACAGAAATTGTTTAGTTACAACTAAACATGGTTAGTGATGTTGAATGAGTAAAGAATGCTCTAGAAATCCAAAGACCTTGAAGCTCATGCCTAAAATGTTTGATAAGTCTCGAATATGAAGAAATATCGAAAGCTCCCTATAACTTCAGCTCAGGTTATTAACATCTCAGTGCTTAGTTAATAAGCATAGAAATGTAATATGAATAATCTGAATAATGTAGTCCATATTGTTGCTTGGTGTAGCCTTTAGGTGTGTCTATTATGGTGGCCTTGGGGGGGGGGGGGTTTGGCACCCTTTGGTATTATTGCACAAGTCTGTAAAAGATGGCAAACTGTTATAAAGTCTAGTTTGAATGTTTTTATACTAACATTATATCCAAAATTTTGGCTCAAAGGACTGTGTTCTTCCTCTTTATCAAATGTGGCAAAGAGAGATTGATTTCTATGGTTAAATATGATAAACACTAACTACATTTTCATATCTCCTTGGATTTCTTGAGCCGAAGAAACATAATTTTCCTTTCCCTTTCAGTGACTGTTTATAATTATTTTGCTGATGTCTGTGCAAGTTAAATCAGATAAATACCTTTCTCTTGGTTGAACTTTTCAGGCTGATGTTAAAAAATCCCGCCATGAGTTATGTGTACTGGAGATTTTATTGGACCATGTGAAGGATATTGATTTTCATCCACTTCTTGAAGTGACTACAAGAATTGGTGATTCTGAGATTGAAGCAGTTGATGTGCTCAATGAATCATCTTGTGCATTGAATGGAGAATATGCTTTAGTTCTGATTCGATCTATTGATCAGAAACTTCGGATTGTTGATCTCCAGGATTTGTCATTTGGGAAGGACTTCTTGCGGTATAACAGAGTTTATTATGCATTAGTATCCTTTAGTAAAGTATCTGATTTTATACTTGTTTAAATGTGTCAGACTTTATATTTTTGTTGCCACTCTTTTAGGGATAATAGAATCGTGAAGTTGTAAAAGTTTGTCTGGAGAAAATAACTTTATTGGCTTAACATGTTGAAACATTTTCAAACTAATTATAATAATTTATGATTTAAGTGGTACTTCAACTGGTGATATTTTACAATACTTAATCTACTCGTGTGCATTTCAGGAGGTAAGTCTCTGCATTTAGGATCTCAATAGGGAAAGTGTATATTTTGAGAAAAAAAGAAAAGAAAAAATGGTAAACAATGCAATTAGCTAATACAATTTAATGCTTTTGGAAATGTTAACCACACTTTCCCTTTTTATAATCAATTGTGTAGCATAGTCCCCCATATGGTAGGATAATGATTTCTCCCTTTTTTTTCTTCCTTCAAAAATGTTGTCATCAATGACCATGAGGCTCTTGGTCATGATCACACAAGAAACTATTAAGCTATTGTCGTTGTCTTTGGGTTTGGGGTAGTGTTGTGAAGAACCTTAACCAAGCCTAAGGTTTTAGTGAGTTGAAACTTGACAACTTGAAAGAGAATAGAAGAGAACAATCTACAACCAAATAACGTTCTCCTTGAGATGTGTGAGAACGTGTAAAACCGATTTTATACGGACTTGTATTGGCATTGCTTGTGACCAATACAAACCCAAATATTCTTGTCAAGCCTCAATATAGAAAATAATAAGATAAAAGCATTAAAGAGCTTGTTCTTTTACTTATGGTACTTTTTGAGTAACCCAAATATCTAATGATCGACATTGCTGATTAAATTTCACTTTTTGCCTTTATCTTCTCTATATCATATGTCTTGGATACTCTTTTAGGCATAGATAGAGTAATCAGGTGCATAGGATGGCAATTTAACTTAGTTTTAGTTTTCGTTTTAGCTTTAGGTTAAGGTATGGTTAATTTTTCCTTGTATCTGAAGGATCCTTGGAGGTCATATCTCCTTATCCGTGTGTTGAACACAAAGTGTCGGATACCGGTACTTCATAAAAAATGTAGAGTCCGAGCAACATAGTGGGTTAGCACCATGTTGGCATGATTTTTTCCATGGCCAATGGGGATTGGCAACGGAGAATGTGGTTTTTGTTACACGTGTCCTATGGAGGATCATGATTTTTGGATCCTTCGTTATCCATTTATTGATGGAGCTCCACTTTTCTGTAGAATAATTTGGAAATTTATATATTTTCAGTATTCACCCTTTATTTTATTTTGAATATTTCAATAACATGTTTTTGATTGAAAAGAATCTTTTGACATTAGCCTTGGCTTGCAATAATCTGATGCATGTTCAAATTGTAAGAAGGTAGTGGTAGCAAAAAGATGAGGTTATTGTTCTCTATTTTGAATTTGTTCTATGAGTTCTAATAACATAGTTCCTTTCTATATTGCTTGGTACAATATTTTGAAGGTGATATCTTCTGGGATTTTTTTCTAAATAACAACCATCTAGCAGGGACACCGAGAGTGTAGGTTCATATAGATCTTAAGGTATTTATGGTAATTTCGAAAATCAATTGGGGTGATAAAAATCAAGAAATGAAGACGATAATTGACATAAAAGGAAATTGATTATCACATTAAACTCTCCATTCAATATATAAGGAAAACCAGTGAGTTCTCGATAGTAACGCGTTCATGTTATCTATATATCATGTATTTATGTTGAAACAATAGTTAGTGAAGCTTTAGACAGGTTTCCTTTCTTGATAGTTCCCTCCGAATTTTCAGCTTGTAGTCTTTCATAACATAGTAATAAATATTCATTGAATTTCAATAGTTGCGTGAGGATATTTGGATGAAATACTAAATCAATGCAACTAGAAAAATAGATAAGCATTATATGCTGTTCGACACGTGTTAAATGTTTACTCAATGTAACCGATCTTCATGAAAATGACGTCAACATTGTTGAAGAAGTTAAATGTACCCTCTAGATTTGATCATATAGTTGTCATTTAGCTAAAAGTGGCTATCACTTGTCGTTTTGTTATATTTGGATCGGCTTAGACGGGGATTTCATTTGTCAATTTGGCTTTAGAAAGATTTGGTTCTTTTTCTCCTTCTCTCTTCCTTTCCCCATCACGTTCTCATGAACCCTTTGTTCCTTTTGGCTTACTATTTCTCTTTGCAAACTAATCTTTAATGACTACTATAAATGCTAATGCATATTTGAAAGATATGAATTTCTCTGCTTGAGAGGCCTTTGGAAAAGCTGTTATCACTGTTCTCATGAATGTAACAGGAAAATTCCTGTTTCTTACTTGGTTTCTTATTTTCTTCTAGCTGTTTCGATTTGCAAATGGTTGAGTACACAGAGTGCTTCTGTTAGCCTCTAGTAGATGATATGTCAAGGAGTTGACTATCTGTACCAGCTGGAGCGATTAGTTTGATTCGTCACAGTCAAGTTTAGAGTTTGCTGTGGCTCTTGTTAGATTGGGCCTCTCCACCTGTTCCCATTTGGTTTAGGTTGGATGTTTAGCAGTTACATTAATGATTTCTTCTTGGTCAGCTTATGAGAGGGATTAGAAATACTTCAAACATTCACATTTTGATAGCTACTAGATTTTCTTTTGGCAATGTTTCAATTATAACCGAAGCCTGAATGAGTGCTGTTGCATAATTTGGAGATGCTTGAATATGGTGAATGTTTTGGGCCAATATCATGTTAAATTAATTTCTTCTTTCTCTATTTTGCTTAAGTTCCCATTTTGTAAGTTGTGTTACGCTTTCTTGATTACTGCCCCTTAGTTTTGTGCTATCTAGATGATGCATGTTATGATAGTTGCTTTATCTCTGTTGGAAAATTTTGTAAAGTTAATAAATGGTTTTATATGTCTTCGATTTTTTTAACTAATTTGGGTTATCATTTAGGGATGTTTCTCAACGAGGGCTACAATGCCAAGTTCTAAACTTGAGGTCTTCGCATTTTCGGAAGCTCAACTTGGTGGGCGAATTTTTGCGGTTACACACCCTTAACCTTGACTATAGCACTATGCTCAGTAGCTTTCGGGAGGATTGTTTTTCTTCCATGCCGAATCTGATGTGTCTCTCAATGTGTGAGACCAGAATTTCCAACTTATGGACTACAATTGCTGCACTTTCCAAACTTCCTTCTTTGGTGGAGCTTAGGTTTCAAAACTGGATATGCTGCAATGATGTTGGATCCTCTGGATCTTCCGGTGGTGATGATCAAACTGAACCCATTCAACCGAGCAATGGATCTCACCTTGAGATGCCACCTATTAGTCTTGAGTTACTTATAGATCTTGATGTCATGACTGAACAAGCAATAAGAAATTTGCTTCCATTCAGTATGGATCAGAATTTTCAAAACACAAATGAGGACTCTTCGGATGATAGTGAAGTAGATTTTTCTATTCACCTGGAGGGTGATCCATTGGATGCATCATCCAGTGCACCTCCTGGGTGGAACAGAGAAATCAATCTACCGAGTGAGGTGAATCTATGGCCTCTAATCACCAGGTTCTTTAGCTGTTTTGTTGATAACATATTGTGGGGTATTAAGGTGCTGAAAAAAAGGAAGTTAATGGTTTGTTGTTTAATGTGATAATGGTATCAAGGAGAAATAATTTTGTTTGCCACACAGAGAATTCCTAATATGCTAGTTAAATTCTCCTAAGTTAGTAGTTATTTTAATAGTATTTCCTTATCATTTCTCATAACTCTATCTTAATATTAGGTGAAATTTCCCTTATTTTATAGCTCAGAAATGAATGAGCATATGATAGGATTTAGTCCTGGCGTTCACTCTAAATTCCTAATAGACTCATTGACTATGAGAGTTTCTTTGGATTGTCTTGTTTAACATCTTTCTTCTAAAGCCTTGGTTTTGATAGTCCTTGTATGTTATTCTGATTCATTTGGCAGGTTACTTCTGCTGCTTTGTCAAATCAAAATGGAGAAGAGTCTTCTGAAGGTGCCATCTCAGGGCATGTTGCAGATGTTTCATTCAAGTACATTTCTGAACATGCTTCACCAATATGCTTTGAGCAACATTATAGGGAGTTCATGATAGCTTCAATACCCCAGTTGAGAGTTTTGGATAACTTACCTATCAGAAATATTGATAGAGAAATGGCTAATCTGACTTTCTTTAAACATTTTGAGCGCCTACCTTATAGAAGGAGCGATAAAGAAAATGTTGTTAGTATATTGCAGAAGCGTGAAATTAGAGCAATCCCTTCTAGCTTCCGGACACAAAAGCAAATGCCAATGGATCCTGTTGGGAAGTCGCGACATTCTTATGCCCGATCTCTCTGTGCTGCAAAAATGGGATCTTCAGCTTGGCCATATATGCATTCACTTTCTATTTCAGGCAGCGATTTGGGAGATGAAAACAGTAGCTTTCGTCCAAGGCAGTTTGAATATCATCCAACTAACTCCAGCCTAATGGTCTTTGGAACTTTAGATGGTGAAGTAGTTATTGTCAACCATGAAAAGCAGAAAATTGTTAGTTACATCCCTTCATTGGGGACAATGAATAGCGTGTTGGGGCTCTGTTGGCTCAAGCATTTTCCCTCTAGGGTGAGTAAATACTATGACGTGCTCCTAAGAAAGGTTAAATTATAGTGCTCTCTAGCTTCATAAATGTGTTTGCCTACTTTATTTCCTTTTCCTTTTGAAACTTATTGTTTTAGTAGAAAGTGAACACTCACCACTTTAGAGATCTTAACAATTCTTCTAAATTTCATTCCTCAGTGCCAACTCACTGAGTTTTACCTTTTTCATTCAGCTGATAGCTGGTTCAGATAATGGCTCACTGAAGCTGTACGATATTCAGCATTTCCCATCAACTCCCAACGGCTTGCGTACCGCTAGTTCTGTGACCTTTGATGAGTTTGATCAATTAACATCTGTTCATGTTAACTCTACGGATGAACTCTTTCTTGCAAGTGGGTACTCAAAAAACGTGGCTCTGTACGATATCAACAGTGGAAGACGGTTACAAGTGTTCACTGATATGCACCAAGAACACATTAATGTAGTCAAGTTTTCAAACCGTTCTCCATCAATTTTCGCTACTTCATCATTTGATCAGGATATTAAGATGTGGGACTTGAGACAGAAGCCAATAAGGCCTTGCTATACTGTTACAAGTTCTAAAGGAAATGTGATGGTCTGCTTCTCGCCAGATGATCACTATCTTCTCGTCTCAGCTGTTGACAATGAGGTAATTTTTTTAATAGCTAATAGCATTAGTTTGCGTGTCTGTGCTAATCTTATTCCATGTATTTGAACATTTGGTTTCATACATGGTCTATGAGTAAACCTGGTCCTTATATTCTGGACTTAAAAAAATAATAAGATAGATGAGGATATGAAACCACTGCTTGAGAATAAATTTAACTAGAAATGCCTACTATGATTTCACCATTTTTGTGAAAGATTTTCTGTGAATAGAGTTTTAATTTTGTTATAATAGGCATTTTCGTTTTCTTCCCATATTTCAGTTTTCAGTTTTGAATCTTTCCTCTCCAAGACGATGGATTCAAGTTAACCAGCCAATAAATGCAAAGTTAGCTGATAGGACTCTGATATGGACGCTTTTATTCCAATAAGTTTTAGTTTTATTTATTTTCTTTATTATATGAGGTTTTATTAAGAGTTTTAGTTTTACTTATTTTCTCTATTATATTAGGTTTTTATTTCCTTCATAAACTCTAAGTTAGGAATTCTATTTTATGTCAATTAGGACTTTTTCCTTTGTTATTAACTGTCTATAAAAGGCTGCCAATACGAAATAGAGAGGTAAGCAATTATTCTATCAAAAAGGAACAAGGGGTTTAGTCAAGGACAAATCTGCCTCTTTGAGTAACCCTAGGTCAAAGCAAGAATTCTTCCTCGTCTAGACCCGTGACTAGATCCTACATCAAGGCCCATAACACACTCTTACAAACTGCCACTTTGGCAGGGTCATAATTTGAGTAATGACTCTCGTGGTTGTGGAAGTGCCACCATATTGTGCTCCTAAGAGAATCTATAGCCTAGTTTCAGTTCCAGTGAACTTGAATATCTCAGGTTTTGTTTTTCTTTGGCCAAAACTTGCAAAACTCAATTGAAATGCTCTCTTCTTATTTCTTTAGTTTAAATTTTGAATTAAAATTTTCTTAATTGTATTTTCGAAACATTTATTCCTTTTCTAAGAATATGCCATTTAAATGAACCTTTACTTTGAACTTTTATTATTATTATTATTGAACTGCATATTGGTATGATTTTGGTTTAACTTGTTGACATTGACAGGTAAAACAGCTCTTGGCTGCTGATGGAAGCCTTCACCTGGATTTTAAGATACCTGCTACTGGCAGCTCGCAAAACTACACTCGTTCCTACTACCTGAATGGTAATGACTATATTATAAGTGGGAGCTGTGATGAGCATGTTGTCCGTGTTTGCTGTGCTCAAACTGGGAGGCGTCTCAGGGATATTTCTTTGGAGGTACAGGTGTCTTTAAATTTGCACATATTTTGTCCAACATCACTGCTCCATAATTTATGAAATATAGATCAGTATGGAGACACGGTCCCAGCATGGACCAAATTTTAAAGACAGGATATGCTTTTGGATAGGTTGCTGAAATTTTAGGATCAGATGGAAATAGCCTGTAGGAATAAAACTTCTAAGATTTGAACTGGGTCTGATTTGTTTGATTTTAAAATTTTGCTGTACTAGAAAATCATTATATTAGGGCAAAGAATGTAAAAGCAGAATAGGAGATAGGAACCAAAAATAAGTGAAAAGTCAAATATTGCTGATGAAGAGAAACCAAGAAACTAGGCTGCAGTTCGAAAATTTTAAAGTCAAAAGTAGAATAGGATATTAATGCATTCATCTTGTGCAGGGAAAAGCTTCAGGGAGTTCAATGTTTGTGCAATCACTGAGGGGGGATCCCTTTAGGGTGAGTTAAATCATTTTTCTAGTGATACTTTATATAATTCAGCGTATTGACATTTAAAATTCATTTTGTGGATATTCTTTCCCACCTTAAGTGTACTTTTTTGTTTTAATCTTTGTTAATTCAACCAATCACAAACATTACGTGTCGCTGCTAGTGTTCTGGTGACCTTGTTCTCTTGTTTGTTTCTTGTGGATGTCAACTATGAATTACATGTCTAGAAGCACAATTCATAAACCCATCGTTTCTCAGATAATTTATGAATCAGGTACAACCGAACACATGGAAGAGCATTCTGTTCTCTAGGGAGTTCCTAATATTACTGAAAATTCGAATCAAATAGCTGGTTGATCTTGATCATGATAACTTTACATATATTTTAGTGGCTATGATTATATCTTAGGGGTGAATTATCACTCTTGGTGATTCTTCATATTTGGCTTTTCCACTTAATAATTTTCAAATATCCCTGCTTCCAGCCTTTCAACATGAGCATCTTAGCTGCCTATACTCGACCAAGCTCGAAATCTGAAATAGTCAAGGTATATTATATCTCACTGTCTCGTTTTTTTTTCTTTATATGGCCGGGTGTCTCAATCTTACATTGATGCTTGAACTCCATTTCTTTCAGGTCAATTTGCTGGCTTCTTCAGAGTGTAACAAGGAATCTTCATCTGGTGGGAGCTCTTTCCCATTCAATAGCATGGGAGGTTAATTTATGTTTACATGCAAAAGCTACAGTATCTATCCTATGCTACTTTATGAACTATAGGTTGAACAATCACAGTTTATACAGGTCAGCATATAGTCAATGTTAACTGTTTTAGCATTGTAAAATCGATAATATGTAGATTATTATCGAATATACTAGCAATGAAGCTTTTAGCTCCACAAACGGAATTAAAAAATTGCCACATGTCCTTAGTATATACTTTAAAAAAAAAATTAAAGAAATAGAAATGTGGCAGTTTTTTAATCTAGTTTGAGAAGTTAAACAGCTCAGTTGTTAGTTTAGGGAATAATAGTCTGATGTTATATCTACAGAATGTAGGTAACTAAACTTGGGTCTTTCTGTTACTCTGGAACTGTAATTTAAATGCAACTCTTTCTAAGACTTGAATCCTTTTTCTCTTTGTTGGATTATGCTAAAATCATGAATTCCTACAAAACTATATTGATTAGGTTAAACTGTGCATATAGTCCCTGTACTTGTTAGAAATTTAGCCCTGCTAATTTTTTTTGGTTAAATTTGTTGTTGGGACATTTTTGAAATAAAAAAAAAAAAACTATTCACTCAGTATTAAAAAAAGTTGTAATTAACCTGAATTTTGAAATCTGAAAATTGAAGGGATTAAATTCTTGAAAATACAAATACAGTGACTAAATTCTTAATTTTCTAAAAGTACAGGGAATATAGGCATATTTTAACCTATTGTGTATAGACTTTGTAGTAGCAATGATTATTGATAATTTGATATTAAACATTAGAAATCCTTGTCCATAATCATGCATACATGTTTAGGATGTCATTTTGCTTCGTACATAAAAAAAGTTTATTTTTGCCATGCTTAAGAGTCAAAAATGAAGTTTCAATTCGTACATGCCATTTGCCAACACTATATGTGAGCCAATGATTGAGAATTTCGCATCACATCTTCCGTAGATTAGAAAGAGAACCAATCAAGTGTACTTCAAGGTCAGGTATTAGATAGTGGAGGTCTAATTAAAATTTTAAAAGGTTTTTAGGGGTTAATGAAAATTTAAAAAAATGCAGTTTAATAAAGTTTTCAAAATTTGAGGTTTGGTGATAATTTTTGAAAATTTGAAGGGTTTAATTGAAACTTTTCAAAAATTTGAAAGGTGTTATAATTTTTTTTTTAATATTTTAGGTGTTTAACTAAAACTTCGGAAATATTTTGAAAATCTATAAAACTTTTGTGGGGTTAAGCTCCCTACATATTATGGAGTTTAATCATTCTCCTTTATGTTGTTTCCTTCATGTTTAAATTAATCATTACAAAAGAAAATTTATTAAATCCACATTCAAATATAATAATAATAAAATTGTAATTTTGAGATTTTTTTTTTAATAATTTCATTATAAATTTTGATATAACTGTTTTTTTTACATAATGTTTAGAATTATCTTATAATTTTTTTTTAGTCCATAAATAAGAAGATAATGATTTTCAACACATTTGAACTCATGTGTTCTTGTATTAACAACAATGTTCATATCAATTGAATTAAGACTTATCGGCTTCTCAAATAGAATTTTAAGTAACTTGCAACTACACATATCTTTATTATACGTATTTGAATTATAGTTTTGAATTTGATTATTATTTAAATATATTCGGTTTTGGGTTTTGTAAAATAAAAATTATTATTATTATTTTAATTAAATTAATTTCAACATAAACTAAAAATAATATAAAACATTATTTTCAGGCTCAATTTTCATTTTTATTAGTTCAATAGTTCTTATAAGTCTAATGACTCATAATAGCTTATAAATAAAAATCAATTAACTTATTTAAATCACATGGGATAGGTTATTTTGAAATAATATTGGTATTTAATAATAATATATTTAATAATTTAAATCAACAGTGAGTGTTAATTTGATTAGCATGAGTATTATTGTAAATATAAGTGGAAGTGGATTCAAGTACGTTGAAAATGCATTATTTTTTTATTTATGTATTGGGAAGAGATTATGAATAAATTTAAATATTATATCAAAAAATACATATACGATCAGGATTTATAATAAAATGATTATAAAAAACAATTTAACACGAACAAGGTTGACGCGCAAATGTACAGAGTGTGAAAAAAATAATCCAAAGGAAGAAAGGAAAAGGAATATAGCAATTAACGAAAAGTCTAAACCACACCGCCATGGACAGTGCTTGAAGTTGAAACCCACCGCTACCTCATTATCTGCCATTAAACCTCCACTTCTTACATCTCATTCAGTGCACACTCCTTTTTGCCTTTTGCTTTCCTTATATCTATATATACACAGAGGGAGTTCAGTCTTACACTCAACATTTCAAACTACTTAACACCATTAAATAAAAAGAAAAAAAGAAAAGAGAATGAAGGTCTTGTTTGCAGCATTGCTGGTCTGCTCTCTCCTACTATGTTCCTCAATTTTGGAACCAGTGATGGCACAGCCTCGGTCACGTAATAATAAATAATATTACCACCTTTTTCATTTTTGAATTGCTTCAAGCTTTAAAACCTTGTGTTGTGTTGTTGCATTGCAGCTTCATGTGCGGGGAAATGCAAGGCGAGGTGCAGGAAAGCAGCCGTGTGGGAACGGTGTTTCAAGTACTGTGGGATATGTTGCGAGAAGTGTAACTGTGTGCCTTCGGGAACTTATGGGAACAAACACGAGTGCCCTTGCTATAGAGACATGGTCACCAACAAGGGCAGGCCTAAATGCCCTTGAACTCCCATTTTCTCTCTTAATGATGATGATGTGTGAAACTTTTTATGATTTGCATGGCAAGACATGTATTTTTATGTTCATGAAAATAATTGTTCTTGCTATATATTTAATTTATGTTTATAGTAGTTTTTAATCTATATAATCATCATCGGATGGAGTATTTTATGGACAACATATGTGAAACAAGTCGTTTCTCACGGTCCTTGAATAGTCGGGACATTGAAGAATATTCAAAAAAGCACTTAGAGAATTCGTTCCGTTTGAAGAAAAGAAGAATCCCAAAGAATCGATATTTCTTTTAATTGTTGAATCCCTCTTTAATTGATCAATGTGTGTTATTTTGAGTCCTCATTATTAATGGAATTGAAACAATCTCTGTATTGATTAGAAGATTCTTTTAATTGGCGAGAATCCGTTACTTGAACAAAAACTGAATCTTGTGGGATCATATTGAATATTTGACGATACATTTCGTACCTTGCTAAAAGATCGATCCTGACATAAATTTTTTTAGCAAAGTTAAAATTGGTTTATAGGCCAAAAGGTAATTTTGCCATTATATTGATTTATAATTTTATAAATTTTTGATGAAGTGAATTCGGATATTTTTGAATATTTGATTTAATTTATTTTTACAAATTTAGATTTTATATTTGAATTTGAATATTTTAAATTAGGGTGGATTTGAGAATATGATGATATTTATTAGACCTGCTCATGAATCAAGTCACATGTTCAGGCTTAAAGGCTCGCTCGAAAAATAATAGGGTTTGAACAAAATACGAGACCCAAAAAATAAGTTTGGATAAAATTTAAGACACATTTTCTATATGAGTTGAGCCTTGTATAAGATTTCTTGGCCTGAACATGACTCGGTCCGACCTGAATATATTATGTTATAAAAAATATTATATTAATTGTATATTTAAATAATAATTATATATATTTATATTTATATTAAATTACTAATCAAATAATAATTAAACCCATTACTCAAAACCTAAAAAAAATTATTCAGCTAAATAACCCAATCCAAAATATAAAATATAAAATTATATTTAATACAATAAAATATTTATTATATTTATTTGTGTTTTTAATATAAATACCTTTTAATGTATTTTTAATGTGTTAGGAAATTTTTATTTTAACATTTTTTAGTACATTTAGTGTATCATATTTTTTTTAAAAAAATATTTTAAATAAAAATTAATCTAGAAACCAAATATGAGCAGACTTAAATTTACTTTTTTAAAATTGGATTGGGTTTGAGCAAAAAATAAGTTCTTTTTTCGGGTCAAACTGGGCTTAAGCTTGAAACATTGATCTAGATATATTGTATGGGTTTGGTACTTAAGTTTGGTTTCAATGTTCATTTTATTGGTACTTAAGTTTAATTTTAATATTTAATTTGGTACTTAAATATTTTTTATCTCAATTAAGTACTTATGTTTTCTTTACTATAGTACATGTGTAAACATTCATTTGGACACATGATTCCATTTAGTTTATGTACCAAGTTGGCCATTGAAGCCAAAATTAGGTATCAAATTCGGATAAAAATTCAAGTACCAAATTGAATATTAAAACTAAACTTAGGTACCAAATAATATATTAACTCTAGTTTTTGTTCGGCTTGCTCTGATAAGAAACCGGGCCAAAAGCCCATACATAATTTATCCGGCCCAAACTTTTAAAACAGAAACGACGTCGTTTGCACAATCTACTCCACTGTTTTCAAAAAACGAAGCCACAAAAAGATCCCCCATCCCTCAGCCTCCGCTTCCCAAAAATTCAATTAGATTTTGAAATTCCAGCGAAGGGGGAGGAGACAGAGAGAGAGAGAGAGAGAAAGAGATCTTCAGATTTCATCAATGGATAATACAAAAGTTCAAGAGGTAACTTCAATGATAAACCCTTAAGCTTTACATTTTGGATCATTAATTTGTCTTCTGAATTTATTTATATACATATTTCGATTCTTGTCCAGATCGTGGAGAAGCAGGTATTGACGGTGGCGAAGGCCTTCGAGGACAAGATCGACGAAGAGATTGCGTCTTTAGATCGACTCGACCATGACGATCTGGAAGCTATTAGAGAGCGGAGGTTGCAGCAGATGAAGAAGATGGCGGAGAAGCGGAGCCGTTGGATCGGTTTAGGTCATGGAGAATACTCTGAGATTCCAGCTGAGAAAGACTTCTTTTCCATTGTTAAAGCTAGTGAACGAGTCGTTTGTCACTTCTATCGCGAAAATTGGCCTTGCAAGGTATATAAGCCTAATTTTATTCAAATTTCCTTATTGTGAATGCTAATGAACTGATTGAATGAAAAGGCAAGTAATTACTATGAATTTTTGCTTTGTTTTTGACGTAGATTTGAAGATAAAAAGCAATATAAATCCGTCTTTTTTGAGTTGAATCGCAGGTGATGGATAAGCACTTGAGTACATTGGCAAAGCAGCATATAGAGACACGTTTCGTGAAAATTCAAGCTGAGAAAAGCCCGTTCTTGGCTGAGAGGCTCAAGATTGTTGTTCTTCCTACACTTGCCCTTATAAAAAATGCCAAAGTCGATGATTACGTGGTATTGTTAATGTTCTTTCCAACAAAGTTTAACATCTGAATTTGATCTTTGATCCTTTTGTTTTTCACTGTTTGCTAATAGTTTTTCATGTCTGTATTTTAATGGTGTGATTCATTTGCAGGTTGGATTTGATGAGCTTGGCGGAACAGATGAGTTTTCCACTGAAGATTTGGAGGACAGATTGGCTAAAGCTCAAGTCATCTTCTCCGAAGGTGAATCGTCATCGAAACCCAGAACACAGACCACAAGGAGTGTCCGACAGAGCTCGAACCCAGACTCGTCCGATTCGGATTAACTGTGGGCTGTCTCGGTTTGCAAGCTTTCTTTACCTGTTTCAATGGAAATCAATAGGATTTATCATCATTCCGTCTTTAAATACTTTAAAAGCAAATGAAGAGAATATCGTTTGTTGTATGAATGAGATCATTTAATCATCTCCATATATATAGATGCTCAATCAAATTTTGCTGTAATTTTTGTTTCGGTTTATGCATTCAGATTTGGTAAATTTTTGTTTCTGTTTATGCATTTGGATTTGGAAACGGGTGATTGAATGCCTCATCTCACAGCAGAGGGATGTGATCAACTGCTTCCAGCTTGTACTATTTATGTACTCACTAACGATTTTGCATCGAATCATTCTCTATGAGAGAATTGGAAATTTCATTATTCTAACATTACTGTGGATTTTGTTAATGGGTATCTTAAGAATAGTTTTTTAAGGTTATCATATATATTACGGAGTATACTGATAGCGGAACATAATATTGATTCTCTGCATCGTTAGTACTTTAAGAATGTAATAGTTTTGTGCTGTTTTTTCTACGGAAAAAAATATATTATTATGGATTTTAACTACTCATTTCTTAGAGTTGTTATTGGGTCGGGTCAAATTCAAGTTGGATTTATACATGGTATCAATGATACATATATTGTAAAAAAATAGGCTTGGTCTGAGAATGTAGGGCTCATCTAAATTAAGGAAAAGGAAATATACTTTACCTAAGTTTTGTTTATTTTATATTTTTAATTAAATAGTTGGGTAAATTATCCAATGTTATTTAATTATTAGTAAATTTACGTTTGATCATTTAATTTTAAAAAGTTATAAAATTATTATTGAATTAATCGAAAGTTTTTATTCAAGTCATTAGTTGTTAATTCTTTTAAAAAAAGTTTAACTAGCGGGTTTTAAGTAAAGATTTTATGATTGGTGTGATGGATTAGTACTCATCGACAAGTAAAAAAATATCTATTAGATTTAAATTGATTTGATGTTTAGTATTAGAGATTAAAGAAGAAAGTTGTTCAGATTTTAATTGGTAAATATTTTATAAAAAAAATAAATTGTAAAAGAGGAGAAGAAATGTTTCATTAGTGTGATCGAGGTGAACAAAAGCCATTCAATAGTAATTTTAATAGTCAAATGACTTAAATAAATTTTTTGAATAATTTAGTTATCATTTTGTAACTTTTTAAATTTTAGTGATCAAAATGTAAACTTACTAATAATTTAGTGACCTTGAATATAAAAATATAACTATATAATTTACTCTAAATATTAACTCATTCAAAAATAATTTTTTATTTTTATTTAATATTTATTAATTTTATACACTTTTTATTTTAAATTTTTAAACATAAATAATTTAAATGTTTTTTATATTTACAATATAATTTTTTTTTAGTTTTCATGTAATTTAAATTTCATAATTCATACAAGTAAAAGAAAACTAATATAGGTTAGACTTTGACCTTAAAATGGGTATACCAAGCCCTCCCTACAACCGAAATGGGTTTAATATTTTGCTAAACTTACATTTTTGTTTGAATCTTCATAAATGTGAAGCAGACATTTGTACATAATCAGTTATTTTGAATATTTAAAGCTATTATTAAATTTAATACTTTTATTTTATATTTTTAATTAAATAGTTAAGTAAACCATCTTCAAAGTTATTAAATTATTAGTAAATTTATATTTTTATCGCTCAACTTCAAAAAGGTTCAAAAATGTTATTGAATTAATTGAAAATTTTTATTCAAGTCATTGACTGTTTAATTTTTTTTCTTTTTAAAAAGTTTATCGTACCGATCGTAAATGAGTAAAACATACTTTAGATTCAAGTGGATCTGATGATTAGTATCAAAAGATCAAAGAAGAAAGTTGTTTGGATTTTGATTCGTAAATTCATAACATTCAAAAATGTTCTATGAATAAAAAGAGTGTTTTTATTAATCTAATAAATTAAATGGAAATTTTTAAATAATTCAATTATCATTTTACAATTTCTTAAAATTAAGTATCCAAAACATAAACTTACTACTTATGTAATGAACTTGAACTTCTACCTTATAATGCCCAAACGGTATGGGTTTAGTATTTAACCTATAACCCAAATAAGTTTAATATTTTACTAAATTTAATATTTTTAAACAAATTTAATCGTGTTGCGGTAAAATGTTTAAATTGTAATTGTTCAAATAATACGATAATGTTGTTTGTTACAAGTATTAATTCAATTTCAAACTAAGAAATCAAATATTTAATTAAATTCCCAATAAAAATACACATACCAAACCAACAAAAAGCAAACCCATAAACCATTTTCGGTGCAACAATTCAATCCATCATCCATGAATATATGGTAAAACAAAAATTATAATAATAGTTACTTCCTACACCACACATGGTGCTCAAACTGACATTCAACATTTCCCTAAATCCAATCCCTAATTGAACAAGGGCTTAGGTTTATTAATGGCAAACATAGGAATAATGACAACAACATTATGGAAAAAAAAAAAAAAAAACCCAGAACCATGCATGATTTGTGAAGAAGAAGAAGAAAAACACAGACAAACACAAAAGAGGATGGTAGGTAGTCATACACGATTACACTTGGTACATTTGATACGGTCCAACACCATTTTCCCAAACAAATGACTGTGCAGAACTGAATAATGTCTTAATATGAGTCTCACAAGTTTCTCGTACAGATCTCCCTGAATCCAACCAAAAACAAAAACTTCAGTAGATAACCGGAAGACTATGATTATAGATGGTAAATTTTTGCAAAAGGTCCTTCTACTTTTATGTTTTTTTTTTCTAGCAGATTGAATCCATCTACTCGTATAATTTGATCATTTCTGGCCGTTACTTTAAAACTAAGTTAATAGTAAAATGGTACCTTGGAAACAAGCAAAGCAGATTGAATAACATAATTTCCATAAGCATCTTGAAGGACCTTCAAGAAATCAATGTCGAACATGATTTCTTTGATGATCATTGGAGCATGTTCAGTTGAATATTTCATGCATCTCTCCACCACGTTGCTGCCATATTTGTTCAATGAAAGGGAGACGTAAGACCCCCGAAGCTGCATGATTAGGTTTGAGGTAACATGACGGAGTCTCATTCCAAGTACATATTGCACAACATAGTTCCTGCAATTTTAACATAATCATATCATATCATATGTGTGTGTATAGCACTAGATCATACTTATCGTTAAACCTTTTAAATTTTTGAACATTTTAATTAAACCCTCGGAAATTTTTGAAAATTTCAAGAAAAAGGAAATTGAGAAGCAAACCCATAGCAATGCTCGGAAAGAATAAAGGCATTTGATGTAATTTCAGCAATGAGACGATCCCTAGCTTCTGTTTGGACATAGTTCAAGCATTGATTCAACACACAACACCCACTTTTATCAGTCGCAATGTCCATACAATTATTTGCTATTTCATTCACAATACGCTGCAATCAAACAAAAACATTATTATTTCTTCACAAAATTTATCAATAAAATCCTATCACTTTTATGATACTTACTTTTCAAATGAAATTCGGAATCAAGATGGGCTCATCTAAAAGTCCTTACTACAATTATGGTATCATTCGTGATGAGGATTGCTATATAAGGACTTGGATTTAAACCCAATGCGGCACAATCATTGTGATAAGGATTGCTACATAAAGAGGACTTTGATTTAAACCCGATGTGGCACAACTTTGACTAAACCTTGACACTCATGATACAAACTACAATACTAATTATTAAGTTAATTACAATCAATCTCTACATATATAGTAACATTAATTTCTGAGTATGTACATGCAAACATATATATATACGTGTGTAATCATGAATGGTGCGTAAAGATAAGCATATAGATGAAACAATTATACCTTGGTATCTTCATTTGAGAAATCAGAAACGCAGCGATCAATTATATGATGACCATGGATGTTGTTCGTCAATGTAACAGCAAAAGGTTTCAAAGCCGACAAAAGTACCGATATCTGTTCTTGAGATGTTATCCGCTGCATAAGCTTTTGAATCGCCCGAGTCCTGAAAAAGAACAACACATACAGTATCCGACCAGAAGAAAATATTACTGTTTCATTGATAAAGAAACCCTAATGTCATGTTCTTGGTTCTTTACCCGTGTGGATCAGTGCAAACCTCCATGAATCTTTGTTTTCTGGTGACGAGTACGAGGAGTAGTTCGCTCGTTTGTTGTTGGTTGCTCACTTCGAAGAGTTTTTGGATGAGATAATTAGCGAATTGGTGCGCGATTAATTCGTGAAGTTGATCTTTAACTTCGGATATAATCATGTCGATATCGTCAGGTTTGACGATTTTGTCGTCGAATTTCTTTTGCAAGAAACGACAGCCCTTTTGGTCTCTGGCGACGGCGGAGATCCGACCTTTGAGTTCCTTCAATGATGAACACGTGAACCATTCTTGGCAATGATTGTTGTACATCGGAGGGAGTATATTAGATTTAGGGTTTTCGGGTTGCGAGCCATTAGAACCCCATATAGAGTTGTTGGTACCCCAGTGGGTATTCACCGGCCAACGCCGGTTAGTGTAAGGCAATTCATTGAAAGATCGGCTCCCCTGTCGAACCATGTCGAAGCCAGGAAAACTCGGTTGCCGCTGTGGCGGTGGTCGAACCATGGATGCTCCTAGAAAATCATAGCTTCCAAAACCCTCATTGTGAAACCCAAATTCCATTTGCCCTCTCACAGCAGACTCAACCCTCATGCTTTGTAAACGAGAGCTATTGTTATCAATAAGAGCCATTCGTCTAAAGGAATCTTGAAGGCTTTCAAAGCTTTGTTGGGAAGGTAATGGAAGGTTTGGAGTTAAGGGATATGATCTTTGGGAAGAATAACCAGTAGGGTCTTGGAACAGACCGTAAGTAGGGTTTTGATGGAAATTAGGGGTGGAAAATGAAGGAGGAAGAAACAGGCGGTTTTCATAGGCGGTTTCCTCCATGAGAGGCCAGTAAAAACCTTCGTTACCTTTTCTTAACATGGGATTTTCAGAGGCGGTTTCCTCCATGAGAGGCCAGTAAAAACCTTCATTATCTCTTCTTAACATGGGGTTTTCAGAGGTGGTTTCGTCCATGTCCTCCATGAACGGAAATTGAGAACCTTCCATGTCATCTTTTTTCTCCATGGGGGGGGGGGGGGGGTTAGGGTTAGTGTATTGGTTACAACTTGGGAAACAAAAAGAGGGTTTTAAGGAAAGAATATAATGGCAAAATAATAGCGAAAGGAGGAGCAACAAGTGTTTGTATCAAACAAGGAAACATACATACCATGTTGACTTTAAATATAAAATATATTTATTATATCATTAAAACCATATATCTTCTCTTTCTTTAATCCTCTAATTTTGTTTTTCATAATTAATTAATCATTATTTCACCTATTAGCTGTGGGTTTAAATTACATCAAATTTGGCAATATTTTATTTAAGAAAACAAAATGACGCAAATTAAGTTAATTATTTTCTATGATTTTGTTAACTTAAAAAAAACCACTATCTAGCCTCACGCAGTGTCCTCTACTTCAGAAATCACGAGATCCGCTCATTCGAACAAGTCTCGCAGCTCACTCATTGCTCGGAACGGGCACGCCAGAAGCAAACCACAATGGACCCGACTCAAAGAGTCAAACCCAAGTTCCAACACTTTGAAAGTACCCAATTGATTTGATTTTTGTCTTAGATATGGATCATATTTAAAATTCGTGACCAACACCTAACTTTTTAAATGGATCTACAATATACGAAATATTAGTTATTAAGATAATTTCAATAAATACATTCTATAATTTTGAAACATGTAAAAATTTGTTGTGATATATGATTATTCTATTAACTAGCCAAATTTTTTTTTTAGTGTAATATATTACTTAATGTTTTAAAAGATTTACATTTTTTCTCTATAAATTAATTCATATAGTGTACATAAAATATTTTTATCTAGCTTTCCATAATTATTAGTTAACATTTTCAAGTGGTTAATAGCAAGAGAATGAAGAATTAGGGATTGATATAATTTCGAGACTAAATTGTTATTAAATACTTTAAATTTTGTTCTTATCAAAATTTTGGGTTAAATAGATAATATATATCGTTTTTTTCAAAATTTAAAGAATTAAATCGATTTTCGAAAGAGTGTGTGAAAACACATTCAATTGAATGCACTTTTCTAAATATGTAAACAGAAAACTCATCTAACTAATCGAATTTTTTACACACTTTCTTAAACAAAAAAAGCCTATTTATCCAATTAAAAAAATTGGTATATATTAACTAAAATTTTGATGTTTTGACTCGTTTCAACTTTGACTTGTTTCAACTTAGTACCGATGCGTACCGACCTTTTTGATATGCGAATACTTATAAGCAATAACGACATTAAAAAACACACTCGATATTAAAAAAAAAAATGGATGCTATAATCTTCCTTTTTTGTAGTGTTGTACATTACGAGACTCTCCATCTGCAAGACAGTGGAGGGTCTAATCTTGTTCGATTGAATTCCTTTTTCTTTTCTCCAGAAAATGAAGTTAGTATCGACAGATTATATACAGATGGAAGCACTCGAATCAGAGGAACTCTAACCGATGTGCTCACTGGTCACCGCCACAGTCATTATTGTTGATACTGCTTGTCAAGGATAAAAGTTCCATTAGTTCCATACGATACTCGAGACCTCTAAGGTAGTGTCCCAACAGCATACACCTTCATGGAAGAAATAAGGGGCATCAGAACTTGCTTATATAGTGTATCAGAAAATAATATCATGGCATATGAACATGTGATCAGCTTCCATTTCCAAATATTTACAGCTCGAATTCGATGTTGCATTCAAAGATCCAACAGTATTATGATTTACGATAAATATATGCCAAGTAACCTAGATTTCATGTTAAAATTTTGGAACAGAAACAATTGAATTCTTCGACACCATAAAACATATTTCATTTTGAATAGTTTAATAAGGGAGTAGAAAGTAACAAGATAGAGAGGGGGAGCGGTGGGGGAGAGCAGGACTAACCAGAAGAGAAGACGAGCAAGATAGTCTCGTGTTAAGGAAATTAACGGCTGTAGCTGGAGCGAAGTATCCTCAACGAGTTCGGCACAATCTTCACTTCCAATATTTACAGTTCCGGTTGCTGTGTTCTCTGACAGAGGAACCTTGGAATGCATCCTCGGAGAAAGAGTGGCAAGGAGACCATGAACTACAGAGTGGATAGTTTCTTTCAATTCAGGGGATGACGGTTCAGAAAGCTCAACTACCTGATATTCGTGTTACAACTTTATTAGCCATGACAGTATAAGATAAAAAAGGAGTTCATTGAAGACGGTTCATGTGACAGATTAAGCACCTGCTAGACAAGTTCAGAAATATCAATTAAGTAAAATAGCAGTGGTAGCCATTTGCAATATACAGAGGTACCCATTTAACAAAAAAGCTACATCCGATTCCTATACGACTGCGGCCATGAGAGTGAAATAGCAAATGCTCTATTTTTGCCAATTTTCACTTCATATTTACGGAGAAAAAGGAAAGAACTTGAATTGTATTAATGATAAAGAGATATTACATTCACAGCGCCATGTTAATGGAATGTTAGTGAATTAATTTGTTCTAAAAAGTTGAAGAGATCAAGGGAAACCTTTTCAGGTTGTAGTGATCTTAAGTAGTCAAGTAAATCATTCTTTTCTTCCCCAACAAACTGTTGCATTTGCATGGCCTCATTTTTCTTCTTTAATTCATGTAGGTCCTTCAATAGAGAAAAAAAAGAAGGGAAAAATGAGCATGTTTTTGACCAAATTGAGGATAAGGAATTGAGTTCTCAAAATTGAAATTTATAATAAATACATATTAAATGACAAGGAAAATGAGACATTCATCTTTTAGGCCCTCCTAGCATCTTTTGAATGCTTCAAATCTACACTAACTACGACGTGTTATATTTAATCAAACTTGCACATGAAGATAACATTTCTCCAGTCCATGTATCAAGTTAAGCAGTTTATGGATTCAAAAGGAAAAAAAGGATCAAGAGAGGTTCCTCTATGTAATATATAACATACCTTTTTCACTGAAGCTAGACGAGACTGCAAATGAAGTATATATTTACGAGTTTCAGGGGATATTTCACCCAGGCCTTCAAATTCAATATCTTCAAATTGGTTCTCAGTGGTTTTTTCAGATTCAGATGACGAATCAGTTTTCCTTGAAAGTTCTTTTACTTTTGTACCGTCTAACACAATCTCCTGTAGATCAAAGTTTGGCTTTTCTGAACTTTGATGTTCCAAATCTGTGTCAAAACCAAGGTTTCTTTCAAGGCAAAGCCTATATTCAGCATTCCTCAGTGTATAACTGCAATCAAAGAAGAACTATGTTTCATGATACTCCAAATATGATGATATACATCTAGTTGAAGGGGAAAGCTATTCTGCATGTGCAATTAATGACAAACATTCTTAAATTCGGATGTGAAATTGATTTTACCACATTAAGAAGACATGGTATGTAAATGTTAAATATTTACATGAAAGCTATAAACCCATTGGTTTTGGCTTTCAAGTTCAAGTGGCACTCAATATACGAGCATAGATGCATTTTTCGCATGCCTCCAAACAGAGAGATTTCATGGTGAAGGTTTTTCCCTCTTGGCAACCAACCAATATGAAAACATTAACTACAACAGTACATATTACATAGAATACGAACATACCCAGTCATCATAGAAGAAACCAACAACTTCGACAAAGGTTCCCACATTGCCTCAATATAGACTTGAAACCTGTCAGATGGAAGTAAACCAAACATGCCTGAAATAGTCCTTTTCATGGCATCCACAGTTGTAGGGGGAACATCTTTATGGATAAGGCTAACATCCAATGGTTCTATGTCCTGTATCAGAACGTTGAGGACCGACTTCTGAAAGAAAATGCTAAAAGTCAATTACTATATTGTCACCACAAGAACATTTCAAATATATTACATGTATCCATTAATTTGAAAAAGTGTAAAGAATCCCTGTCTATCTTCTTGTCAATATTGGGATCCACAACAAGTGAACAACAGGTCAAATAAGTTGATTGAACTACTCGGAATTGTCTGAAATGCACAGGCATGGAGAATAAACGGAAGCAGTCAGCATCCTAGCTTATCCTCCAACCATCATAGACTTTTTAAGCTTATCCTTTTACAAAATGCGGTTCACTCATAAGTCACCTACCACTTCAAGTCCGCACTTATTCTAACTTTTAAGTCGATATGTTAAAGTTAAGTTATGTGCATATTCCCAATGAATTCATTAGCCACGTTCAATGATCCTAATGTATTCCCAATGTATTCATTAGCCAACTTCAACATAACGTCAACTAGGAAATGCTCGTAGACTCCGAGAAAGAAACTGCCACCCAACTTGAGTCCATAACAAACAAGGTTTCGATTCTTTTCAGACCACATTTTCAAAAGGAAGTTGAAAAGGGATGTAACTTCAAAAGTTGCTTATCTAATTAGCAAAACATAATTTACAACAGGTGCACACACACATATATATATGGTTAGTCTGTAAGCATAGCATGAACATCCAATATAAAGAAGAAAAAAAAGCATCACCGCAGAACATAACTTTTTTGGTAACTTGACACTAAAATGTAAGATCACCAGTTTCTCTAGATAAACACCATGTTCCTCATTCCTATACATAAAAACCTAAATTTCAAACCATAATTTTGCACAACACGCCTCATTGTCTCAAAAACCAATCAAAAATCAAATCTCAAATAATTCTAAAGCAATTCCACCAAAACCGCGAACTACAATTCAAATTCAACAATATTCGAAAAAAGAATCCATCCATATTACATTATCAGCTAAACAAAAGCAGAAATTCATTAAAAAAACAAAATCAAAATCAACAACCCGGATCTAAAGTGATCAATTCACCGAATCCTCAACAATTCAAATTCATAAAAATAAATAAAAAAATCCAAAATTCGAAAAAAGCTGACCTTAGAAGGAATAGGATTGGAACCGGAGGCATCACGTGAAGGAAAGGCATCGAAATTCTTGGAAGATAAAACAAGGATTGGAGTTTTTCGTAATTTCCTGAAGTTGGAAGAAGGGAAAGAGGAAGGAAAGTATAAAGGCTTTGGAAAGGAACGTGATTGGGACGAAGAGAAGGAAGGAAGAGGAGAGAAATGAGAGGAAAGAGGGCTACTGGCCATAATAATAATGGTTAAAAATGTGCCACACCGCTACTCTTTCTTTTCCTTCCCACTTTCTCTTGCCGCCAAACAAGTTCTTTTCTTTCCTTTTGCTTTCCTTTTCCCTCGAGCAGTAACGGCAACCACAATTGTTTAAAAGAGGAATGAGACAAAAGGGAAACGAATCGGAAACGTTACGTGTTAACGTTTTAACACCGTGAATTCCTGCTTTTTTTTTTTTTTTGAATACACCAGTGTTATAATATGATTAATTTCTTAATCTTTTGACAATGCACGTACAAGTGCTCGAACTCGAGATCTTTAATATGAATAATATTTTTTTTACCATTGAAGCGATTTGTTGAATTCTGAATTCTTGTTAAATAGTCGACGGAATTATATATTACGTGACGTAGCTATTTTAATTTATTTTAAATATAAATTTTTTAAATGTACTTAATTTGCTTATTTTTCGAATTTAATATTCTTATCCAAACTTTTCTAAATTTCTAACGAGCATTCATGCTTAAACTAATAACCCAACTAATGAACGAATCTAAATGAGAAACTGCTCCCTTCAAATACACATTTATAACTTTATATTAATTGATTTCTATTGTCCTTATTTAAAACAAACCGTTCCAATTTTATTTTTTTTGCAATCATTTCTCTTATCTAAAACAGACATTATTAACATGCGATTTTTACGACTTAATCACATGAAGTGAGCACGAGGTGAACGCCTTTAATCAAATGCCAGAATTAATTCCATATATATTTAACATATGACTTATATTCGTCTCATTAAGAGAAGAAAATAGTATTAACAGATCATTTATCAATTGAGATTACAGGTCGAGACTCGAAACTTAACATTTATTAAAATATTTATAAATATTCAACCAATAGAACTAACCATATCCGTAATGCCCTGTTTTTACAGGGCACATTTAAAGGGAAAGAAAAAGAAAAAATGGAAATGCTAGTTTTGGCATATAGGAATTAGATTCAAGCATTGTTGGCTCCTTTCAAGAGAGACTGCAAAAAGTGGAAGGTCTCTGGTCCCCTACTGTTAGCAAAAACTTCAGAGTTAGGACCGGCAATGGGTGTGTTTTCTCCATCTTCCTGCTTTGCCCTGGCCCTAAATGGCCGAACCCACACCGGTAACCTCACATCACTTGTCTATTGAAACACACATACTATCCATTTTTTAAGCATTAGGCCCTGAAAATTTTGTTTAAAGGGCAGATTAAATGAATTAATTAATTAGTTTTGTTGAATGTTTTTTTTTTTATCTTTTTTAGATGGCGAAATTTGTTTATTTATATGAACTGAATACTGTTTATTAATATGATATTTTAGGTAGGTTTTATGCATGTCAATATATATTTTACTTTAGACTTAATAAGTGTTTATGCGGTTTCATACGTATCTCACATGTGACTTCGTAGGAAAATATAAATACCCATTCTACAAACATCTATGAATTCAGTCTGCTAGCTCGATACGCGAGCACGATAAAATTTAATCCAAATTCATTTGAGTTTTAGACTGATAATAACAAGTATCATAATAAATTTGTTAAACACTTTTTTCTTTTTTGGCATTGTTAATGGGAGGGGGACCAATACTTTTTCTTCTTTTACATTATTGTCAGTGTAATTTTTTTAATGATTCAGTGAATTTGAATAGGGACATCATTGCAAAAAAATAAAACAGTGGTGGGTTTGGAGACAAAGTTGATAATTCGCTGGGAAAAGCCAAACTAAGGGAATTATCATAAAAGTGTTTATGTCGGGAAGTGGGTTAGCATCAGTAATGACTAACCAATTCCCATTTCCAAATGTGTAAATATTTTTATTATTCACTTTTTTTTAAAAGTTCGAATGAATGATACGTTTATCTGTAATTAATGTACGAATAGTGCTGATGGTGGAGAAATAAGTTATGAAAGTATTCGTATTAAGAGTTAGATTGTATTTTATTCTGTTTATTTTAAAAAATATAGCTAATTAGTAATTATTCATTAGATTAATGAGTAAATTGATCTTTTTATTAAAAAATTCATCTATTTTTATTGTTAAAAATTAATCTTTGTATGTCAGCAGCATGAGATACATGTGACATGCCACGTGTTACTGTTTAGTTATTTTGTTAGCCACGCTCATTTGTAATTGTAGAAATGAATGAAATTTTTAATAAAAAAGATTAACTTGCTTTTTGATTTAATGTATAAAGATTAATTTATTCAATTTTTTTAATAGATGGATAAAATGTAATTTCACATCTAATACAAAGGCCTCCATTATACTTTTACTTATAGGAGCCCATCCCTTAGAATGGAAAATTTCTACTTTAAACTTACAAAATTTACAAATCATAAGTTAATATACAATAAAATTATAATTTGACCCTTAAAAATGTTAAAATTACGATTTAATCTTTTTAAAAACCATAAAAACTTAAACTAATATAAAAAAAAATTACATTTTAACTTTTTAATTTTGCTCTCGCTAAAAACTTTCTTACTTCGCCCTTTATTTTGTCCATATATTATATGTATTAATATCTAAATATCTTAATATTTTATAAGTATAAAAATATATATAATTTAGCCCCAAAAAAGTTAAAATTTGCTTTAATCCTTTTGAAAACTATAAATATATAAGTCGATACAATGAAATTACATTTTCACTCTTATAATAATATATAATTTAATCTCGACTAATCTTAAAAGAATTAGTGGATGCACCCTTAAACTTTTTTCATATATAAATATTTTATAATCTCAAACCTTTAAAATTAGTTAAGCTGGTTAGACTAAGACTCAGTTGGTATTTTGATCCAGACATAAGGATTGATTCGATTTTTGTGTGAACCATTTAGAATAGATAAAAAAATTAAAATCGAAACCATAAAAATTCGACAATTAAACCGATTTTATAAATTTTTAATAATTTTAAGGGTTAATGATAAATTTGGCCACTAACATTTGCATGTTTTATCATACTGGCCTTAATTGTATTTTTTAGTCTCTTTTGGCCATCAACTTTTTTTTTTCAATGTTTTTTGTAATAGGTTTAATGAATAAATTCAAGGTTTCAATTTTTTTCTTTCAAAATGTTTCAATATTTTATATGTTCGTTTATTGAGAAGTTTTTTTACTGAGTTAATTTTTTAAATAATTATGTTTATTTTCTTTAAACTAAAAGTTATTTTTTTTAATTTAATATATTATTGATTTATTTTATTATTTTTACATGTAATTATCTTATCGAGTTATCTAAGTAATAAATTACTATCTCATTAAAAATATTCCACATCATCTCTATTAATTTTTTAATGGTAGTTTCATTAAATCTGTTAGAGACAAACATATTGAAAAAACAAAAATTGATGGTAAAAAAACTCAAAAATACAATTAAGATCATTTCGACAAAACATACAAATATTAGTGACTAAATTTATCATTAAGCCTATCTTTAATATTTATGACCTTCAATTATTTACTCAATTATTGTAGGGATGATTTTCACTGCTAATTTAATTATTAAAAATTTGGATCAATTTTAAATTTGCATTATTAAATTTAGATCATTCAATTTGTATTTTTCAAATGGAATCCTTCAACATTTTTGTAAGTTGAATATACTCTTTAATAATTTAATTAACAATAGATAGTTATCCTCCTGGAAAGCTTCGTCTTCCTCATAATTTTGACGGAAAAGAAAAGCATTTTTCTTGGGATTCGCAACTTAAATTATTATTATTATTATTTAAGTTTGTAGTCATGTTATAGTACCTTTTTATCAAACAAAACAAAAAGACAAAGAATCATAAAAAGCAAACAAAGATGAACGATGTACTAAAAACAGCAACATTATCTTTGTTTTTTTCATTACATGAAAGAAACAATTTAGAGGACAAACGTCAGATACCCTCTGAACCCCCAAATTACAAAATCCTGACCCTCAAGCATCCTAATCAACTTATACACCATAAGCTACGGTAGGGTTTATATATATAATATGCAAAACGAAAAAGAATCTACAGATTATAAACTAATTCCTGGTCGGTCGTGGGTGCCTAAATGAATAACTGAGTCACTGAATCATCATCATCATCTTCGCCTTTCAGGGGTCCAATGTGGTAAAGCTGGGCTAAAATGTGTAGATACCACTCTAGAATCCAGTAACTCCATGATGGGTGTGAAGTTAACACACCTTGGGACCTTGTATTGATTAATGGAAGCTCCTCTTGAGATGGCATAATCCATGAGTTCTTCAAACGTGCCGTTTTTCACCACCCGGATTTCGAGTGGGCCGATTGAGTTGTCAGCAACTCGGCCTTGTCGGTACACCGAGTTCATCGATTCTTCCATTGCTAAACAGCACTTGTTCAAAACGTCGTCGGTGGGGGAGTTCGCGGCGTCTTTCACCAACAATTCCCAGTATATAACGTAGTGGCCGGGGATGGTTTTGGTGTCGGCGTAACTCGTGTACTCGACGACGCTGGTGTTGAATTCTCGGAGGAGCCGAGAAGCGTTCTCGACGGCCTTTTGTAACTCGGCTTCGTCGGTTTTGTCCGAGTCGATGCTGAGCAACACGTTCTTCCTCCTCACGAAATGGAACTGTGGGGCTGAGTTATGGAAACCCGTGACTCGTAAAATGTCGCCGACCCGGTACCTGCATAATCCGGCATAGGTCGTGATTACGAGCTCGTATTCTTTCCCGATTTCCACGTCAACAAGGTCAACGAGTTTAGGAGGTGAGTCACGAGTGAACCCAGGTGAGTTAGGATCATGAGGTAAGAACTCGAAATACGCCATGTTCGGCATGATAGTATACGAAACTTCCGATGGTTTGCACATGGGGTTAAGGTTTAACCCAAAATAACATTCCGATGAAGCGTACATTGTACATGCCTTAGGTAACCCACCACTGTAATAATCCAAGGTTGGAATATACTGTGCCATAGCACCAGTTACTATAACGTCGAGGTACTTAGTATTAGGCCAAATCCTTGTAATAATCCCTTCCCAGCTTTCCTTCGAACATTCATGGCGGACAAACCGAGCTAGTTCCGGGTCGGGTTTCAGGATCTTACCCATACATTCCCTTAATGACGGGTCGGTTACCTTTTGATTCAAGGTACCCGTTTCGATATCCTGAGAGAGTTGTCGCCAATTAAGCTGAAGGAACCTGATTGCACGAAGGAGACCGGAGGCGAACACCGCGCCGACACGGAGGACTTGATGGCGGTCTTGGAGACCACAAAGCATCTGTGTATACATGCTTTGGAAGGAATCAGGACAAAGGATGGCTTCGTTGGGGCTGGTGTAAACGTTGTATGGGTCGTACGGTCGGGTCTTGAAATGCTCGCTCTTGTAATAACTGGTTAGCACCGGTCGAGCTAACAGACCACCTGGGGTTCTTGTTTCCGATTTGACGAACAAGAAGTATAAGCCCTTGCCTTTGTCTAAACCCGGCACATAACTGTTTCATACAAAAAACTGCGTTAGCAGAGAGAAAATTAAACAATCTTCTAAACATTAAACAAATACTAATATATATATACTTACAGATTCATCACTGGCATGAGCAAACTGTAGAGCAACTGGCGGCGATCTAGCTCTTCTTTAATAGTTGGCATCAGTTTCCTCTCACCAGCTGAAGTCCCGGAGCTGCACAATTCCCCATATAATAATCAATATACAGCGACGAGGATGGAATTGAATTATATAAAGTTCTAAAGGACCAAAAAGAAAATTTTTCCAACCTGGTGAGGAATTCTGAGATTGGGTGAGCTGATAAAATGGCGGAACGGTCGCCATTAGCGATACGTTGGATTTCAGGCTGGAGGTCTTCGTAAGTAATGACCGGAAGTTTGGATTTGAACGAGTCACGATCGGTTGCGCCATTGAGTTTGAACCTTCGAAGGTACTCAGTTTGGGAGTTTTGAGTTAAGATATCGGACAAAACTCGTTCTTGAACCGGGTCGGCGTTCCAAGTCATTTCCTCGATGAATCGCAAAGCTTTTGCATCTTTCTCGCATGCCGGCGGACCCAAAGGAGACGAGATTGCGGAATCGACGGCCATTTAAAATTTTCTTTTCAAAAAAAGGGAGCTTTTAAGTTTTTTTTTTTTAATTTGAGAGAGAGCTTTTGGTTATGGAGGAAGAAGAAAGGGGGAACTGTGAACTGTGTGATGATGAACTTTGGGGATGTTCGAAGGGGATTTATATAGGGGAAAGGTAGAACGGGGAAGTAGTGGAAAATTAAAAAACGAAATACACGAATACTTAATGAAAAAAAAAAGGTTAAAAAGATTATATTTTTTTGTCAACTGAGGGGGAGACAAGGTGGGGGCCACAACACGTAGACATGGCACGAAATAAGGCAGGCATGTGGGGTTTAGGTGACCGCCATGTCAGCATTGCAACAAAGGTTAAAAACTTGTTTTACGCGTCACACAACCACGCGGCTGTTTTTGGGTAAAATTGTTGGCCCTTGATTACGATGGTCTGCCGGCACGTGAGACAGATGCTTATATTTTAATTTCAACTCTTTTTTTTAAAGGCCCAAATATTAGTCCAAAAATGTTGAAAGTACAAACTGTCTGTAATTGGAACCATTACTTTTTGGCTTATAAATAATTAGTACTGCTATTTTCATTAATAAAGTTAAATAAATTTTCATTATTTTATATATATATATTAAATTTTTTTATATTAATTAAGGGCACAATACGGCTTTTTAATAACATTCCATAATAGTGTCAAATAATGGTCTTACACTCTTACTTATTAATAATAAAATTTTATGTATTATAGCCGTGCAAGTTGCGCTTTCAATATTCATCTTTATCATGATATGGGTTAATTTCACATTTTTACTAAATAATATTTTATATTATACGAGTTGGTTGAGTTTTAGTTCAGATAGTATCGTAAAATCGTATTGTCCTTTTATTTAATGATTGAAAAGGGGTTATGGATAGTTTTAAGTATTATATTAAAAAAAGTAAATATGATAAGAATCTATAATGTGATTTATTTTAAAAAAACACATGTTTTACGATAAAAGTGTCATAAAGAGTCCTATATTAGGAATCAAATTGTATTTTACCTCCTCTACTCTAACATAAAAGGACTAATTTGTTAATTTTTTTAATTAAAAAAGATAAAATGTAATTCAATTCTTAATACAAACTCTATAATATATTTATCCACCTTATACCTATTATATCGATAGTATAAAGAAATTTAATACAGTTAGCCATGAAATATATTTTAATTTAAAAAAAAAAGACTCATTAAATTGTCGTTGATATAAAAAGATAAATAGCTTTTATAAGTGAAGGTTCACGTCTCTCATAGAGAAAGAAGAACAAAGATGAGTGGGAATCACGTGTGGTTGATTTCCTATATTAAGAGCTTGTTTTCGTTTTGCTTTGATTTAAAAAGAAAGAAATAAAGTTTGAGACATGCATTTAAAGATGTACGATGCTTAGTTGGTAACATTTTGGAATTTTGCATAAATGGAACCATTGCATCACTTGGATATGTTTTCCTTTTTAATTATCCATTTTTATCTTTTTATTTTAATTCTATTCAAGCAGTCTGTCGGTTGACTCTTATTTCAATTGACATGGACATAATTTTTTTGTCAATGTAAAAGAACGTTGATTCGAACGTGTTGAAGTACATTATCCTCTTGTATTGATAATAATGTTCACGGCAATCGAACTAAGACTCAATATTAAATATTAATTATATCTATATATACTTTAATTTCTAAAACATAATTTATATAATGATAATCTTTTTGGTTTTTTATCATCATTATATTTGTTTTAACAGTGGCAGAGTCAAAAAAATTTTTTGTAGGAGCCGTAATTAAATTGTATAATTTTATGATAGTAAAAATACAATTTCATAATTTTTAAAGAGTTGAATCAAATTTTTAATATTTTTGAATCTAAAATGTAATTTATCATTCTTAATTTAAAAATTTATAAATTATAAAGGATTTAAATGTAAATTTACCATTTTAACGAAACATGGTTCCGTGGGTCTCTTAGTGGCTCCACCTTTGTTTGTTTAATAAATTTTAAGTATTATTAAATTATATATCCACTAACTAAAAAAATATGACAAATATATACATTCACAATAAACTCTATATTATATGTTGTAAGTAAATTATGAAGAAAGTTCATGTTGTTTTTATATATAAGAGAGTGTCATAAGCACACCATAAAATACTTGGAAGTATCATTTTCATTTTAATTTTAAATAATAAGCACGTCTTCCATAAAATTATAATTAAATATTTTCAATTAAAAAGAAGAATCTTAAATATAATAATACGGCTTAACCAACGAAATTATCATTATTAATTTTCCCACTGACAATTTTAATAAGTAAAGGGAACTTGATTTTTTTTATTAAAATATAAAGGGAGAAATGGACCACCATTATATCTTTAATTTCTTTAATTTTATTATTATTTTCCCCTTGTGCTATGCGTTTTCATTTCTTATTGTTATTTGCATTTATTTATTCTAAAAAAACTGATTGGATGACTTATGTAAAAAAAATTGATTTTAGATAAACAATAAGTAATTCGACACGAAATTATAGGACAACGTTCCATAATAAGTATACAAATATTATTAAATTAAAAAATTTCATGCATTGATATGATTATCAGAGTGTTCACCGTTTTAAATATGACCTGAATTCATGTTCCAGTAATTGTGTTGCTGTTAGGGTATTAAATTAAAAAGATATAACCTCAGTGTTTGTCACCTAATTAATTTAACTTAGGTTTTGTTTAATATTGCTTCTCAAAAGCATTTTTGAGACAAAAAACACTTTTAAGATAAAAATATTATTAAACAAAATGCTTTTGAGTTTTTTAAAAGTGCCTTTGGCACAAAAAAAAAAAACTTTGAAAACGCACTCTTTTGGACAAAAAGAGATAGAGAAAATTTTAATTTTTTATTAAAAGTACTTTTTGGCTCAAAAGTAATTTTAAAAAGCATTGTTAAACTAGTCTTTATTAGTATACACTAGTTTTATCCTTTTTTTTTTATTTTTGTCAATTGAGTTTTATTTCGATTAGCATAAGCATTGTTACTAATGCAGGAGGACGTGAGTTCGAGTGCGTTGAAACTCATTATCCTCTTATTTATGAGTTGTGGAGGCACTATGAACAATTCCAAGCATTATATAAAAAAGAACAGATTATGAATATATAAAATTATTCAAAAAAAATTCAAATTATTTACATTTTATTTGACCATATATATATTTAAATATAAATATATAAAATTTAAAATCAAAACTAAAATTAAAAATTTAAGCATATGTGTATCACAACATACACACATGCCCAAAACTATTAAGCTAAAGATTATGTTTGGTTTGGAACTGAAATTGAAGGCATTAAAAAAACTTTAAATTTAATTATTAAATTAAATGCTATAAATTTTCTAAACTTCAAAATTTTATATTTGAGTAACTAAAATATTAGTATTACATCAATCACATTCTTTATTTAGAGACCAATTTAAAATTAAAAAAATAGTTTAAAAATGTGTAGTACAATTAATTATAAAAAAAAATCATACTTTAACAATTATTATTTGTACGAGAAGATAATAACAATGTTATTTGAATTAGATTGAATCAATTAAATTGAAAATAAATCGATATATCGATTTGAACATAAATTTTGATTTAACTTTTGAAATTGAGAAAAAAAAATTAAACGATTCTTTTATTTAATTATTATTGAACTAATAATCTAATTGATCGAGAACAGTGATTTAAATGATGAAAGCGGTTATTAAAACAGAAAAGAATAGCAAGATATTTGGGGTCTTTTTATTATTGTTGTGGAAATTAGGTATTTATGGAAAAATAAGCGTTGGCGAAAATGACGTGTTATTAATTTATCAGCTGTACCCAACAAGAATAAGAGAGGCAAAACATTGTACAAGTCCTAAGTGCCTTTTAGTTTTTCCTTTAAATTGTCTAACCTTACAAGGCACGGCAATGGCCGTGGTTGGACCATCCTCTTTCTACATTTTGTAATTTAAATATTCAATTATTTCTTATCAACAATAATTCTAATTAAATCCACATAAAAAATGATTTTTTCATATTAATTTATTATAAACTTGTATTATATATATATATATTCAAAATTATTTCTTTTGTTTTTATATAAAAAATAACATATTTTAATGTATTTAGATTCACGTTTTTTTATATTAATAATAATATTGATATTAATCGAATTAAAACGTAATCTACATGTAATTCACGACATTGTTTGTATGAAAATATAGATTTAATTTGGAGCTCTGCCTCTAATAGAATATGTTTTCTATTAAATAAGTAAATGATGGAAATGGGGCCGTACACGAAAGTACAACTCACTGTGAAGGGATTTCAAAGATTCCAGGAAGTAAATAATAATATAAATGGTAACGACTCTTTAGCGGTGAGCCACACCGCTTGGAATCCCGCATGTGCCTCACCATGTGCATCTGCTCAACCTAGTTTTCTCGGCAATAAATCTTGTTGCCAAAGCCCACGACCTATCCTTTCAATTAATTTAAAGGTTAATTGATGTATAATGTTGTTTAAATTTTACGTGGAAATAGAATAATAAAATAAGAGGGTAATGTGCTTCAGCGTACTCGAACTCACATTTTTTTACACTATTAATAGTGTCAATATCAATCAAGCTAAGATTCAACCGGCATGATAAAATATTTATTAAATATAAATTTTTGTTTTATATTTTTTAAAAATAAAATATTAAAAATTGATGTTTAAATTATATCTTAATTCTCTCTTTTTTTTGTTTTTGTTTAAGTCAGCAATGATTTAAACTATAAATTTTATCCTAATTGACAAAAGAAAACTTCATCAGCCAATAGAAATGTTACATGTATGTACATTTTTAAATAAATATAAAACAAAATACATTAGAAACTATAATGAAAGCTGGAATATTAGTAATTAAAGGCCAAAATAAGAAAGGGTTGAAGATTGTCAGTTGGAAATTAAGATAAGGAGGAATGTTTGAAAGTTCAAACAAAACAACTCCTTTGCCGTTCTTGTAATTATAATAATTCGATGTGGGAGTGGGATACGTAAAGAAAGCAAATGATTCAGTGAGGTGGTCGGCCGCCTCAAATTTTTCCAGTCAAAAGGTCGGCTTTGGCTCTATGGATAATTTTATAGTTTGTTATAGCCACAAATATTCCAACCGACTTTTCTTTTTTTTTCCTTCAAAGTCTACTCTTCATGACCTCAACTACAAATCATCAACAATTAAAATCGAATCAAATATTTTTTAATTAAATATTCTTTTTAAGTAATTAAAAATGACATATATACACTACAAATTTCATCGTAGGCTGGTTCATGAGTTGTGAGATTACTATAAAAGTTTTTGTATTAAAAATTGGATTGTATTTTATTTTATTTTTTGAAAAATGAATAAATTAATCTATATACGTTAGATCAAAGAAAAAATTGATTGTTTCTGTTAAAGATCTCATCCAATTATATTGTTAAAAATTGGTGTGGTTGACGAAATAACTAGACAATTACGCATGATGTGTTATGTACCTCATGCTGGGTTACATATACTAGTTTTTAATAGTAAAAATAAGTGAAATTTTTAAAATGATCAATTTATTCTTTAATATAATGTACGGAAACTAATTTATCCATCTTTTAAGTAAAAAAGAATATAATATGATTCCTAATACAAAAGTCTTCAGGATTTAGACATGTTTAATATTACTATTATATTCAACACATTTAATAATTTTATTGGAGAGCTACAATACAATTTTATAATCTTATTAACTGACAATAATTAGGAACAACCTTCCTCAAGTTCTAACACATTTAAATTAATTTTAAGTTGCAGTTTACTGGTTGTAATTTTTTTATACAATGTTTAAAATTATTTATAACTCCTATCTAACCATTAAATAGAAGGATAAACATGCTCCAACACGTTCAAATTTAATATCTTTTTGGATCGGAAGCAATGTAATACTAAACCTGCTGATGGGTCGAGCCATTTGCCCAGATCCAAAAGCTTGTCCAAAAAATTGAAAGGTTTGGACAACATTTAAAGTCCAAAAATGAGCTTGAATAAAATTTAAGACCCATTTTTTATATGAGTCGGGCCTTGAACAATATTTTATTGCTTGAGCTTGGCTCAAATATATTATGTTTTAAAAAAATTATATTAATTATATATGCTGAATAATAATTATATATTTACATTTATATTAAATCACTAACGCAATAGCAATTTGACATTCATTACCTAAAACTTAAAAAAAATTATCCAACTAAATAATCAAACTCAAAATATAAAATTTTAAAAATTATATTTAACACAATAAAATATTTATTATATTTATTTGTGTTTTTTAATATAAATACTTTTTTAATGGATTTTTATTGTGTTAAAAAACTTTTATTTTAACATTTTTAATGTATTTAGTATATTATATTTTAAAAAATTATTTTTAAATAAAACCTAATCTAAAAAAATAAAGTATGGGTGAGTCAAGTCGAGCCCGAGTTTTAAATTGGATTGAATTTAGATAAAAAGTAAATTCAATTTACAGGTCAAACTGAGTTTCAACTTGAAAAATAGGTGTAGACACCTTGCATGAGTTCGGCTTGAACTCAATCTAACTCATAAATATCTTTAATTAAATATTAATTAAGCTAAAATTCAGTTAACTATAATGGAATTCCTTATATTAAAAAGAATGGTGGACTAAGGAGATAGAAATTGGAAGAATACCAACTCTTTAGCATTGAACCTAGTGAGAATAAAAATTAAAATTCAACACAAATTAGTTGGTTACTATATTGGTGGTTTACTTAACATTTTGGAACATGTTTTAAAAATAATATAATTGAAAAGGAGACAAAAAGGGGGGGGGGGGGGGAAGTGGAGTAAACGTGGAAGAAAGGAAGAAGGGATGAAAGTGAGAAGGGGCAAAGGTAGTTTGGTGGGCTAATCTGTTGTTTTCGAGTCAAAAGTCAATTAGTCTAAGCTTTTCCCTTCACCAATGATTTTTGGCTTGACATTCAAGTTTTTCAGCACGTGTTTTCACGGAACAGTGGCGCCGTACCGTCGGGGCCGGGCGCCAACGATGCTTCCTCTTTTGCGCTTTTCACGTGGTGTTTGAACGCGGCAATAAAACCCAAGGACTTGAAAATAAATTTTTAAAATTTTCAATATTAATTTCCGCACTTTGGTTTGTGTTGCCACCGGCAGCCTATATTGCTTCATGGCTCAATCTTATGGCAGTTCGTACTACATGACATTAGGATAAAATCAAAATTTTATTATTTTAAGGGATTAAATATAATTTTATTTTTATTAATTTAAAATTTAAAAATTTTAAAGAAATTAAATAAAATTTTTTTATTTTAAGAGTGTCGAAGCTCTTATCAACCCTCTAGTTATGCCATTGCATGACACATGACTTTTGCTTCAATTTCTTTACTATTATATTAATAGAGATTTCTAAATTATGATTTTAATTTTGAATTTTTCTTAAAATATTTTAATTACATCTTTATTTTAGAATAAAATATTGTTGTATGGTTTTTAAAATAAAAAAATGAAATATAACAAAAAAGAAAGAAAGAAAGAAAGTGAATGATAGTTTTTGTAAAAGAATCAAGATCTTTACAATATTAGGATCATAGTTTGATGATAGTTGGTGTAGCTAACTCTTTTTTTTTTTAATATACTGGTGTGATTACATGGTAATATATATTCATACTTTTTTAACCCTTTGACAAGGCACGCATACATTGCACACATAGGTACTCGAACTCGAAACCCCTAAAATGAACAACATCTTTTTTTCCACTAGAACTACTTGTTGAATTCTGATGCAACTAACTTTTATCTATACTAAAAACTTTTAACGGAATTATTTCTAAGTTTAATTAAAAAAATATAAATTATCATTTTTATAAAGTATGTTATATAATTATAAGTGTGCTATTATTTTTATATAAAAAAAATAAAATATAAGGTACGATTTAACTTAAAACATTATAATTTTCTCACATTCAATTTATCATTTCAACTAAAATCTCGTTTGATTTTTATGTAAATTTTTAATTAATAAGCTTCGGTGGGTATTTCATAATTTCATTTTAATTACTTAATTTCTTTTATCATTGATATATATTTTTTTATAATTTTATACTTTACAATATATTAAAATCATAATTATAAAAAAATTCATAATATTATATTTTCTCATCAATAATTAAAATAATCTTTCAATATAATTCAATAATCTCATCAATAATTTAAAATCATAATATTTGGAAGTAAATCTATTTTTTTGGTGAATTACAAGAAGAGGACAAAACCTTAACAGTAATACGATTAGCGCGACTCGAACTTAGATCACATCTGAAATAGTGAACACCTTGACCATCAATTCCCACACATAAAATTTATTTTTAAATTTCTATTAATGACATGAATTTTATTTGGCGTGTAAATAAATGGTCTATTATTTCAGTTATCTTAATAATTATTTTTTAGACTTTATAGATATAAATATATATCTTAGTAATTATAAATTAAATTTAAAATTCGAATAAAATCCATTTATAAATCTCAAAATTAAAAACCAACACATGAGAATTATGTATAATGAAATTCAAAGTAAAACTATCATAAATTTACTTTCTGATTTCGAGTAATAATTTTGTTATTATATTTATAGTTTTATAAATAATTATTTTTTTTGTGAATTATAATATAAAAGTAATATTTTAATAATAACGCGACTAATATATATCGATTCCAAATCATACTTAAAACAATTAACATTCTACCATCAAAGATAATAATTTTTTAAAGACTATTAATATTGATTACATCTATGATGTCACTTTCATAAAAGTATTGATAGACTTTGTGGTATTCCACAACATCATTATTTTTTTTTCCTTCAAGTCTTCGGTGGTGGATCACTACCAAAACTAGTATTGCTTTCAAGTTTCACATTTTCAACTTTTTTTACCCAACATTTTTCAACTTTATTAATTTTCTTATTCTAACAAATTGAATGACTCATATTATCATTTTAAACTAGTTGAATATAAAGCCATGGTTGAAAACTAGATAGGTGGGTGAAATATATATTTATTGATATATTGATATAATAGGGAGGTGGCGTAAAAAAGAGAGTGGTGAATATTGTAGAGGTCGATTCACCCAATTGGGAATGAGAGTTGAAGGTTATGGAGAGTGGAGGTGAAATGAGTATTTAGGCTAAAAGTTGAATTAGGTTGATAGAATGTAGACTTGGTACTTTTAGAGAGTTGACCCATTATTTTTCGTCCATGGAAGTATTTATAGGCGAGGGTCTTGTGTAATATGATGTTAATGTGTCGAATTTGTCATTTAGTCATCATTACAAAATGCATAGGGGGATGTCTGTAACGAGAGAAATCCTTTCATTCATCCTAACTTGATGGAATAGGGCAATTGAGCCCACGTGGTGTTTGGTGACCATCAACTTCATATTCTCGATGAAGATTCTAAGACCCGAACAACGGATGGCTTGCACTTGTCCACTTAATCATCCCAGAAGGGAAAAACTCGTAGGTGACCTCCCGTTTCGCTAGTGACAGGCTTAGTGTTTAGGCCTTTTTGTTTTTGCTTGCCACGTGTCTTAACATGAATGGGGTATAATCAATGTCTAATAGAAGAAGTATAATTATATACAAATTCAACTTGTACGGCATGATCCGTACTGCGAGGACTGATAAGATTTAAATTTGTGTAATCTAAATATTTTAAAAGTATTTATCATACAATATTTAAAAGGAGGAAAAGGAATGATAAAATTTAAATTCGTGTAATCTAAAACATATACATCACTAAAGCAAAATGCATATCTTGGACAATCTAGTTGATTGAATAAAATTAATTAGAAGTTTACTCGGTTTAACCTTCTTTAGTACAATTTTCTTTCAAATTTAAGGTAATTTTGGATGGGCATTTACTTTTAGTGCGGTACGTTTAACTTTCTATTTATTTCATGTTACAGTATTATTTACAGTTTCTAATCTTACCGTCACTTCTATTTTTACACTAATTGCAGATAAACGTATCGCCCATTCAAAAAATTTTTTTTTTTGGTGAATTACAATAACAAGGAAAAGCTTGAACAACAAACGCAACTAGCGCGACTTGAATCCAAACTATACCTGAAACAATAAATATCCTTAACCATCAAGTCATCCCATGAATTACATTCAAAAGAATCATTTAAACTTATCAAACTTTGAAAGTTGAAATGCAAAAAGTTTGAAATAGATGTTTTAATTTCAATTCTAATGATGGAGATGTCCACTAATTAATGATGTAATTAACAAGACAAAGATGTCTTCAAATTAAACAATGTCATGATTGTTTATGTCACTAAAATCACCAAAGTGTACTTATAATACTTCTATCAAATTATTTTTTCTTCTTAGTGCGTTGTACCCATAAATAGCATTTTTCATTCTACACTTTTCAAGTCAATGTCAAAACTATAGTTGTCGAAATCATCTTTTTGGAAACGACGTGTTTCAAAAATTATTTTAAAATTGAAAAATAATGAGAGTCATCACCAATCCTTTTGTACGGTGTGATTGGATCACCTCAAAACGTTTAAAATCCGTTTTGAAAAATACTTTGGTCTTCGCAATCCAAAAAACAAGTTCGGGAGTCGGTTACGCATGAGGAAGGGTTAGCACCCTCATATGCCCAAAATTGGTACCACATTGATTATCTTAGGGTTTTGTTTGTAAAAATTTGAAAGCTCGAATAAAATTTAAAATACGATCCTTGAATACATGAGTTACATTTAAGAGAAATCGAATTTGTTTGGAAGTCCTGCTATTTCAAAGTGATCGAGGAAGAAAGTTATGTCCAGTGAGTTCGGAGACAACATTTCGAGATCTAGAAATAACGAGCTTTCCTTTGTAAAACTTTTTAAATTTTGGTAAAGGATGTTCGCTTATTTCGATTTGAAGAAAGGTTGCACCTAGTAAGTTAAGACACAAATTTTCAGAATCGAAGATAAGGAAACATTGCCTCGATTAAGGGTATTCGGTTATTTCAATTTGAAGAAAAAAATTGCACCTAGTAAGTTAAGGCACAAATTTTCAAAACCCGAAACAAAAGAATATTGCCTCGATTTTAAAGTTTTTATTAAGACAATTTTGAAAACAAACATGCGAGTTTAATATGAATGAGCAGTTAATAATGAATATTAAATAACATGAAGTAAGATGATTAAGCAGATGAATGATAAGCAAAAATAAAAAATACAAAATACGAGTGCATAATAATTAAAATTTAATGCAAAATATTGATGAGGAAGAAAAAAGATGCAATCGGGGTTGAAAATGAGACTTTTTGGATACTCGGGGGCAAAATGGTAATTTTGGGAAAGTTCGGGATTAAAAATGAAACTTTAAACATTTGGGGGTAAAATGGTAATTTTTAGAAAAATCAAGATCAAAAACAGAATTTTGAGACATCCAGGGTAAAAGGGTAATTTTTTAAAGTTTCAGGGTTAAAAATGAAATTTTTGAAAGTTCGGGGGTAAAATGTAATTTTTGGAAGTTTTGAGGTTAAAAATGGGAGTTTCGGGATAAAAATGTATTTTTTGGAAGTTTTAGGGTTAAAATGGAATTTTTGGAAGTTCAGGGGTAAAAAATGTAATTTTTGGAAGTTTTGGGGTTAAAATGGAATTTTTAGAAGTTCAAGGGTAAAAATGCAATTTTTTAAATGTTTTGGGGTTAAAATGGAATTTTTTGAAGTTCAAGGGTAAAAATGTAATTTTCGGACAGTTTAGGGACCTCCAGGGCAATAAAACTAAAAATAAGTGATACGTGGTAGCCCCTTAGGCATCCTGAAGTCAAAGGACTAATTTGAAAACCATGAAAAACTTTTAGGTCAATTTTGTAATTAAACAGAACTTGTTTTAAGGATTAAATTAAAACAAATTAAAAAATAAAAGGGACCATTTGCAGAAATAAGCCAAAATAATGACATGTGGCAACTCCTGATGCTTTTAAAAGGTCAATGGACTAAATTGAAAAACAATAAAAATTATTGGGCCAATTTATAATTAATTAAAAGTACAAAACGACTAAATTGAAACAATAAAAAAGCGGAAGGACCGAATGCATAAATAACTCATTTCTTAAAAACACGCGGATCCTAGGTCGAGTCGAGTCGGATTTCGGGTCGGTCATGGGTAAGAGCTTGAAACGACGCCATTTTGGAAGCTTATAAATAGCACAAAATGATTTTTTTTTCTCATGGCCGGCCAAAGCCTCGACCGGTCTCCGATCGCCATCCGATGTCCGTCGCCACCATACGCCTTGCCGACCGCCGACCCCGTCCAATGCCACGCTCGTCCGATCTTTATCGCCCACGCGCCGTCGTCCTCGACCGTCGTCCACGGCGTTTAAGGTGAAATCTCTTTCCTTTTTTTATTATACATATTTTTTAAAAACAAATCCAGATCTAAAAAGACTTTTTGATTTCTATCCTCTTTTTCTTCTTTTTTTTTTTTAAAAAAAACATCTATTTCAAAAAAAAACTTAATCATATCGGGTTTCGTTTGTTCAAAATCCAGGCTTGATTCCTTATTTCCATTTTGCTTCAAGTTTGTTCATTGAGATTTTTTTTAAAACCCTTTTTTATAATCCTTTGTTCTTTCTTTTTTTCTATGCACGATGAGGCGGTGGCGGCGTTCAGCGGGGACTCCGACGACGGCGAAGCAAAATCAGGAGAGTCTCCATAAATCTCTTGTTTCCCATTCTCCTTTGAGTTGATAGATTACTAGTGCGGAGTCTCCATAAATCTCAAAAATTTTGATTCCCCGCTCTATGGCCGCACGGATTCCCAAGATACATGCTTCGTATTCAGCCATGTTGTTTGTGCAATCAAAATCGAGTTTGCTGGTAAAAGGGTAGTGATCTCCTTCTGGTGATACCAAGACTGCCTCGACCCTATTACCCGTGGCATTTGAAGCTCCATCAAAATTCAATCTCCAAGGTTGTTCTACTGTGATTGCCCCTTCAGTAGTCGCAACATACATTAAATCTTCATTCGGGAAATCGAAGTTTATCGGCTCATAGTCCTCTAAAGCCCTGCTGGTTAGAAAGTCTGCTATCGCACTCCCTTTTACTGCCTTCTAATTGACATAGACTATGTTGAATTCCGAGAGCAAGATTTGCCTTCGAGCCAATCTCCCATTCAATGCAGCTGACTCTATCAGGTACTTTAGAGGATCTAATTTCGAGATCAACCAAGTTATATGGTATAGCATGTATTGTCTTAATCTGCGTGTGGTCCAGACTAGTGCACAACATAATTTTTCAATTGGCAAATATTGAATTTTGCAATCAGTGAATTTCTTGCTGAGGTAATATATCGCCCTTTCCTTCTTTTCGGATTCATCGTGTTGGCCTAGTACGCATCCCATGAAATTTTCAAAGACTGTCAAGTACAGGATCAATGATTTATTAGGAATTAGAGGTACCAAGATGGGAGCTTTGGATAAATAATCTTTGACCTTGTTAAAGGTTTCCTGACATTCATCATCCCATACACCCGGGTTGCGCTTTCTAAGCAGGCGGAAGATAGGATCGCATTTCTTAGTTAACTGTGAAATGAACCGAGCAATGTAATTTAGTCTTCCTAAAAACCCTCGAACTTCTTTTTGCGTGCTGGGTGGTGGTAGCTCCTATATGACTTTGACTTTATCCGGATCAATTTTAATTCCTCTTTTGCTGACTACAAAGCCTAACAATTTTCCTGACGTGGCCTCGAAAGTGCAGTTTGCTGAGTTTAGCTTTAATTGATGTTTCCTTAACCTTCCAAATAACTTTCTCAGGATTCTTACATGCTCTTCCTCCGTTTGGGATTTCGCAATCATGTCATCGACATAAACTTCAATCTCCTTATGCATCATGTCATGGAACTTTTTCAATTACAATATTTGTCCCAATTGGGGCCCAAAGTACAATTTCAAGTGGGCTTAAATTACAAGTGGCCCAAACCTAAAGCAAAAACCCCTAATTTACTACCAAGTTGCACTGCAATTGCCATCATTTAAACCAATCAGGAGTTGCCACGTTAACTCTGATCACCAGCAGTGCCACAAGCTTCAACTTGCTCTGCCACCGCCACTGCATAAGTCCCCATTGCCGCACCTACAAAAGAGAGAAGACAAGATAGACATTTATTGGAGAAAAACAAAAGATGATTATTGTAATACTGGTTATAAAAACTAGTTTCAAAATTTGTAATGGGTTACGAACCCTTCTTTGAAAAATCAACATACGAGCCTTGGTTGTTCATTACAGATCAATACAAAGTCTTAACATTTGCAACATACTTTCTAAAATTAACACAAGCAAAATCAGTTGAATACAAGAAGGCAAGAAATACTTGGAGTTAGGAAAGGAGAGTCCAACAGATTCAAGCAAGTCAGTTTTAAGGTTCTCAAACTTTGAGTCTTAAGGTATTAATGCATGCATTGAATCCTTTTATCCATTTATTGTTTTGACCCATTTCAAAGAATAATAAATACATTGAATATCTGTAGTCATAATAATAATAATATTGACAATAAATATTGTTATTAATAATAACATTAATAATAAATATTAGCAATAAATAGCATTAATAAGTATTAATAAAAATATTATTAATATTAATAATAACATTAATAATAATAAAAGAAAGAACACGAATGGACAAAAGCACTCCCCTGATTTTGCTTCGCCGTAACCGGAGCTTCGCGCCAGAGTCCTCGCTGAACGTCGCCACCGCCTCATCGTGCATAGAAAAAAAGAAAGAACAAAGGATTATAAAAAAGGGTTTTAAATAAAATCTCAATGAACAGACTTGAAGCGAAATGGAAATAAGGAATCAAACTTGGATTTTGAACAAACGAAACTCGATCTGTTTAAGTTTTTTTTTTTTTTGAAATAGATGTTAAAAAAAAAAAAAAAAAGAGGATAGAAATTAAAAAGTCTTTTTATATTTGGATTTAGATCCAGCTCTAGATTTATTTTTAAAAAATATGTATAATAAAAAAGGGAAAGAGATTTCACCTTAAACGCTGTGGACGGCGGTCGAGGATGACGACGTGTGAGCGATGGAGATCGGACGAGCGTGGCGTTGAACGACGGTCGGCAAGGTGTGTGGCGGTAACGCACGTCGAACGGCGATCGGTGACCGACCGAGGCTTTGGCCGGCCATGAGAAAAAGGGAGAGAGGGTAGAAAGTGTTTGAAGGTTTTTTGAAGAAGAAAGAAAGAAAAATGAAAAAAAAAAAACCATTTTGTGCTATTTATAAGCTTTCAAAACGGCGTCGTTTTGAGCTCTTACCCATGGCCAACCCGAAATCCTACCCGACCCGACCTAGGATCCGCGTGTTTTTAAGAAATAAGTTATTTATGCATTCAGTCCTTCCATTTTTTTATAGTTTCAATTTAGTCATTTTGTACTTTTAATTAATTATAAATTGGCCCAATAATTTTCATTGCTTTTCAATTTAGTCCCTTGACCTTTTGAAAGCATCAGAAGCTGCCACATGTCATTATTTTGGCTTATTATGCAAATGGTCTCTCTTATTTTTTAATTTGTTTTAATTTAATCCTTAAAACAAGTTTTATTTAATTACAAAATTGACCTAAAAATTTTTCATGGTTTTCAAATTAGTCCCTTGACTTCAGGATGCCTGAGGGGTTGTCACGTGTCACTTTTTTTGGTTTTATTGCCTTGGAGGTCCTTAAACTGTTCGAAAATTACATTTTTACCCTCGAACTTCCAAAAATTTCATTTTTGACCTCCAAACTTTCAAAAATTACATATTACCCTCGAAACTTTCAAAAATTACATTTTTACCCTTGAACTTCTAAAAATTCCATTTTGACCTCGAAACTTTCAAAATTTACATATTACCCCCAAACTTCCAAAAATCCCATTTTTGACATTGAAACTTCCAAAAATTACATTTTTACCCTCGAACTTCCAAAAAATTCCATTTTTAACCTTGAAACTTTCAAAAATTACCCTTTTACCCCGAATGTCCCAAAATTCTGTTTTTGATCCCGATTTTTCTAAAAATTACCATTTTACCCTCGAATGTTTAAAGTTCTATTTTTTAATCCTAAACTTTCCCAAAATTACCATTTTCCCCCCCGAGAGTCCAAAATTACCATTTTGCCCCCTCAGTATCCAAAAAGTCTCATTTTCAACCCCGATTGCGTATTTTTCTTCTTCATCAATATTTTGCATTAAATTTTAATTATTTTGCACTCCTATTTTGTATTTTTGATTTTTGCTTACCATTCATCTGCTTAATCATCTTACTTCGTGTTATTTAATATTCATTATTAACTGCTCATTCATATTAAACTCGCATGTGTGTTTTCAAAATTGTTTTAATAAAAACTTTAAAATCGAGGCAATATTCTTTTATTTCGGGTTTCGAAAATTTGTGCCTTAACTTACTAGGTGCAATTTTTTTCTTCAAATTGAAATAACCGAATACCCTTAATTGAGGCAATGTTTCCTTATCTTCGATTCTGAAAATTTGTGCCTTAACTTACTAGGTGCAACCTTTCTTAAAATCGAAATAATCGAACATTCTTTACCGAAATTTAAAAAGTTTTACAAAGGAAAGCTCGTTATTTATGGATCTCGAAATGTTGTGTCCTAACTCACTGGACGTAACTTTCTTCCTCGATCATTTTGAAATAGCGGGACTTCCAAACAAACTCGATTTCTCTTAAATGCAACTCATGCATTCAAAGATCTTATTTTAAACTTTATTCGAGCTTTCAAAATTTTACAAATAAGACCCTAAGATAATCAATGTGGTACCAATTTTGGGCGTATGAGGGTGCTAACCCATCCTCATGCCTAATCGACTCTCGAACTTGTTTTCTGGATTGTGAAGACCAAAGTATTTTTCAAAACAGATTTTAAACGTTTTGAGGTGATCCAATCACACCGTACAAAAGGATTGGTGGCGACACCCATTATTTTTCAATTTTAAAATAATTTTTGAAATACGTCGTTTTCTAAAAAAATGGTTTCGACAGCTTGACGACTCCAACAATAGTGATTATTTGAATTTAATTAATTCTATATTCACAAAAAAGAAAACCACAAATTAAAAAGATTAATTCTTTTACATATATTCGGTGAAGTATAACGTGCCATTTTATATTTTTATCGATGATTAATTAAAAATATTTAAAAGATTTAAAATAAATATAAATATTTAAAACTAAACAATAAAAAATTAAAAGTTGAAATTTATTTGTGAGGTTATAATTAATCATTGTTTAAATCGAATTGGATAAATTTATTAAATTAAATTAAATTGATAGTGATAAAAAATTGATTTGTCTAAACTAAATTGAATTAGTTAATTAAATTGAAAACTAAGTTACTTATTATGGTAAATTTTTAGAATTGTTTTGAAGTGGTAAAAAAATCGAACATTAAGAATTTTGATTTTAGTCATTTGTTTGATTTTTAACAAAAAATTGAGATTTATTTTATTATGTTTTGATTTGTTTTTATCTTTGGTTTTTGTAAATATAATTTTTTGAATTTTTAGAAAATTTTAAATTGTTATTAATTTAATTTTTTTCTCTTCTTAAATTATTGAGTCATTAGATTCTACTGATTGAACCAAGAACTAAAGGTCCAAATGAGTTCTACTTTTAATTCTATTATTATAAAATTAATTGTAAGGAAAATTACATTTATTGTCATTCTAAAATAGGGTTGCTCTATTTAGTTAATTTATATATATTTTTTAATTTAGTCATATTAAATAAAACAATTATTTAAATTAGTCAATACCATTAAATTTTTTCGTTTTCTCTGAATGAATTGTTGACATAACACATTAATCAATCAAATAATAACATAAAACATATTTTTTTTAACTTTTAACTAAAGCTTAGGGATTTTTATGTGATTATCCCAAAACACTTTTCCAAACCAAAAGCTAGCTCGTATTTTTTTCCAGCCCTGCAACAAATTCAACCCCTAATTGAGGTAGAGTTGAAAATTTCTATTGTTTGTGACATAATGCTTAGAGTTATCCATATTCTCTTCTTAATCCGTAAATAGGAGACTAATGCGTATCAGTGCACTCGAGCACATGTTCTCTCGTATTGATAAAAATATTTTTACCAATCGATAAATTTATTAAATATAAATTTAACTTAAAAAAAATAAAACAAACCTCCAAATTCAAACCCTAAACCTATAAAATATCACTCAAAAACACCCTAACTTGGACATTTTCTTCTGCGAAACTTCTTCCTTTACTCGTTATTTGACAGTGAGTCCAAATTTGCTTAAAAAAAGGTTAATAATAGCCAACATGGACCTATAATTAGGTTAAAGAAAAACAAGGAGAAAAATGGTTCGAATCTTAAAAAAATCTCAAGTCTTTCCTACAAGTCATGTAAGAAAAAAAACAAAGCAGTCAAAATAAGTGGGTGACTCCAAATTCTAAAGTCTCCCACGTCCATTGTTCTGAAAAGTCGAAAATCCAACATAATTAGGGTTTTTTTTATTAATTACATAAACCATCATTATTTTCATAAAAAATCAACTTAAAAATAATGTACGTTTTTGATAGATTTGGTTAATGGAACAGGTGAAAAACAGCCATGCATGAAACTAGCCGAGTCGGCATAGGTCAGAGTTGATTAATTTTCTTGGAAATTACATGGAGTCGCCAACACAGAGGAAAGCATGATCATGATGATGTTCTTAATAATGTTCCACATTATTTTCTTTATGGTTTCCTTTCTGTGTTACATCATTAATCATACGGCAAGAAAACAGACCAACAAAGTGATCCACTTTGAAGTTTGTCGTCCATGGAGTTGCCATATATCATCATCATCATCATCATCATCATCATCATAAATAAACCCCTAGATAATTTATGCATTAAAATCATAAGCTGAAACCATTGTTTAATTAAAAAACTCAATGTTAGTCTGATCGTCAGGGTGTTCACTGTTTTAGATACGGTATGAGTTCAATCGTATTAGTCATATTGTTATTAGAGCTTTATCCTCCTTTTATAATTCACCAAATAAAAAAAATATTGTGAATGGAGAGAATAGATAAAATTTTTACTTTTTGTTTAAGAGTTCAATGTCGCTCGACTCTAGGTTTATTTGGATTTCAAAAATTAAGATCCATTTGGAAACACACAAGGTGATTGTTTTTGACCTTTTGAAATTTATGAAAATTTAAGTTAGTATGTGGTAAAATTATATTTTGTCCACCAAAATGATAAAATTTTGATTGAATATTTTAAAATTTAAAAAGATATAAACTATTAAAATAATAAAATTGCATTTAGCTCTAAAAAATATACAATTTAATTCTATCCCAAAATTTTTTTCTAGCTTCGCTCATGGAACCACATATGATTTGATTATGAGATAAAACAATATTTAGTCTCTAAACTTGACAATTTTTCTCATTTTGATCCCTAATTTTTTTTTTGTCAACATTAACCCCTAAACTTGGATTTCATTGTTGTGTGATGATGTGATATCACTTGAATTTTTAAAAAAAAATATTATATAAAAATTTAAAAAATACAAAATATATAATTTTTAAAAATAAGTGATGATGGTGATCAAATTTTAATGTCACATCATATATTTTAACAAAACCCAAACTTAAGGACGAAATTAAGAAAAACTAAAACTAAAATGAACCAAAGGAAAAAGGCCAAATTTAAGAATTAAAAATCATTTTATCCAATTGATTATTCTACTATCTTTATAGGACACATCCTTTTTGTTTAAGAATCAGCAGGCAAAAGCTAAAGGAGGTGGTTTTTTTTTTTTTTTTTTGGTTTCTTTATTTGTAGTGTGGGTAAAAGATGAAGGCATTTTAACAGTAGAATTAAAGCAAGGGTACTTTAAGATAAGTTTTTCTTTTGAAATGCATGGCAGGTTCGTTGTATATTATAATTGCATGCATGATGCAGTTCATTCGTTAGTTTCACGATATTGTCCTATACCTACAGCTTTTTTAATTTACTTTTTCAATATATTTTGGTTTCTATCACCTTCATATTTTATGCCTTTTAATTTAATATGTATCTTATCCATTATGATTATATTCAAGATCTTTATCCACCGTAATGATTAAATTCCCCAGTTGAATTGGATTGGGTTTAATCTTTGTTCGATTGACATATGTATTACTGCAAAAGAACGTGGGTTTGAGTACGTTGTTGAAGTGCATTATTCTCCCATATATGGGTTGTGAAGAGACTATGTTTAGTTCTAAGCATTGTGAAAAAAAAAGCAATTATGATAATAAGCTATAATGAAATTGTTCAAAAAAAATGATGCATGTATCAATAAGTTGAATAATGATTGGGAAAATTGGATTAAATTAATCAAATTAGTTAGTTAATTTTACAATTTAACATGTTGAATTTTGAAAAAAAAAAGATAATTATTAAATTTATATATGAAATTTTGTCTAATGTGTGTAAATTTATTCATAAATTTCCATTTGCCAAGTAGTTAATGTTGCCCTCAACAATCAAAAGTATCGTTCTCTTGTCGAGGTTTTGTACCTTGACCTTCACGAAGAGTTAAGTGTTAATCTTGGGCGTGTGAATAATTATATATGGAGGTATCAGGGAGTGCCGTGGATCGAACCACCAACCTAGGCTTTATATGAACCTTATAAGCAAAACTAGTACCACTTGAGTTGCGTATGCAATAGACGCTGCCCTCAACATGTGTACATGAAGTTTTGATTTTGGTTCAGTTATACACATTTAAAAAAACAGATGTATACATTTATTTTAATATTGGATTAATATGATTATTTATGTGTGCATTATATCAATCTACGTAAAACAATGCTAATTCTATAGCGTTGTTACAAATTTATAAAACTTGAATCAAATTAAAATTTCATGTACAAAATCTCACAAAATAAAAATTCATGTATGATATTTCACATTAGATCAAAATTCATGTATAATTTGATATTTATCCAAAAATAAAAAATAATAAAAATTGGTAAAAGATAGAGACTAGAAAACTAGAAAGATTGATTAAAGAGCAATTAAATAGTTACCTATCAATTGGATCCCAACTCAATTAAGAAATTGTCAAATACCCAATAATTTTACAAAATAATTACTATGAGGTTCTTTCATCTTTTTGTATTTTGTTATTGTATCTATAATAATATATGAATGATAAGATTTAAACCTAATAAACAAATGCTTTTGATATTTCAACCTTACCATTTTAGTGGAGGCCTTATTTTTTTATATGAAGTTTTATAAATATATTTCTTACATAAATTTTTTTGACATAAATTATGTGATAATTTAGCGTTTTTAATTCATTTAATAATCTATTTTTAATTATTTGTAATTAACATTTTTAAAAATTTTAATATAATTACGCTACTTGGTTGAATCCATTAAATCAATAATTGAAAATTCAATTGGTTCAATTTCCAATTCGTTTTTTCTATCGATGAGTAACTCCAAGTAAAAAAAAAAATGTGTAGTGTGAACGATAAAAATATCATGAAGGCCACCGTATTAGGAGTCAATTTGCATTTTGTTCTCTCTACTAAAAAATGAATAAATTAGTCTTTGTACATTAGATAAATTAGGAAACTGGTTCTTCTGTTAAAAAATTCATTTATTTCTATTATTGAAAACTTGTCCCTGTACATTAGCATGAGGTATATTTGGCACATCACATATAACTGTCTAGCTATACCACCAGCTACACCAATTTTTTATAGTAAAACTAGATGAAATTTTTAACAGAAAGGACTAGTTTACTCTTTGATCTAATGTACATAGATTAATTTACTTATTTTTGAGTAAATGAGAGCAAAATACAATCTAACTCATAGCATAGAGGCTCCATGATACTTTTACCTAATGTGAACCAATAAGATCAAACTGGTAGAGAGAACAGGAGCCACTGGGCGAAAGCCCAAATTTAAACTTCAGCCCATAATCTATAGAAACATTTTACGCTACCAGCGCAAAATAGCACGAAACTACTAAAACAAAGCCCAGGTTCACAGGCCCTTTTCACTATTTCATAAAGGCTTTATTTGTAAATTGACCCCTAAACTATACCTCAATTTGGAGATCGATCCGTATATTTTTCAAGAAGTGATACTAAATTTTAAATTTTATCTCATTTTTCCAAAAGAAATTGCACAATATCCAATAAAAATGCCACGTTGCAAACAAAATTAATAGTTTAGGTATCCTTTCTTTATCTTGAAAAAACATTAAGGACCAATCTTGTATTAAGCTAAAGTTTAAGGGTCCAGTTACAATAAATCCTTGCATAAACACCCCTTGATTTTTTCTTAATTTTCGTTTTCTTCTTTCTTCTTCTTTCTATCACCGCGCTAAAAATCTCCTCTCTCTCCGTATAGTTTCCAAAATCCAAACGCACTAGATTCAAGGTCAGTTATTTTATAACCTTAATTTTTTTTATAATTTTAATTATTATTTTGTTGAAAGAAAAAAAAATAGAAGAAAATCTCTAAGTGAAGCACTAATAGTTTCGAATCTAATTCTCATTGTTGTTCTCTCAATTGTTCAATGGAATATTCGAAATGTCATCTCAGTGAAGCTTTTTGAATTTTGTTCTCCTTGTTTTTTTTTTTTGTTTAATTTCGTTTTGTATTTGCTGAGATAACTGAGGTCAAGATAGAAAAGGATGGGAAAGTTTTTCGAATTTCATTTAATTTTCTGTGTGGAGTTGATCGTTTTTGCTTAGGTTGCTAGTTGTGTGCTCAGTTTATGTTTTTATTTACATTAAGGTTTTTTTTTGGTGAAATTTCATCCGTTTTAAGCTGGATATGAGCAATTTCTTTGTTAAATTGAGCTGTGAATGATGTTATGTTATCATTAGGGTTTGATGTAGAAAATGGCACCTAGATATTGAAGATCTCTTTGTTAAATGCAGGAAAGATTGGTAAGCTGGCTAGTTAAAGTAAATATATAGTTTTGGTTAATTGATAAAGACTGATAGTGAAGTACAGAGATGTACATTTGAAAAATGCACATTGTCACTTGCATGGTACTAATAGAAAGTTAAGTTAGGGTATGCAATGGTCTTGTGTCGAGGCGATAGTTGATGTTTTGAGGTAGCTCTTTCAGTGTCTGCTCTGAGTAATTTGTTCTTAAGTTTATGTTTTGAACATCTGGTGTTTTATATGATATCTTGATTTCTAAATTGTTTTTAACAAAGATTTTGCATTGCCATTTACCTCCGCTGCCTATTTTCGATCTCTTGAAGTTCTTAGTATAATAATACTGTATATTACATTTGTAGACATGGTAATTTTTAGTTTTTTTTTTCCTCTCTCTGTCTCTCTCCCTCCGCTTTTCCCCATATTATAGTGTTTTGCTTATTCAAATGCATAAATAAAGGGAGATGCATTGGACAATTTCTGTTAGGATCTAGCTTGGAAAAATAAATGGTTCTAAATTGCAAACCTAATCAGTAGCTTACGAAACAACAAAGTAGTAAAACTGGCAATAGTTTGGTTTTTAATGAGGCTTAATGTCTTAGGATTTCTTACTTTATTCATTGTTATTTCCTTTTACCGTGTTTCCTTGCGAGTATAGGTCTGCTTTAACATTAGACGATCGATAGTTGATATTTTACTTTTTTTGGTTGGTTAATTAATGTTGATCCCTATAATGTTCCATCTCTTGAGTTTCATTAGCTTAATTGGGTTGTAGAATGTCTGCTGCTGGCGCATTGAATTCTACACGAAACATTCTTGAAAATTATTGCTGTCACTTGCAATTTTTTTTTTTTTTTTTTACAAATTGTGATTGGTAAGACTCGTTCTTTTTATTGTCAATTTAGGTGAAACTTATGTTATAGTTTTGGGCTTTCAATTGTATGTTTGGATCTTTGGATTCTGTCTTCTGAATAATTTTACCCTTTGCTCTGTCAAACTTTATTATCTATTTATTTGCTAAAACGAAAAATCCCCTACTTATTTTGGTAATATGGATGCTGATATTTTTCATTGTTAGCTTTCTACCTGATATGATCAATGTTGAACATATGGGCGTTTCTCCACCAGAAACAAAGAGCGAAAAAGGAAACCATTTTGCCCCTGAAGAGACAACATCAGAGCAGGCCCATGAATTAGGTAGTGAATATTTACATACTGAACTTTCTGAAAATAAACATCCATGTGGTTATGCAATAACTCGAAACGAATCAGCTGAAACTGCCACTGGTGTGTCTTGCTCTGACATTCACGAATCATCTTCTGGATATGTGGATAAGAATTCTCCACCTGAACATTTGGTTTTGCTTCCTAAGTACGTGAGTGAGCATAACCCTCCCGATAATAGTTTTTGTCATAAAGAAACTGTATCAGGGATGACGCATGAGTATGGTTCTGGATATGTGCACGAGACATCAGAAAAGAAGCATCAGCCTGGTTCTGATATTGTTCAAAATAATCTTGAAGAAGCCTGCACTTTGGTTTGTGGCCTTCCTGCTGAACATTTGCGACCATGTTCTGAATATTTTTCCAAGAATGCCCTCACTGAAAGTTTAGGGGTGTTGCCTGAAGATTCAAGCAAGTGCACCCAAATTGATGAACTTTCATGTCCCCAACTAGGTAGTGTGGAACCAACAGCTGCCTTTGGTTCTATAAATACATGTAAGGAACTTGGTGAACCAACAGAGCAGCAACAACAGCTTGGTTCTGAAAGTTTATCAAATGGTATAGTAAAAAGTCCTACTGCTACATCTAGTAATGCTTTTTATCAAGCCTTGGAATTGAATCCTGAAGTTATGAACCAGAGTAATTGCGACGAATGTTCGCAATCACCTTCTGAAGGTGCTAGCATTGTTTCTCAGACTGGTAAGAGTTATCTATTTGAACCTTTAGGATTGCCTCCAGGATTTGATTCTGGAAATTCTTGCGTTCAACAACCGAGGCTCCATTCTGAAGACATGGCTCAAAGTTCTGGTGTGGAACAGCATGAAGCGACGCCTAAGAATTTACTTGAGAATTCTGTCCAAGGCAGGGATGGAGAATATTCAAATACAACAAAGAAAAAATATTCGCCAAGACCTTTGACAAGCAGTGACAGGGTCTTGCGCTCAAAATCGCAAGAGAAGACTAAAGCTAGTGAGTTGAGCAATAATAACGCTGATATTGGTTCTAGTGAGCAGCAAAAAGGGAGGAACAGGAATAAAATGATTGAAAAAAGAGAAGTTTCTGATGAATATTCAAGAATCAGGTCACATCTTAGGTATCTAGTGAATCGAATAAACTATGAACGAAGCCTGATTGCAGCATATTCGACAGAAGGCTGGAAGGGATTAAGGTTTGTTTAATTTACTGTTTTATCTTGTTTGTTGTTGCTACAAATTTTGTTTGTGAGCTGATTCTTGTAGCAATGTTACAAAATGTTTCTGTCTTGATCTTAAATCTATCATGTCATAGATTATAGAATTGCCAAAGGGAGGTAAAAGAAAAGAATACAAATTTAACCATCTAAATACTACCAAAAACTTGTACTGCATTAAGAATAGGTCGTCTAATACCAATTTCAAACTTAATGGAATTGCTATAGAAGTGTGGCAATGAATCTTCGTCATCATGAACAAAATTAGTCCCAAGGATCAGGGCCTGTATACTTATTAGCTTCTACAAGCTTTCTTGTTATTGCTTTCTAGTGTCTTCTTCATATTGTCATTTTTTCTCTCGTATTGTTTTCACCATCAGTGTAATTGGTGCAGTATGTACTTCATTTTTCTGGTTGTATCTGTGCTATTATGAATTACAGAGATGACAACTTGTAAAGATCCTCAAATACTTTGCAGTTTCCCAGATAGGAAAAAGTATTTGAAAATTGTGTGATTTTAATAGTAAAATAAACTGTTTACATGATTATAGTGCTAATGATTGATTTCCCAAAAAGATATCTTCGATTGTCTTTTCGTATTAACTGTTGAGATTTGAAGGATAAATTCTGCATTAATCTTCAGAGAGTAGGTTGCTTTGGACTGAAATTGATACTTCACATCTGTCATCAACCTGATTGTCCATTTCCCTATGGATAGCTAACATCTATTTGTTGCTTTGGACTGTTTGTGTAACCTGCAGCTTAGAAAAGTTAAAGCCAGAGAAGGAGCTTCAACGTGCTACATCTGAAATTCTTCGACGCAAATTGAAAATTAGAGATCTATTTCAACGTATTGATTCTTTATGTGCTGAAGGAAGGCTTCCAGAATCTTTGTTTGATTCTAAAGGAGAAATTGACAGCGAGGATGTAGGAGAATCATAGTTATTAGCATTGCTTGTATTTTCTTAATTGCTATTTTCTTATTGATGATAATAATTTGTCTTGGAATTGGAAATGCTTAGACATGAAATCCTTGAATTGCAGATATTCTGTGCAAAATGTGGGTCTAAGGACCTGTCTGCCAACAATGATATCATACTCTGTGATGGCGTTTGTGACCGTGGATTCCATCAATATTGCCTGCAACCGCCTTTGTTAAAAGAAGACAGTAATACTCTCCATTGCCTGATTTACAGTAATGAATTGGTAGTGGGTTTTGAATTTTTTTTCTTATCATTAATGCTTTTTCTTTTTCTACCTATTACCCTTTTGCCACAGTTCCTCCCGGAGATGAGGGTTGGTTATGCCCTGGATGCTGTTGCAAACTCTTTTGTATTGAACTGGTTAATGAATCTCAAGGAACAAGTCTTTGTCTTGCTGACAGTTGGGAGGTTGATAACAGATTTTCTTTCTTTTCATTAGTTATTACTTACCCATGCGTGCATGTGCGCTGTGCGCACGCACACATATATCTATTTTAAGTCCTTACCATGTTCCTTCCTATCAACAGAAGGTCTTTCCTGAAGTAGTAGTAGCTGCAGGTGGACAAAATCAGGATCCTAACTTAGAACTACCATCAGATGATTCTGATGATAGTGATTATAATGCCGACAATTCTGAACCTGGTGAGAAGGATCAAGAAGATGAGTCAGGTTCTGATGAATCTGATTTCACTTGTTCATCTGAGGAATTGGAAGTACCGTGTAATGTTGATCCATGTTTAGGGCTTCTGTCTGATGACTCAGAGGATGATGATTATGATCCTGATGGTCCAGATCATGATAATGTGGTTGAGCCGGAAAGTTCAACTTCAGATTTTACATCTGATTCTGAGGATCTTGGTGCTATGTTAAAAGATGATAGTTCTTCCCCAAAAGATGAAGGACTTGTGTCTAATATTGGTTCCTCGGATTCCAAAGGACAAAAACCTAAACTTGGCGGAAATGAGTCCCGGAGTAATGAACCGTTATCAATAATGGATTCAGCTTTTGGACAAGATGGTACTGCTGTTTCTAAGAAACGAAGCAGCGAAAAGTTGGACTACAAAAAGTTATATGATGTGAGTGTCATTTCAAAATAAAGTATTACCTTAGACATGGTTATTTCTCTCAGCATATTTATCAATTCTCGGTTTTTCAGTTTCACCATTTAGAGTTCTTGCCAAGATCCAATGCTATAGTAGTTCATGTAACTTCTTTGACAGTTCAGTCATTTAAAAATATTTTGGTCATTCCTTCTTGGTTTGCTCATCTTCTTTTGGGTATACACAGGAGACATACGTCGATTTTCCTTCTAGTTCAAGTGATGATGAAGATTGGAGTGATACCATTGCACCAAGAAAAAGGAAGAGACGTGCCGCAGGGGCCTCTTCAGCGCGAGAAAATGGAAATGTTTCTTCAAGTAGGAGTGTGTCAATATCCGAAGGTTCAAAGCTGAATCCAGAGCATAAACTGAGGAGAAACATGCGCCAGAACTCGAATTTTAAGGATACAAATGTGTCCCCTGCTGAATTAAAGCGTGGCACTTCCGTATCAGGTTCAAGTGGTAAAAAAGCAGGTTCATCAACACACAGAAGACTCGGAGAAACTGAAAAGCAGGTATATAGGGTGTCTTATACGACTGATTAATGACTCGGAACGAAAACCAAACATTTGTATAATCAAAGCTTTTTTGCTGGTGAAAAAGTAGTGATCAACTTGATTAATACCTAGTATCTTTGTCTTCTAAAAATGTAGTGGTTTAATTTGGGTGGATGTTTTGGTGTGCAGAGGCTTTGTGAATCGTTCAGGGAAAACCAGTATCCTGATCGAGCCACGAAAGAGAGATTATGTGAAGAGCTCGATATGACTTTCCGACAGGTATTACCTTTCTCTACTTGCAATGCAACTAAATGCCATATTTTCTCAACTATCTCATATTCTTTTCTTGAGAATCTTCAACAACTTAATGTTGTTCGTTTAATTTCGGGTTTCTTATTCGTGAAGGTCAGCAAATGGTTCGAAAATGCTCGTTGGAGCTTCAATCATCCAACATCTAATCAGGAAGCCGCAGCCAAAAGAGTTGCAGAAAATGCCATAACCTCTGCTGTTCCGAAGAAAAAATTGATCGGCATTATAGAGTGGGAGAAAGAGAGAAATCAAAGTTGGTGAAATGTAGAGGTATTGAGGCAGTTAATTTATACAACTTTAAATTTAATGAACATTATAGGATAGGAATAGAAGGAACTTTGTTGCTCGACGAAAATTGCAGTGAAATGAAGTTGTGACCCTTCTCCAAATAGATATTGAAATGCTTTATTTTTTGTATCTGTTTTAATTAATTTTTTATATGCCTTTATTCAAGAAATCTTAGGATCGAGTGAAATTTAACTGAATTGATCAGTCTTATTTTATCATTGTAACTCAATTTAAAAAACTTTCAAATTCGAATCGAGTGAAATCGATTAAATTAAATTAAAAAATTAAACATGTCAAAATAAAATATTATTATAGTATAACTAATACTCATTTCATGTTAGAGCAAAAAAAAAAAAAAAAAAAGTAAAAACCGAACCATAAGCACAGTAATTATAAAACAAAATATTATGTTAAAACTATCAATAACATGCAGTCAAGCATCACAAACCAAAGGAATTGATGATCAATTGGAGCAAAAATCTAAATGTGCTTTAACAAGGTGTGATCATATAAGAAAATTACAGGTTTTTTCCTTGCTGTATCGTAAATAGAAAACATGTCTTTGTTTTATTGAGATTTTTCTAATCAGACGACTTAAGCCTCTGGTTCCCCACAGTAACAATCTAATCTTCCACATCCAATTGCACTCTGCTGTGCTCATCCATGGCCCTTCAAGTACCTGCAATGAAAATTCCAGAAGTTATCTGCACAAGGTTCTCCATCACTTTGGATAAAGCTGTTTGATGTGAACAAATGTTATTCGACCAAAAAATCATAATTCAAGGTTGAATTTTACTTGCATGCAAGAAACAGAAAGCACAAATCTTAGAAACTCAAGTCTGAAGAATCCCCACAAGCAAAGGAACAAAACTATAGGAAGGATGCCGATAGTTGCAATAAGTTAGCAAAGTGCTTTAGGTAATCACCTTAAGCAAAATCGCGAGAAAAAGAGTCACCCTAGCATGGCATTCTTGTTCTAATTATCAAGTTTCAGGGGGTAGTGCATTCAATGAGAGTAAGAATCCTTAGTGAACTGTATATCTAATATTTGAGGTCCGACAACAAGGGCACTAAATACCATTGACGGTATGCAACATTAACAACATTCCAACCATTTCCAACATTTGACAGTATGCAATGCAAACATGACATTCGGTTTAACTACAAGGTACTACACCACCATTACGAATTTCTACAGCATACTAACGATCAAATATTTGAACAGCTAAAGTGAAACAAGGAACAGTTCCAATTCTTCATTTGTTTCAAAGCATCTGTGTTTGACACATTCAAACATGGTATGAGAATTCATCCTCTAAATATATGAAAAAAATTAGCAAAGCCATGTTAGTATCTGATACCAACCACTTGAGTCTAACACGGGTAAATTCTTTTTTTTTTTTTTTTTTTAACGCAGAAAAAAGTTTGGTGCAACAATAAAAAATTACATATATATAAATATATCTAGTAATGATAAGCAAGAAAACATGACTTAAATCTGAGTACAGTAGCATCACCAAGAAGAATTAAAAGGGAAATGACCATATCTAGATCACTACTCGTGTTGAGGATCATAGTTATTAAATGGCATTTTATAATGATTTATTTGACAAGGAAATGCTAGGTCTTTAGACACATTTCTTTTCTCATATAGCCTATGACAACAGCAGCATAGAATGACCAACATATTAGAGCTAGTTATTTAGAGCAAAAAGAGAAAAAAGAGAGAGGTTAAAACATGTCAAGCATAGAAGCAGTTAAATCCATGTGCCTTAGCTTATATTAAAGGGTTTATTTTCTATTTACTCTATATGAATTATTGATTAAGCAAATTTGTCTATAATTTCATAATAAAAGGTAAAATAAAAATAAGAAAAATATAAACCTACAATGTGGTACAATTCTCTCTCCTTTAGCTGATTGAAAGTCCACGTGCATCACCCATCTTTTCCATTCCTCCCTATAAATCTCAATCCCATTTCCTTCTCATTAACTGAATTTAAAGAACTCAACTAACAAATTCACCTAATTTATGCTTGCTTAGGTAAATTTAACACAAAAGATATAAAGCAACTATAAAGAAAAGCAAATGTTTTTCTTTATCCTAACAATGGCATTCATTATAAAGCAATTATCAAAAAATGGAAAAAAAAATTTAAGTTATTCAAGTTCAAGAGATGTGAATAACAAACTTCCTTTTCCTTTTCATGTACCCTAGAAATAGTAAGACTCACAAAGAGACTACTAGCGATCCTGACAAGTACGGCAGAAGGTACCATGAGACAGCTCGCAACAAGCCCGCACATTAACAGTCAGGTGTGATGTAAGACGAGCCGTGGGAACCATGCTATGCAGAGGCAAGAACGATTGCACACATCCCAATTCTCCCAAATTTCTGAAACAAACATAAGGCTAGCCAAAATAAATTTTGACATCCAAGCTTCCTTTTGTCAATGGGAAAATGTCAGCAAACTATGAAACTTTTTTTCATACAAAATAATCTCTTGTATGATTCTCACTAATCCATAGCGCCTTAGAAATTTAAGAACTCTATTTAATCTTGGGAAAATTTAAGGCAAAAAACAAGAACATTTTAGCTTCCCTTACTTGAAAACAGAGAAAATAGTAACTCTACTTTTTAGATTTAAAAATGAAAGTCCAATTATTATCATCATTAAAATGATTTCGTTAAGTTTAGGTTCATTACAAAGTTTTTTTTTTGGTTATATGAATACCAAGCTAGTATATTTTTTTAATTTCAAAATGTCACGCAATGGAATTTAACAGAAGAATTTTAACTGGTCTAACAATTGGACTTCAATTTTGAAATCTGAAAAGTAGAGATACTAAATTCTAACTGTACAAAAAGTACAGGGACTTGGAGCATATTTTAACCTAATTGAATATAACAAGACTAAAGTCATCAGTAAAATTACTCTGCCAACTCCCAAATAATGAAGATTGTAAATAATTTCAAAAAACATCATGAATTGGATATCGCAGTCTATAAATCTCCACTAACAGATATTTCTAATAATTTATAGTAGAAAAAGAGAAAACAAAGTTGACTGGAAAATAAGCAATTTTGCGTTTCTTATCTTTTGTTTCATCCACTAAGGAGTCAAAAGACGAGTTTAAAAAAATGACCTGGAAGGAGCATAAGAGAGGCGGCGGGACTGGAGGCGGGGAGCAGATGAAACCGGGGGGCGTAGGCGGGGTAGCGGCGGAGGGGACCGGAGCGAAGGAGCCCTGGCGGCGGAGATGACAGAGCGAGACAAGGATCCTGCACATCGCCAAGCCATTTTCACAGTGAAGATCGAAGCGTTTCAGTAAGAGAGAAGCTGAATAAAGTCGTGATTTGCGTAAAGGTTTTGGTTAGGGTTTAAGGGGTGTGCCTCTATCCATGAGTCGGGTCGGATCCTTTTCGGGTGGGTATTAGGCCCGGCCCATTCAGAAATATGTGCTATAGAGTTTATCTAAACTTGCACATATTTGGTCTGCCAATATTACTTTAAATTTGAAAATATGTTACTTTTTAATATTTGGTAATTCTATTTATTAAAATTTTAAAATACATTTTAAAAAATTCAAATTTTAGAACATAGTATTATATTTTTAGTTTTCAAAATTTACAAAACTACAAAATTAAATTTAAAAAGTACGAAATTATTGAAAAATTAAAGAGAATCACGTCAACAACCCAAGGCCCAAATTACTTCTTTAGAGGTTAGGCCCAAATCTATTAGCATATGTTACCCATTGTGGAATCTCCCGGTCATAGGATCCATCTGGATGGACGTTTAATTTCAATTTGATGCGTTTCGTTTTCTTTTAATTTTACGTTAGAATATCGTTACAATATCTAATTTCACCGTTACTGTTATTTTTTCAGTAATTACAGGTAAACATACTGTCCATCCAAAAGAACCCATAATGTGCTAAACATTATTTCTCTGTAGCCATGGATAGATTTGCCTATTAATATAATCTATTGAGAAAAGTCATAAAAATACAAACTCATTTGCTATTTGATTCTATGGTTGTAACATGAAACTTTGATAATATATCATAATTAGTTACATTTACAATCATAATAAACAATAACATCAATAAAAATGCATTTAAAATAAATGAGATATGATGCAATTGTGCAGCTTATTGAAGCAAAGGAAAACCTCTACTATAAATTAGTTGTTTATTACTTTAATTTATACACAATACATATAATAAGATTTGGATCTAAATTCGTTAACACGAATTAATCAGTTATTATTTTTTACAAGATCTCTATTTTATTTTCCGGGCGGGATTAATGGCAAATCAACTTCATCACACCATTCAACACACCTTGTTTCCACATAAGAACTCCTCACATTATTAGGCCAATAACTCAACCAAACTTCACCTCCAATTCTCCATTTCAAAACACTCCCTTCCATGTCCCTGTTCAATCTCCATCCTACACCTTCTCCATAATCATCTCCTGCAAATACCAGTCCACCAGCTTTGGTAAATGGCCTGTTAGCTCCGTAGTACCTGTGCTGGAAACCATGGCTGCTGCCCTTGCTATTGTGATCGAACGATTTCCACGTTGCGATTTCGTGGCCCGTCACGTTGTCGCATAGCACCGCGTCGAACACCGCGGCGTTCCCTTCGGCGTCTTGTTCCCACCTCCAGTTCTTCATCTTGTTCTTCATGGAAACCCTTGCTCTTGCTTTAACATGGGAGGAATCCTTTGAATATTTCCCGAAACTCCCTTTAAGGATCCTTTGTGTTTCGACTTCGTTTTCACCATTGTTCGTGGACCGGCCCAAGGTTAACCCGGACACGTACGTTGACCCGACTTCCGGTCCCACCCAAACTCGGATCCTCGACGGGAAGTGTTTCTCGTTCAAGAAATCATCCATGTCGTCGTTTTTTTTGCTGAACCCTAGTCTAGCCACGTGGAAGCGTAAGTTATCGACACGTGCGTTTACTTGAATGTACCCATCATGGAATCCAATGGTGTATTCCATTTGAATGACGGCCTCGAGCTGCTGGTGTGCTAGTGCGTACCTTAACAGTGAACCCTTTGCTCCGGTGGCCGAAAATTGGCTTTTCTGATCACTTGAATGTAATAGCTTCATTGCATTAACCGGTGCATACCCTTTCAAGGTCCAAAATCCATGAGCCTCGGTTGCATATGAAAATCCCAAGTGCTGCTGCTGCTGCCCTTTTAAAGGAGTTATTAGCGTTTTTAATCCAACGCTGAGTTCACTTAAAATGATCCATTTGGTCAACATGTACCCCAAGGTTCGCATGAAACACAGCTCGGTGTCGACACCAATGGAGACCAGAAAGGTCCTCAGCACGGGGACTTGTTTAAACGTTAAGGCTTCGATGTTTGGACCTAGTAAGTGTTGGAAATAGAAAGACCCGATTTCACTAGGAGCATCCCAAGAACATAGCCAAAACAAGCGTGTGAGAAGGACAAGGTTAAAGAAACTCGAGAATGACTCGGGTGAGTGAGACTCAATGATCCAAGAAATGGGTTCCGGTTTGAGTTTTTGAAGCTGAGACCTCGGGCAAATGGTGTTGGGCATTGCTGGTGAACGGCTGATGGTTTCTTGGAGAAGCTGAAGTACTAAAGGGAGAAAAGGTTGCTCTGAAGATAGAGGACAGGGGTCGGAGACCCAAAGTGGTGAAGATTGGAACCCTTGGAAGCTTATTGTGAAGGTTATACAGGCCTCTGAATCGCACCCCATGGTACGCTCAGCTTTGAGTTGGATCGAACGAGTTGAGCTTGAGTCGCCTTCGTCGGAACTCGCCATTGTAAAGGCGAGTGGTGGGTGTGGGTCTGATTCACCCCAATCGTCCTTGTTAGGAAGCTCACATATCCAAGACCAAATGTCCATCATGTTTGCTTGGTGGGTTTCAGCGTTTGAGGGGATATCAAAAGATTGGAGAACTATTGTTTCGTTTTATAGAGAAAGATTCATGAAGTTGTAAGGAATCGGGTAAATTGCACTTGAAGTCCCTTATGGTCTAGATTTTAAATTGTAATCTAAATTTCAAATGTTTTAATTGAGTCCTCAAAATATTAGTATCATATCAATCAAATTCTTCCATAAATCTATTGTGATATTAGATGTTAAATTCGAACCTGGATATGACATGAAACATATTTAAAACATATGGATTAATTTTTAAATACTTATAGACTTGTTGCATAAATAGTTTGGATATAACGTTTAGAAAAGAAAAAAAAAAAGTATATTTAAAATTTGGGAAGTTTATTTTTCTTTAACATGTTATATTATGCGGTAAGTATAGTTGTATTTAAATTTAATTCATGTTTTTAAATATACTTCCCATGTGAAGAAATCAAGAATTATGTGATGAGGATTTAGGTAAAATAAAAAAATTTGGGGGAATAGCTAAAGTAATTTGTATTACAATAACTTATATTCAATTTTAAACTTTTGATAAGAGTAAATGAGGAGTTATGACTCGTATTTTTAGGTTTTTCTTCTCTAGTTAAACTTTGTTTTTAGTTTTTCGAGGTTTAGTTTTATTTTTATTTTTGTTTTTTTCGTTTTTATTTTTATAGTGAAATTATTTTTACTCATGATTTTTTATCATTTTCGGAAGTGTTTTTTCATGTATTCGATTTTTTCAATTTTTTGTTATTTTATTTGTTTGTTGTTTATTCGAGGTTTTTCCCCAACAATAAAAAATGTAAATTATTTTTATTTAATAAAGAAGCTAAAAGAGATTAACATTTGGAAGGACTACGGTTGCAAACGTACCATTCAGCCTAAGGCCCTTGCCTCCACCTTAGATTAACGTCTAGGCCGACAAGAAGAACTTATTGCAATAAGTATTAATACTCTGAGAACTTAATTTAAAATTTGAAGTATAGTTTGGGGACGTATGATGCAAATTAACCCTTAAAATTTTAAGGAAAGAATGAGTGATGGTAGATTCGCCAACTTGCAAGTAAACGTAAGCCATGAAAATCACCAATGAAAGAAGTGCCTGGAATTAAACTGGTGGTCCTAAGTTGTTTGGTCGTTGTTTTTCATTCACTCTCATTTATTTCAATTTCTGAAATCAATGGTGATTTTGCATGGACAATACGTTGCAGATCCCGACGCCGTCGTTTAACGTTTTATGGATGTATCGACCTAGACGTGTCATGTTCAGATGTGGAACTGGACAAGTTTACATGTCTGAACTTGAATCACACAAAAAAGAAGAAAAAAAAATCTGGGGTGGTTTAGTGTCTGTTCTTTCTTATCCTATCAATAGGTTAACAACAAGTGATTGAAACCCTAGCAACGAAATAAGGCCATGTAGGCCACCCTGGCCATGCATTTAGTTTGTTTTGTATCCCCATGGTCTTCTTCTCTAGTGAGAGCAATGTCTGAGTGGTCCTTTAACCTGCATGACCCCCACAAGCTGTCACCAGTTTCTCAATGAGTAGATTTATGTAGGGAATCCCTCGTCCCTCTAGGCTTTACCATAAGGGATGTTTTTCCTTAAACCAATATTTCTTTCCCAACTTTTCTCCAATAGTGTTGGATAAAGCTTCCATGCTTGCTTGCCTAGTGGAGGTTGGTTTACCCCACTCTTTCTTTTAAAACATAGACCACCTCTGGTTTTAGGGACACATAGTTTGTCCTAACTCTTTAGATGAACTATCCATTTTATCATAGATGGTCTTAGGGTGGGTTTGGAGGGACAATGCGTTTATTTACGGTTAATGTAAATACAACAAAAACAATAAAATTAAATATTATAACGATACAGTAGCGCGAGACAAAAATTAAACTAAGCTCACCACACCCACCATCCATCCATCTAAACCCACGCTTAAAAACGATATAGGTGATAAATTGGAATTCTTATTATCTCGAAATTCAACTATAAATTTTTTTGAGGAGGGGATGAGACCTTGTCTACCCCAGTCAAATTTCATGCCCTCAAAAAATAATCAACCAGCCCAAATCCACAAAACGAAGGTCAACCGAGGTTGCACAGCCCAAATAAAAAATGAATTAAGAAAAGAAGAAATAAAGATCAAAATTCAATATGCAATATTATACATAAATTTTGATTTGTGTGATTTTATATATAAAATTTTAGTTTCATAAATTATTGGCAATATTATCAAATTAGTACCGTTTTACGTTGATATATTGAATACAAAAACAATTATATTAATCCAATATGAAAATAAAAGTATGCATTCATTTCTTTAAATATGCATAATCGAGTCAAAATAAAATTTCATGTATACATATGAACCAATTCAAGTTTCATGTGTATAATTGCATCAAACCAAAGTTTAAGTATCAAATTGAACATTAAACCAAAATTCTTGTATAAATTTAATATTTATCCCTTAAAAAAACAAATTCTAAACTAAACTAAACCCTAAGTCAAGCACAATAACTTATCCAAAATTCTAAAATAAACTAACTACGAACCCTAAATATGAACCGTAAAATGGACATGTATAATATAAAAAAAATTGAGTATGTTGTTCACATTATATCTAATGCATTTACCTTGAACGAGCAATCGTCCCCAAACTTTAAAATATTCTAATTAAAATTTTAAAGTATAAACATCATGCTAATTAAGTCTTTTTATCAGCTTAATATCAATTTAGTTGGCAAGTGTCAGTCCAAATTTGATTTGGAGCATATTTAAAACAAGTAGATCAATTTTAAATATGTGTATATTTACTGCATATTGGACATGGATATTACTTATTAAGAAAAAAATAGTGTTATATTAAATTTAAGAGGACTATTTCTTTCTTTCTTTTTAACATATTACAAGTTGTTCATGCGATAGATATACATAAGTTTAAAATTTGATCCATGCGTTCTAAATGTGTTTCATGTCAAATTTGAATTAACATTAACAGTTAAATTGATGGTTAAGTTGACGAATTGATTGATACAATATTAATGATAATTTAATGATTTAATTACAATATTTCTAAATTTAAAAATTAATTTAAAGTTTATACCATAATGTAGGAGAATGGGGATAGCTAGTAACTTTTGAAAAAAAAAAATTGTTTCGTACTTTTTATTTTCATTTTATTATTTATGTTTAGATTTTGTGACTGTCTCTCTCAATAATGTATTTTTAAAGTTTAAACTCGAATTTTTTTAAGAATATAATATATCTTATTATTACATTTAATATTTATTGATAAATATTTTTAAAATTTAGAATTATTCCCACTAATAATTTTGATGGACCGTTATTTTCTAATATATTTTTTTGTAAGAGACTTTTCAATGAATCAAGACGACAAGTTTTACTTTATATTTGTATATACATCACAAATTCAAAAAGAGGATTTGTGTTGCATTGATAAGTTCCAACATTAGAAATTAAGAGTTAAATTCAAATATATATTTTCTAAAATGTAATTAGATATGAATTGTTAGAGTTGTGTGATCCGAATTTCATCATTTATTAAAAAAATACACTACAATAATAAAATAAGGGGATGTGTGAGGGAGGCTGAAGCTTGCCATAGATCCCATTAAGCATAAAATTGGATTGAGATTGTGATCGAAGGTGCGAGGGCGGAGCCTTGCGGTACGGATCATGATGCACAAGTAGAATCGTATAGAACTACACTTCTTCTATTTGACATTGATTAGAATAGAGTTTTTCATCTTTTAAATAAATGTAGTCAAAACTCCTCTTTAAAATGTTACCTTGCCAGCCCCCCTAAATATGCCTCTGGGGTCAGGTTCTACATGGTTCGTATTTCAAGTTCGCATGACACTATAAGTTTGCATATAAGGCACTCGAACCCTTTTATGAAATTGCATGAAGAGAGTTCACACACCATCACATAGGCGAACCCACATCGTATAAACACGTGTTAAACCTAGAATAGAGTACGTGTCGACATGCATGAACTTATCTACAATATCACATCTATGAACAGTAATCATATAATATAAATATAGAACTCCACCCATGTTAAAGGACACACGGAAACACTCAACATACAGCAGGGTTCTTTTTTCTTTTATTTACCATAGGAATTAAAAAAAAGAAATTTCACACCCGTCCACTTTAGACCGAGAAAGAATTTCCCTTGAAAAAGGGGTTCACATAGCCTTACATTTGGATGATCTCGTTTACATTTGTGAGAGATTTTGTGCTAATCTGAATGGGGTGTTTTGAACGAGGATTAGGTGACAAATACGACCTTTTATGTCCCCTCACCATAAAGTTCAAACACTTGTTTAAAAAGTGATTATTCTCTCCTACATGTTTAAACCCCATTTTTTATTATTATTTTATTTGTTGATTCTATATGTTTGAATGCTTTTGAGTAAGGAAGTGGAGGCGAAATGAGCAAAGTCCACCACCATAAAGCCGAAAGTGTTGATTTAGTTGAAGGACCAAATTATTATTCTTCCAAAAAACAAGTAATCAATTCAACACTAAAATAATAAAATACATATCAACGATTATATTATTTAAGATTTTGATTGATTTGTTACATCTTCAACCGATTTTAACTTAAATCGAGATCAATCTTATTAGTGATTAAAGATTATGAGTTGTGTACGCGAGTGAAAAGTGACCATTAAGCAAATGTCAAAGGAGATGAATTGTGCTTTTGATATTTTAGTTGATCTGATGAAAAGGTTTTCCTATTGGTACTCAAATTTTTGATGGTGCTTCTTCATTAATTGATGATCAAATACGGTCAAACAAACATTTTCTATTATCCAACTCTACTACTACTATTAGTTTGTAATTGATCTTTGACCATGAGTTAATATTCGCTCACCAACTTTTAATTTTAATTCCTTTCTTTCCAACATATTGACTTATTCATATATTTCATATCACTAAGTCAAAACCGTAGGTTTTACGTTTTCAAAAACCCACCATTTTCAACTCCCTCAGAATTTATTACTCTTTTAAACTTTACAACTTTACAAAGGTCAAATATGAGATTGGGTCCCGAATTCCCCCCACACCACCTTTATGTATATATGTATGTAACTCTATTGTAACCCATATATCTCAAATTTTGAACCAAATTGAAAGAGAAGAAAAATGGGTTCTAGCTGTATGATCCAAGTTATTAATCTCCTTTTCATCTTCATATTTTTTCTATTGCTCTCAAATGCTTTGCATGTTGAGGGCTCAAGGTTCTTAAAAGATCATCAAGGGGTTCCATCTTCTTCTTCTTCTTCTTCTTCTTCTTCGATTTCATATATAAAGCGTTTTAGTATAAGCATAGCTTACTCTGGTCCTAGCCGTCGTGGAGCCGGTCATTGACGAAAGCTGGTATGTTTCGTGTTCAACATTATTTTCCCATCACCAAGGTCATTAGGTCACAAGGTTCAGTCAAGTAGCTAGCTTTTAATATTTGATGAAGGAGATCATATGAGGTAACCCTAGCAGCCATGTTCATGCATGCGCTATGGACTCAGCACCTTCATGATGGTGTGTGCGTGTGTTTTGTCGTAAGAAAGGGCAAATCATAGAGTTGATTTTTTTTAGTTTTTTTTTAAATTTCTTTTAGCATTTTTTCTATGCTTGCTACAAGATATAAATATGTAATATATTTCATGTTTATGTAATGTAAATTGATTTTTTTATCAGACAAATGAATGTAGTGCTTGAATTTCTATTCCTCTCTCTTACTTAATTTTGGATTGTCCGATGTTCAAACGATCAATCAATCGGTTAACCAAACCGAATTAGTATTAATCGAATTAATCAATTTTTTAATCCTTTAATCATTAAGTAATTGAAATTTTAAAAAAAATTAACTGAACCTAAATATTTTGGTTAATTCAATCGGTTAACTAAATTAACCGAAATATATATATTTATTTATATTTTTTTAAAACAAGTATAAAACATATAAAATAAATAAATTGATAATATTTATTTGACTGAATTAACGAATTAGTAATAGTCTAATACATAAAATATAAAATATTATTTATTAAGTTCAGTTAATTTGGTTAATTACCCAATTTCGAACCAAATTAACCATTAACTGAAATTCCAAAAAAAATTTAACCGACCTCCGAACAAACTAGATTAGTTAACCGACCGGTTAACCAAATTAGAAGAATACAATCAATTAATTAGATTTTAATCGAAGTTTGAACATTCCTACATATTACAAATTTTTTGGAACTTCTTGCTGCCTAAGATTGATTGAGGATTATCAATATTGAAGTTCCAATATTTTATCAATGAATTATTTATATATATCTTTAATTAATCATTCTCTATCCTTATAAAAAAATTTGGTACCGTTGATTGAATCTTTAGTCTAGTTGATATTGTTGCAATTGTAACAATTAAAAGCATATTTGAATATGTTTTTTCTTCAATTTAAAGATTGGGAGGGGTTTCATATAGAAAAAAATATTGCATAAAAAAAATCGTTTTGCATTCTTTTATTTATTTATTTATTTAATGAATTATTCATTCAAATTTAAACATGAAAGAATATATACATGTTCATATTAAAATAAAAAAGATATTAAAAAAAGTAAAAAGATAGATAATATGTTATGTCCATTAGTTTGTTTGGTTAAAAAATAAGAAAATAGAAAAAAATATTTTCCTCACGTAAATTGTTTGGTAGAGTTGAAAATGAAAAGATATATAATAAAATTATCTCGTAAAATGCATAATATTATAAACATGCACACTTTAACATACATTTCTCTGCTCATCGTTGCAACTACAAAACAAAATGTGGATTCAAGCACGATTAAATATGTATTATTCTTCAGGTTTTTTTTTTATCCGCCTCGAACTCTTTGAATGTTGAGGGCTGAAGGTTCTTAAAAGATCATCAAAGGGCTTCTTCTTCTTCTTCACATAGCTTACTCCGATCCTAGCTGCTGCGGAGCCGACCATTGGCAGAAGCTCACATCTTTCCTGTAAAATATTATTTGCCCATCACAAGGTCATTGGGTCACAAGGTTCAATATTAGGTAACCCTAGCAGCCATGTTCATGCATGCCCTAAGGATTAAGCACCTTCAATATGGTGGATTTTTTCATCCTAAGAGGGTAAGTCATAGAGTTGAAAAAAAAAATTTTAATTTTGTTCCATGCTTGCTACAAGATATATATAGGTAAAATTTCCATGAAAGTCTCTATACTAGGAATCAGATTGTATTTTACCTCTCTACTAAAAATTAATAAATTAATTCATGTACATTAAATCAAAGAGAAAACCGATCTTTTTTGTTAAAAATTTCATCTATTTGTACTGTTAAAAACTGACATGGCTAACAGAATAACCAGATAAAGACACGTGACGTTCCACGTGTACCTTATGTTAATGTACAAGGACCAACTTTTAACAATGAAAATTTTAACAAAATGACTAGTTTACTCTTTGATTTAATGTACACAGATTAATTTACCCATTTTATGAGTAGAGGGAATAAAATAAAATTCAACTCTTAATACAAATACCTCAATGATATATTTACTGATTAATATATATATATATATATATATATATATATATATATATATATGTTTACGTACTGTAGTGTTTGAATTTCAATTCCTCTCTTAATTTTAGATTGCCCATATTAATATATTATGATTGTCTGCACAAATATTACAATCTGTATAGAGAAGTGATTCTATTATCAAACACTTGACATGAGTTTAGACTCTGTCATCCTATCCTTTAATATTGTATAAAAAATTAAAATATTCATTTTTTAATTTTGTTTCAACGTAATATTTAAAATTATTCATAACATATTCTCATCTTTAAATAAGAGAATAAATAAGCTTTAACTTGTTTGAATTCACGTCATCCTATTTTAATAATAATATCAATATCAATCGAGGTAAAACTCTTTCGACTCATTTTACTTTTATATTAATCAATTATTATTATTATTTTTTACAATTTTAGATTATCACGCACATTTATATATAAATACAAATTATACCAAACACATGCCACGCATGTATATATAATCAATACTATTTGGAATCATAAACGTACGCAATAAAGATTTTTCATGTTGTGTTGCCAAAGTACCTTGTTATAATAATTTAATAATAGTTTTTTTAGAGAAATAATTTAATAATATTTTATTAATAGATTATACTACGAATGATTACGTATCTCCTTTAATTAATTATTCTCTATCTTTGCAATTTTTCTTTTTTATTTTACTTCTTTAATCATTTATACAAATTTAAACATGGCGTAATTAGGGGCTGACAGGGCTCGACCCTTTAAAATGAAATTTTTTTATTTAAATTTTAAATAAAAAAGATAAAATTATACTTTTTTCCCTAAAAATGATAAAAAAAAATTAATTTATTCATTTAAAAATTATAAAGATATAAACTATTCAAATGATGAAATTTCATTTTTACTATTATTAAAATTAAAATTTATTTTTGTCCCCCTTAAAAAGTTTTCTACCTAGAATAGGGCAATATTTTGCCTTTTTTACTATAAAAAAAAAGTTTTCTGTCTTTCCCTCTGCACATATTAAAATAAAAAATAAATAGATAGATAATATATGATGTCAATTGAAAGATGAAAAATAGGGAAAAAAATTCGTCAATTGTGTGATATAGTTGAAAAATGAAAAAAATAAAATAAATTTATCTTTTAAAACACATAATCTTATAAATATACGTACTTACATTTTTTTTGTCAATTGAGTTGTAAGCCAATTGACATAGCTTGTTTTGATCTAATTATGAATTTCATCTTTCTACTTTATAAAAAAAATGAAAAATTAATTCATCTACTTTACTTTTTTAAATTTTGATTACTATATTAAATGAAATAAAAGAATTAATCCAATAAAATAATATTGTTAAATCTCATCAATTCAATAATTTATACCTAAAAAATTATTTAATAGAGTTGATGGTTTGCACAGATTAAAATATTATGATGGTTTGCACAAATCTTAAGATATTCATTTACTTCTTAATCTTGCACACATATATAAATACAAATTATATCAAACACGTCACGCATGTGTATATAATCAATACTATTTTTGAAATCGTAAACGTATGCAATAAAATTTTTATTTTCATCTTTCGTTGTAAAGGGTACCTTATTATAAAAATAAGTTCATAATAGTTAGTACCACTCTGTTACTTAAATATTTAATAATAGTTAGAATTCTTTATACTGGTATGATGGTTAGGGTATTTATCGTTCTAGATGTGGTTTAGATTTGAATCGCATTAATCATATTGATGTTAGGGCTTTGTCTTCTTCTTGTAATTCACAAAATAATAATAATAATAATAATAATAGTTAATGTAACATTGTTTGTTTTGGTGTTTATACATAAAGTATAATAATAAATTTAACTCTTAACTTTTTCATATTTATTCAATTTGATCCCTACTCTTTTAAATTAGAAAATTGTTTAAATTAATAGGGCTGAAGGGTCAAAAAGGCCTTAGTAATAAATTTTTAAAAAAGAATCAATTAAGCCCTTTAAAAATTTTTATATCTTTGTTTTTAAAAGTACGGGAAATAGTAGTTATCTAGTTTAAGCCCTAATGTGAGAACAATTGTCAAGTTTAGAATCTAGCTTGAACAAAAAAGTTCAAGTCTCAATGTGATAAAAATTGTCAAGTTCAGACCCCAAATAATAATTTAACTCTTAAAAAACTTACCTATATCTTATTTTCTCTTTTTTTTTTTTTTCATTCCAATTTGGATGATTATTTTGTCATTAAGCATCATAAAACAATCATTTTTATTATTTTCTCCTCTCTTTTTTTTGGTAAATTATAAGAGGAGAGTTAAAGCTTAATAGCAACGCGACTCAAATCTAAATTACACTTAAGACGGTGAACATCCTGACCATCAGACAAACACACGAGATTCATTATTTTCTCCTCTTAATACACCCATTTCCCACACTTTTGACTCATCTCTTTCCATCTTTTCATTTTACCAAAAACACCTTTTTAAGTTTAAACTCTTCATTCAAAGTCATAACTTTGACTTTTGAATTATTTGTGTAGTTTAATAATTTTTTTCTTCTTTAAAAGAAACCCATTTGATAAAACTTTTACTTTCTATCTTTTATAAAAAAAAAATGGAATGGAAATTATAATAATAATAAAAAAGCTTATGAAATGGAGTCTAAACTAAATCTTCCTTTGAATTGAATTGTGATTTCTTTTTTGCTTCGGTCAAAATACTTTAATTATATACACACAATAAGAACACTCTACTGTTTATATATTTCTGATAGTTGCTGCCATCAATAATTTTCTTTGAATTTGAACACTTCTTTTATATAATAATTAGTATGGTTGTTATTAACACTTCGCGTTCAAGTAATTATTTATTTATTATTAAATTATAGGATAAAACTTTGAAAGTTTGTAATTTTTGTATATTTGAAATTTAATTTCTATACTTTTATTTTTAAGGGTTTAATCCTTTTAGTTTTCAAATCTAAAAATTTAAGTGTATAATCTTTCTGTCAAATTTGCTGGTGTGACATTTTGAAATTTAAAAAAAAAAAATCACATAAGCAATTTTAAAATGACATTATAATGGACCAGAATTTAATAGAAAATTTTAACGGTGGTAACAATTTTTAAAAATTCACTAAGCATTTTAATTAGAACAAAGTATTTTGACTAACTAATGATGTTATAAAAGTTTAGGTAGTAACTTATGTCAAAATTAAAATATAAAGATTAAAATTCAAATTTGAGTGAAATATGGGGATTACATATGGAATTTAACCAATCTTATATAACCTAAAAAATAAGAGGGATTAGAATTGATATTTGGCCATTAACTTTTCATGTCGATAATAAGAAAAAAAAAAAACAAATGATATTCGTCAGGTGTAATGTCCTAAATATAATAGTATAAATATCTATATTATATTTAAGGGCTTTAATAGTTAGTATCACGAGTCAATAAAATAGGAGAAATTTTAGAGGGACTTGGTTTTCCTCAAATGGAAAAATTGTCTTTTAGTGCTCTAGTAAATGATAGAATTAAAATATATTTGTTGTAAAATTATACTTGAACCCCAAATAAAAAGATTTATAAGTTAATACAAGATAAAATTACACTTTAACTTAAAAAATTAAAATTTAATTTTGACCCCTAAAATTTTTTTTTATCAATTTAATTAAAAAAATAATTAATTTTTTATAAAAGTAATAAATATTACGGTGGGAATTTTTTATTTTTATATAAAATTTATAAAATATTAATTTAAACATGAAATAAATTTAGAAAAATTACTTACAGGCATTTAAATATAATACACATTGGTATCTAAAAACTCATTCTTACCCTTCCAAGTAAACTTTCATTTAAATATATATTTCTTGAAACATTCTTCCTTGTTTGCTTTTTCTTTGAAAAGAATAATAACATGCATTAGAATATTTGGGATGGTTGATGCTTCCACACCAACCCCAAACAAGTTTTCCTTATTTTAATATATGTATATATATATATGACACTAAGATTCGTCTTCAACTAGTAAAAGATAACCAAACTTTTGATCAAATGATGCATTTTGTTTCGAACAATCATATTATATGTTTTTATTATATATGTTTTTTTACACAATAATTAAAAGTATTCATAGTTTTTCTCCAACTCATAAAATAGGAGGATATTGTGTTTCAACACACTCGAACTCATGTCCTCCAACATTGCAAGATTATCACAATAACTATTTATTTTCATCAAGAAATATTTCATTATTAGATCGATCACCTTCGCGCTAAGAGTGAAGCGCACGTCTGTAAAACATCAAATGAGTAGTGGTCTTGCTACCATAGATGTTAGCAATTGTGTATTCCAAATTTGAGTACTCGAATCCATACCGATTAGATGAGGCAGTACACTCTGACTGACTGATGACAATAGCCATGAAGCAAGGGCACTGTCTTGCTACTCATACCTAATAAACTCAGGGTTTTCTTGAACCACACCTTCATCATCAATCACACAAGCTGAAGGTGGAGGAACTCGACCATCAAAAAAGCGTTGCAGCTTATGAGTCTTGATGACGAGGAGAACTTGTTGACGTCATAGCAAGTAATTGGAATCGTCAAGGAGAATATTTATTTTCTTGGTCGAAAAGAACCTGCTATCAAACACACCATCATTGGAACAAGTAGCCATTGCTGGTATAGTAGTTGAAGTTGCAGAGGAGCTAGAAAACACCATCAGCGAACCATAGGTCTTCAGAATTTCAAAACCGCAAGATTATGGACATCTGATACCATGTTAGATTATTCTAAAAGAGTAAGAGAAGATCTGAATGAAATGATCTTTGTTCATAAAAAATTTAGTTATCCAACAAAAGAGAAAGGCTTATAAAGATCATAGCTCGAAGAGTAGTTAGCACGAGTAACAAACTTAATTGACTTAATTGACTAACTACCCTTTCAATTAATAACAGATAAATTGACTATTTTGTTTATTCTGTTAGGCAACAATACTCATACTAATTGAGTTAAGACTTAATTGACAAAAAAGTCATTTTTTTAAAATCAATTTCCATGATGAATTAGCTAAAATGTTTAAGAGGATAAGAATAAAACACAAATTTTATATTCAAGTTATAATTTATAGTTTGTGTATAAGTGGAATGAATGGTTAATAAATTTGTATGTGAATTTAAGTGTGACATATATATAGACATTATTTTTAAATTTGATTGAGTTGTCACGAATTAACCGAACACCAATTAAATTAAAAATGATTAAAATACTTTTTGATATACAAAATAAATTATACTATTATGAGGATGCTTTTATTTTTTTATATTTTAATAAAATCAATAAAAATCTCACCTATTATAAGATTTAAGTCCACAACACTAATATATATAAAATTTTAACTTTACCACTTCAACTACAATTTTATTTTAAATTTTATATAAAAAAAAAATTCACTCATATCATATCATATCTATACTAATATATATAATAAACTTAATGAGCAATAAGATATTGAAGGAAAAGTTATTGGTCAAAATTTGAATTCAAGAGCTCACATAATGTTTTATTGATTATCCCAAAAAAAAGTTTTTGATACAATGTTTAAAATTATCTATAGTCCATTTCCAACTCTTAAATAAAAGTATAATGCGTTTCAGCACATTCGAATCTAAGTTTTTTTTGTATCGACAATAATATCGATGTTAATCGAACTAAGACTCAATCAACAGTTATCCCAAAACTTGAATTGATACAAACAAGAGTAAGAAACATCAAGAAAGACTTGGTATAATATGGACTATCATCAAGCACTAATCTAATTTCAAAGTCAACTCTTAGAATTTCCCCTTTTTTGTGTTAAAAATTGAGAAAAAAGAAGAGAGAAACAAGAATAAAGGGAAGGGAACATCATATATATTATACAATACGTTTTCGTCTTCAGTCATCTATGATAAACCAGCCACTATAATACAAGTGGACCGACCAACATACCATAGCAGCTTTTTTTTGGGTTAAAAATATATTGTAGTTTGATAGAATTTTAATTTTAATTTTAATTTTTATACTTAAAAAAATTAAAAATTACATTTTTTATTTAAAAATCCCAGCATACTTATTAAAAACGTAAGTATTTTCTTACGATATTTGTTAGTTTAGTATGTTAATTAAATTGTTCTCATATTATGAGATGTTGGAATCAATCCGTATAATTAACAAATTATGAAAAGTAAAGAAGAATAAACACAAACGTTATCATTAGTTTCAAATTATTTATTACATTATATTTATGTTTTATTATTTATATATGCTATAATTTTTTATAGAAATGTGTGTTTCAAAATGCAATTTTTATACGCATATATACTTGTGTTTAGTTTTTTGTTTTTTAATTTAATTTAAATTTTTATTTTAGTGAAGAAATTTTTTTCTCTTTTTCTAGTACATTATTACGTTGTTGTAAATGATTCTATTGTTTTTTTAATTATCTTTTTTTATTATTTTTTAAGTATAATGATTTATTTAGTCTTCTAACTTAAAAAAAATTATTTTAGTCTTTAATTTAATTTTTCACTTTTAAAATAACGCTTTTCGTCAGGACATTCAAAAAAGATAGAAAAGTTAATGTTTATTAAATCTTATTTATCATTTCCCTATTAGAAAGGGATAGGGATGACGTGGAATCATAGTTTCATACAATCCCTTATCGATAACCCATGTATGTATGTCATATCAACAATTAATTAAAATTTTTAAATTCTAAAATTATAGAATTTTATCATACTATTATTATTAAATAATTTTAAGCTTCTTAACTTTCACCTGAATTAAGCTTTTCATGTTGTGGCCCATTAGACTTTCAAAGCCTAAACTCTTCAAGTTCGGCTAAAGCAGCCCGGTAGATGCTCCTGCATTAGGTACTAACACACAAAATTCATAGCATCAGCATCAATGTTGTCGAGGTGATTCATTGTTGTGCTCGTGCATCTGTTTTTAACCTCATCAATGAAAGTTTGCATGTTCCTGTCGGAGGAACCGCCGTCTGCGACTGCTGCCTGCGCTGCTAGTTTCCACTTCAAAGCGTTGCTCTTCAAATCCTTTGCCTTCAGCCCTAACGTTGCTTCCACAAAGCATTTTGCCGCCACCTCTTTTGGGCTATCCTTTTTTTGCCCTTTCCACGGCCCATTCTCAAGCCGGTTTCGAACGCATCGACCAAGTAAACAGCATTTGTCACTTGATCGCCCCATTGAGGGAACGCAATGATGGGCACACCACATGAAAGCGCCTCCAACGCCGAGTTCCAACCGCAATGCGACATGAAGCAGGAAACTGAAGGGTGGGTCAGCACTTTAACTTGCGGACTCCATAGCAAGATCTTGCCATTGTCACCCACTTTCTCCAAAAACCCTTCAGGCAAAGTGTGGATTGGAAGGCCAAACTCCTTTGCTGGTGGTTTCATTACCCACAAGAATGAGATGCCAGTGGCTAACAGCGCCTTAGCTATTTCATCCACTTGTTCTTGTTTAAAGTAAACAACGGCACCAAACGAGATGTATATCACTGAGGAGGCCGGTTTCGAGTCGAGCCACTCGATGCAGTCGTCGGGTTTCATCATGTCACAACGAACCGTGCTGTTTGGTACATCGGGGTACTTGAACAATGGACCAACAGTCTTTATAAGGCAAAATTTGGACATATATTCAACTATTTCAGGTTCTAGTTCGTGGAACGTGTCTATCGATACACAAAATGGCTTGTAAAGTTTCTTAAATTGAACAAGAACGGCGGTCCTCAGGAAAACAACAGGAGTTGAAGGGCGCAAATAGCTAGGAACTACATCGTGCTTGAGAAGCGGCATGGACGGCAACTGAACATCAATTTCAGGATCAGTTTCAGCAGGAAACGGCACTATTACTAACCCATGATTGTAATGGTAATACGCGGCGCAAGACTGCACCCAGAGAATTGCAGAAGGGATACCAAGGCTTTCAGGAACATCAGATGCCCAAGGAATGTAAGGTTTGTTGATTAAGAAAGATACGGGACGGATCTGCTCGGCGTATCTCTTGATCATCGCTGAAATCGCTGGTTTGCCTGCGAGCTCCAGTGTGCATGTATTGGTCAAGGTATGCGCGTCTCGGGTCGTCGTCGTCACAGCCTTCCTGTTACAATTCAAATTCACTTAATTGCATAATATTCTTTACTTTAGTCATAAATTTTAAAGGATTAAATCAAATTTTTATCATTTTAGGGGAGTAGAGTACCAAAGTGCAAATTTACCTATATACATATAAATGGAAAAGTTAGGATTAGATGATTATTTTTTTTGAAATGGAAATTTATTAATTCATTTAATAAATGAGATCATACAATTTAGGGGAATAACAAACATCCGTTGTACGGGTTGAAGTATAAGTTTCATCAACACAACAAAAGTTTTAGCTTCAACATCAGTAGAACATCATTGCACGTTGACAATTGGCTCTATCACAACTCAAGTACAACATATCAAAAATTATTGCAAGCACTTAATACAATAAAGAAATCAACCTCGGATGATCCAAAACGACGGGAATAAATCTGTAAAGGAACTGAGCATCCATCAAACTAGAGAAGATGGCAGCAAAATCAATCCTAAAGTCACTCTCAAAAACAACACTATATGCATAAATAAGACTAAAAAAAGTACTACAAAATGAGATAACAAAAACTTCTAAAATGAGACTTATTAAACAATTGAAAAACAAACAAAAAAACATATCAAATTTAAGACAACACGAGTCCAAATCACCTCATAAAATCATTTATTATTTTGACAACCTCTAAAAAATAAATAGATTAAAAAGTCAACGAAAAATTACTCACTTTCTAAAAGAAACTATAGATGATTAGTTGCATTTCAATTATGATAGACACAAGTGGGAGAAAAAAACAGACGATAAATAACTTATAGACTAACGCAGCCTCTAAATAAAAACAAAAATATAAGGAAAAAAAATTAGGGTTTTGAAAAAGTGTTTGTCTGTAAGAGTCAGCCCTCAACTTTAGATGATTATATTTTAATTCTATTCTTCTCGATCTCCACCTCTGTCAGGGGGTGCTTATTCACAAAATTCATAGTATCTGCATCAATGTCAGCCACGTGATTCATTGTCGTGCTCGTGCATCTCCTTCTCACCTCATTAATGAAGGCTTGTATGTTCCTATCAGAGGATCCGCCACCCACTACCGCTGCCTCCGCCGCCGCCTTCCACTTCAAGGCGTTGCGCTTCAAATCCTTTGCCTTCGGCCCCACTGTTGCTTCCAGAAAGCACTTCGCCATCTCCTCCTTTGGAATTATCCTATTTTCTGTCTCTCCACGGCCCATTCTCACCCCGGTCTTGAACACATCGACCAAATAAACAGCGTTCGTCACTTGATCGCCCCATTGAGGGAACGCAACGATGGGCACACCACATGACAGCGCCTCCATCGTCGAGTTCCAACCGCAATGCGACACGAAGCAGGAAACCGAAGGGTGAATCAGCACTTTATCTTGTGGACTCCATTGCACGACCTTGCCATTGTCACCCACTTTCTCCAAGAACCCTTCGGGCAAGGTGTGGATTGGACGGCCAGACTCCTTTGCGGGCGGTTTCATCACCCACAAGTGTGAGATACCAGTGGCCAACAGCGCCTCAGCTATTTCATCCAATTGTTCTTGTTTCAAGTACACAACAGTACCAAGCGAGATATATATCACTGACGCGGCCGGTTTCGAGTCGAGCCACTCGATGCAGTCATCGGGTTTCATGATGTCACAACGGACCGTGTTATTTGGTACTTCGGGGCACTTGAACAATGGACCAACAGTTTTTATAAGGCAAAACTTCGACATGTATTCAACGATTTCAGGCTCGAGTTCCTGGAAAGTGTCCATCAATACACAAAATGGCTTATCAAGTTTCTTAAATTGACCAAGAATGGCCGTCCTCAAGGGAGCATAAGGAGTTGAAGGGTGCAAAAAGCTAGGAACTTCATCGTGCTTGAGAAGCGGCATGGACGGTAACTGAACATCAATTTCAGGATCAGTTTCAGTAGGAAACGGCACTAACCCATGATTGTAATGGTAATAGGCGGCGAAACACGCGCAAGATTGCACCCAAAGCATTGCAGAAGGGATGCCGAGACTTTCAGCAACATCAGATGCCCAAGGAATGAAAGGGTTGTTGATGAAGAAAGAAACGGGGCGGTTTTGCTCAGCGTATCTCTTGATCATCGCTGAAATCGCTGGTTTGCCTGCGAGCTCCAGTTGGTGCATGTATTGGTCGAGGTGTGCGCGTCTGGGGTCGTCGTCGTCCCAGCCATCCTCGAAGGAATCGAACTGGAGAAAGCCGTCGCCCACAGGGATAGGGTGGTGGTCAGGGATGTTGTTGGCTTTAGCCATCTGTTGGGCGAAGCCTTTGGGTGTAGATAGTGTGACAAGCAAAGCGTTGGAAGCGAGGCGCTTGCCGAGTCTAAGAAGAGGGTTTACATGGCCTTGGCCTGGAAATGAAACAAGAAAGACATGAAGCAGAGGCTCAGTTCTCATTGTATGCATCAAGAAAGAGGAAGATGGCAATTGTCTGTTGAAGAGAGAAATGGCAGTGTGGGTATATACAGTGATTTATACTAACAGAGGAATACATGTAAGTTTTGGTTAGCTCACCTTTCATCTTGTGTCGTCGACAAATCAAATTCCATGCACTGCATTTGTTTGGCATAATGATTGTTTAGTTTTTTGTTTTTTTATTACAGCTTTCAAACTTTTAATTAAATTGTTTTTCTAAATGAAAATGTTGCGATAATTCGTGTCAATCATTTAATCAAAAACATGTGAGTTACTCGAGTTTACGAGAACATTAAAAAAAAAAAAAAAACTAATTGATGGAAATAATACGGGGACTATTTGAAACATTGATTTATCATACTTATGCACGCATCATACTATTGCGATTGAAAACAGGACTAAATTGAGCTTTAAATCACTTATAAATTAGAATTGAACATAAATAAGAATCGATTTATAAAATTTTAAAATTTTGGATTAAGTATTGATTCTGAATAAAGAAGTATTGATATTTTCTAGTAAGTGTTGGTACGAAAGAATATTATCGATATCAAATATGTATTCGGTAAATTTGAATACTGTTCATTTGGTAAAATATTGACACTCTACTTCATAAAAATATTAAAAATTTAATAAATTTCATAAATTTGTTCAACTTCATAAAAAAATTTAAAATTCAATGAATTTAATTATATTTGTAAATATAAAATTTTAAATTTAGAACGTGGGTTCAAATGTGTTGAAGCGCAACGTTTTCCTATTTAAGAGTTAGAGAAGGGATATATATAGGCAGTTCTAAGCATTATATAAAAATATATATATTTATATGCAATTATAAATAAAAAATTATTACAAAATATTATAAACCATTAATTGAATTTATATCATATTTTATTTTTAAATATAATTATCAAAATATAAATTATTTAAAAATTAAGAGTTATATGTGATATAACTTCAACCTTTTCAACTGCTCTAAAAACTATACATAAATTTTAGTTTAATATATAATTTTATACTTAAATTTTTTATTTGATTTAATTCTCACAAATTATTAACACAATCATTGATATAACATCATTTTATATTTACATATTGCATACACAAATAATTATATTTATCCGACGTAAAAAAAAATATTTGATGTATTTATTTCTTTAAATGTATATGATTGAATCAAAATTAAAATTTCATGTATGCATTTGAACCACATTAAAGTTTCACGAGTATGTATCAAATTACAAATTGAATCAAAATTCATATATAATTTTAATATTTATCCCAATTAAAAACTATGAAACTAATCTGTCGAATCAACTTCAAGTAATAAAAAATTTAATATCTTTTAAGTTCGGATCAAGAAAATAACATTAAAAAAGCTTTGCTCCACCTCAAATTTAATCGAAATTCAGGGATAAATTTAAATGGACGATACATTTACTTATGATTAATATAAAAACAACGATAACCATAAAATTAAATATTGTAACATAAAACCAAAAAACAAACTAAAAATATCGCATCGTTTATCCAAATCGAATACCGAAAATTCTAATCACGGAAGCAATTATTGAAAAGAAAGGCATAATAATCGTATCGAAAAAAGCAGCCGGCATAATAATGACTCGTCATAAATTTTTTTGGTTACATACCGAATGAGGTGCTGGTAAAGGGTCAAAATCAAAAGAGAAAAAAGAGAGAGAAATTGGCATTTTGCGACTTCACTTATTAACAAAGAGACGAAGTATATGAATGCAATGCAGACTAAATAATCTGCTATCAGATATATATTGATTTTTTGGTCCCTTCTCAGCAAACCTTACCATACCACATTCAAAGTGAGTTTGGACAGATTATGTATTTATTTTTTTTGGTCCCTTCTCAGCAAACCTTACCATACCACATTCAAAGTGAGTTTGGACAGATGATGTATTTATTTGTGTTTAGTACTGTAAGATTAAAGTATTTTAATTAAATCTTTAAATTATCGATATCATAATAATTAAATTTTTCCACCGATTTATTATCAATTTAAGCATTAAATATTAGTTGTATAATTACAAAGGTAAACTACTTAGTTGGTCACCTAATTTTTAAGGTACTTTCACTTTAGTCACTCAAAATGAAATTATTGCAATTTTGTCACTTAATTTTTAGGTCACTTTCTTTTTAGTCACCTAAGTGTTAAATCTCTAACGATGGTTGACTGTACATGTCATATCATTTTCACACTTTCATTTTGGTCGCCTAATTTTTAGGTCACTTTCATTTTGATCACCCAAAAAAATATCTTTTTTAAGCACTGATCGAGGTAAAAACCATTAAACATTAAAGTGAAAAAGCGTAAAAACTAAAATAATGCATTAAAAAATTATCAAATTGTATTTATCTATCCCCCTTATAAATAAGTAGGGATAAGATGAAGATGATTGAGATTCCACGTATGAGTGATGCAAGAAAGGATCAGTACATGTTAATGGGGAGGTAGTATGCGTATGTATGTTCACAAAACTTAGTTTTGACAAGGTATCGCTCTTATTGAGGTGTTGGTTGGCACAATCATGCCATGACGAGATGAGAGTGGTGGAGCCTAATGAGTGAGATACTATATAATATTTCAAAATTTAATTTTTTATCATTCAAATTTGACTTTTTACATTAACTTTTATAAATATAATTTTACGTGTACTAAATGTGCCATAATTTAATTTTCATAAAAAGTTGCGATTTAATGAAACATACCGAGACAACAATAAAATGACCCACAAAACTGCATTTAATATATAAACTAATATATATACACATTAGATTATCACATTTCAATAAAAACAAATTATGAAAATATTAATTTATAAAATTAAATTATGTTTCGATTGAAATAGTATCAAGTTGAATTATTTAGTTACATATTTAAAAAAAAAAAAAATTAATGATGATAACATTACCTGTACTTTTTGGTAAAATTCCCTGCTAGGTCCTTCTATATAGGGATAAATATGCAACTTCCTAAATAATCAACAAGTGGTTGGGTGTAACGGCGAGACACATTGTACTTTTAATGGAAGAACGTAGATTCGAATCTTGGAGATAATATTATTGAGAGGAACAATCGCCAAAAGAAAATTGAATATGTCAATTTCACCTCAATATAAACATACATAATTGAAACAAACACAATTCAACTTACTTGGCAGTTAAAGCTTCAAGAGCTATTCTATAATTTTTGTTTTTCCCTGATTATCTCTAATTTGATCTAATTCTTGATTTTATCCAATTCAAGAAATCAATTATGATAACTTTCAAAAATTTTAACAGTTCTACAAATTGATACATAGGCAGGCTAAATCAAGCTCACATGCCTTGAACATAAAAAAAAAAAATACAAGAAAAGGACTTACCCTCAATGTTGCCACCAAATATTGAAAAATGGAGAGGGATCATGGAGAACTCAAAAGAAAATTCAATTGAGAAATGGATGGGGCATAAAGAGTTTAGGTGGAAGATCGGTAATGGCAGGACGACATTGTTTTGGCTCGATGTCTGGTGTGAAAATAAACCATTGAAAGAGGTATTTCTAAGATTGTATAGGTTAGAAAAATTGAAAAATGGGAGAGTGTCGGATTATTTAGAGGACAGTGGGTGAGTGAATAAAAAATGGGACGCTTTCTTTGTTCGACTGCTGCTAAGCAATCTTTGGAACATGGTTAAGGGTGAGGTGTGCTATAACGAAAAGGAAGATAGAATTATATGGTTGCATGATGATACAGGGCTATTCTCAGTAAAAAAGATTACTACTTTGTTGTGTGTGGGGGAGGGGGATATCAACAGATTTATATTCGATAAAGTATGGCGGTTGAAAGTTCCTCCGAGGGTTCGAAGTTTTCTTTGGTTGCTCGCAATCGATAGAATACCAACTAAAGATTTTTTGGTTAGAAAAGGGGTGAAGATATAAAATTTAGTAAATGTTTGCCCATGGTGTGAAAGGGAGGCTGAAAGTTCAGAGCACTTGTTCTTTAAACACAATTATGTGAGAAGCTTTTGGAATAAAATTTTTAGCTGGTGCGGAGTGAAATGGATACCCGTTAGGAGTTTTGAGGAATTCTATGACCTATGTTGAAAGGTGAAAATGATGGATAAAAGTAGATGGTTCTGGCTTACTGCAATTGCAGCAGCATGCTGGACAATTTGGCTCTCAAGAAACGCCAAGGTCTTCAAGAATAAACTGTACTCAGTGGAATCTTTACTGTTCCAATCAAAGATGAGAAGTCTGCTATGGTTACGGGCTTCCTATGATGAATGTATAATACAAGAACAATTATGGTGGTGCTGCCCAGCTGAATGTAAGCTGGCTTCTGCCAAAGCTAAGTCAGGTGTGGTAAGTGGGCGATTTCCTCCGAGGGGATGGATGAAGTTTAATGTGTGTGGGATGGCATTGGAGGAAGCTAAGGGATGTGGTGGTGTACTTAGAGATGTAAATGGCTATGTGCGAGCTATTTTCTCTGGTCCATGTGGGGACACTAAGGATGCGGACGCTGCGGAAGTCGAGTCAGTTAATAGAGCTTTGGAGATTCTACTAGAAACGACATGGAGAGTTGCTGGTAAGATAATTATTGAAGTAGGATCGAAGGTGGTACTCAACCGGATTAGGATCTTGGACAGGAGACCTTGGTCTCTAAGAAATTCCTTTGCAGAAATGGAGAACAGAAGGGTGCATGTGGGTGAGGTGGAGTTTTCTGTGGCTGAACAGGATGGAAATGAATTGGCAGCATCCCCGGTGTCTGCAAGGGCTTCTCGTCAATCTACTTTCAAAGCATGGTGGTGATATTGATAGGTGTTGATGGGATTCAGATTGAAAGTCTAAGATTTCCCCATTTCAAAAGTTCATCATCCGATTGGAGATGTTTAGAAAGGCGTTAATCGTAAGGTGATGCCATGGTGATGAAGTTTTTCGATGCTGAGCTTGGTAAACAGTGGCCATTGGATGATTTAACAGTTTTGGTTTGTGGCATTTTTATTCTGTTTTTTTTCTGGTTGTTGTGTTGTGCTGATTTTTGCTGCAATGGCCATGTTGTTTCATTGGCCTTGCATCTGCAGATGCAGATTTTCTGTTTTCTGTTATAAACAGAATAAATGTTGCAAAAAAAATATTGAAAAAAAATTGGTTCAATCGCCTAGTTCCAAGGTCAACTAGTCTATTGACTTTTTTCCGAACTAGTACCCTTGTCGATTTTGATCTAATCGGCCCAATCGACTTACCCGATCCAGTTCAAGTTTTTATGATTTTTTTTATGTACTTTTTATAAGCTTATATGAATTTTAATATTTTTATAATTTTGTTATATTTTTTTTATGATTTTTAAGATTTCTACTACATTTTTATAATATTTTAATATGTTTTATTATTTTTTTTTAAAAAATTATAATTTATTAGAATTTCTATATATTTATAATATTGATAAGTTTTTATAACTTTAAATCAATTTTATTTTTTTTAAAAAATTAATATTTATATATATTTTTTGATTTTTTATAATTTTTTAATATTTTATGGAAAATATATAGATTAAATTAAAAATTATCATGTGTTACCATCTGATTGATCCGTCAATTTATTTTAACGGTCAATATGATCAATAACAAAAACCATTAACAAAGGAACTTAATTAATTATTTTAATTAACAATAGAAACTTAAATGAATGTAAATTTAATAAAGAAATTAATTAAGTTTTTTGCATTTTCTTATAAGCTTTTTTGAAATATAAGTCCATATTACATGAATGCTTTTATCTTCTCATATTTTTATAAGTTTTTAAAAACTTACAGGTTTTAATCATATTTATTCTGTTTGATACAATATTTAAATTTATCATTAGTTTCTTTCTAACCCTTAAATAAGAGGATAATATGTTTCATTACACTCGAACCCACAACCTCCTGTACGAGCAACAATTCATATCAATCGAGTTAAGACTCAATTGACTAATAAATCTATCGGAGCGAGCCCAGTAACTGATCTTCAGCATTTTGTACGCCCATTAAGGGATGAATACTAGCCACAAGTTTTAAAATTACTCCATACTCAGAATAAAAATCAAATTCTTGATCACTGATTAAGGTAAGAGAAACACTTGTATCCTTAAATTAATCACAAAATTTGGACTTTTAAGTTTGTGTCGTCAAGTCCGAGATATTAATAATGTTATCGCACGTGATATTGATACCATAAAGTTTAAGAAAATAACTAAACAAATTATATTTTAAATAACGTGAGATTGAAGGATATTCCTCCCGTTGATTGGTCACAATATTCATGATTTAAGATACTAATTTGGTTTAACACGAACTTCAAAAAATATTTTTTATTAAATTCATAAATTTTTTAAATGTATGTTTAATAGTTAATTCAAAATTTTATTTAAATATAAGTCATAAATATATTCAGTATAAGTTTGGGTGAACGGTGCGGTGCATTTAGTTTTTTTTTTTTATATTATAGTATTTAATCTTATCGTTGTTGTTATTTTTACAGTAACTGCAAGTAAATATACCGCCCATCCAAACACACTCTTAATTTCAATTAATTTATACATAATCATATATTTCTATTCACGATTTATATTGAAAATTAAACGTTAAAGAATGTTAATCATCTTAATGGTAAAAATTGAAAATCTCACCAAGAATGAATTCGATTCAAACCTAAATTATTCTTAAAGAAAATGGATATTCGACTAACGAGTTAAAACTTAGGTTCAATAGCTATCATTCATTCATTCATTTCGGAAGAAACATAAATTAAGTCACCTAGCCCTCTTTTGGTCTAATTCTACTCTTAGTCTTTGTACTCTTTATTAGGAGTGAATCCAAAAATTCTTTTAGAAGTTGGAATTGAATTGCAAATTTTTGAAAGGTAAAATTATAATTTTACAGGAAACACGTTCAACTGGACGCACTTTCACACATTTTCTCCAAAGATAACTTATTTCCTTAAATTTAAAAAAAAAAAAAAAAAAAAAAAAAAAACCGACTTGTAAGACCAATTAACAAAATTTTTCGACATATTTAACTAATTTAACCTCTTTAGGCCATCTTAATTTAAATGGTTAAATTGCAAATTTAAATCTCTTTCAAAAATTATAATTTAATTTAACCTCTTTGACCTTAAATTTTTTTTAATTTGATTCTAACTCTAATACAAAATTGCTAGCTTTCAAAAAAAAGCTATTAATATATGTATGCTAATATAGAGAGACAAAAAGTTAGAAATACTTTTGATTTATTATCAGTGTGTTTACTCGACATTACCAACAGCAAAATGTTATTAAATGAAAAATAAAACTGTAAATAGTAGTTAAATAATTTTCTCCTTTCCATGCACACATTTTTTCTCTTATTTTTTGGTTTCCCCAAACTGATCCCAAAATTCTGGCAACTTGGAAGTCCTTGAGTTGAAAATTAAGAAATTTTCACATGATGGTACTTTGGACTAAGATTTTGAGTTTAAAATTCTAGGGTTTAGTAAAACCACAATTTTCGTTTATTCGGACCGATGATGGTATTCAAGTAAAGTTCTCTCAATAGTGACGACTCCAAAATTCAAATTTGGTTTGAATGCTTGAAAAAGAAATTCATTACTACTTCTTCGAATCACGTACTGAGTAATTATTTAATATATCGCCTATAAAATTTTTTTAAACTCTATAAAATATTTTATTTTTTAATTTTTATTACACTCTACAAAATATTTTGTCATACCTCAAACTCGTTTGTAAAATCTAAAAATCTCCGATGAATGATGAAATTTTCCTATATATACATACAAAATCAGTAGCCAAATGCATACGCATTCACATTCAACAATGGCGAGGCAACCACGTTCGGTGAATGCCATTGCTTTTATTTTGCTAGTACTCAGCATTTTCTTCATCCCCGAAACTGAAAGTGTTTGGTCACCGAGGAGACTGGGGTCAGCGAGCACGGTGGAAGAAATCGAGAACGGCTCATCGTTTCCGGGGATAAAGGATAATTCTGGACCCAGTACGAGTGGTCCAGGACATAGAGCTAGTGAAGCACCGAGTCAGGGTATACACCATTAGCCTGTTGAACAAAGTTATACAAATTCTCCATCATCCTCTTCGTTTTTCATTTTCTAGTTTTAAAGTTTTGTTTTTGTTGGTTCCATATTTCCGATATCGGGTTTCTTTTTATGGTTCATTTTATCTTGAATTTAAAGTTGAATCAAATTAAATCTTTAAAAAGAAAGCAAAGCTCTCTCAACGTTATGCATGGAACTTACCACTTGGTTCAACAAGTGTATGTGAGAATAATATGATCAAATTATATCTTACCCTTCTTCAATTTTTTGGTTAAATTTTGTTATTAATTTTTGTATTTTGCGAAACCTATTAATTTAATTTTTTTGCTTTAATTTAATCATTTTAAATCCTGATATTTTTCAGATTTTAAAATTTCAATCCTCATCAAACAATAACAATTAAATTCATTTAAGTTGTGTTATTTTCCAAAGTTAGATGCACCAAACATAATACCATATGTGTAATGCTATGTCAACTTGTATTTTTACATATTACTCACAAAAAATCTAGTTAATAGATAATGGTTGTCATTTTGGTTAAAGCTAAAATTTTTAAATTCAAAAAAAAAGTATAAAGACTTAAAATAATCTAACTGGAGAATATGGACCAAATCTATAATCATACACGTAATACATGTGTAACATGACTAGTAATTGAATTTAACCAAATAAATTTTTGAGTCAAAACTAAAATTTGAAATTTTGAAAAGCATAGAAACTAAAATTGACCAATTCAAAAAATAAAAAAATTAAACAACATAATTTATTTTTTACATCCCTAAAATTAGTCTTAAATTTCATAAACCAAATTTAAAATTATAATTTTCTAATATTTTATTAAAATTACATACGTTATTAGTGAACTATCGATCGGTGTAATTTATAATTGATATATAAATTGTTTTTGAACGTTAGTCTCAATATATGTTCTTATCATATCTGCTCTTTTTGATACAATACTTAAAACTACCCATAACCCTCCCAACCCTTAAATAGGAAGATAATACACTTCAACACACTGGAACCCATAATTTCCTGTACTGACAACAATATTGATATCAATCGAGATATAACCCTAAAATGCCTTTTTTTTGTTCATACAAATGGGCTAAAAGCCTTTCCTTTTAAGTGTTTTACTTTTATTGGAAGCCCAAAAAGGATTTAAGCCATTAAGTTTGTTACTTCAAATCTAAAAGGCCTGAACTCCAACCCACCCGAAAGCGACGGCGGATAGCTATAATGACAATTTCAACTATTTTAAAAGATAATTTTGCAACGCAAACAACACGTGCCATAATTTCATTGGATGCAAAATTTTCAATCCAATTTTTGGATTCAATTAAGAATGCTAAAATTAATTAATATCAGTTTCTATCACGTCATTTAATCATCTTATTATAACTTCTGATTATTTTTTTTGACACAATACTTAAAAAATCCATAATCTCTTCTCAATCCATAAAGAGGAGGATAATACGTTTCATCACACTCAAACACACATCCTTTTACTTTGACAACAATGTCTATGCTAGTAATGATGATTACTAGTTTGAAATTGTGTATCAACTAACAAATGTTGAGTGCACTGATAAGGCACACTGTATTTTTACAGGAGAATTTAGATTCAAACTTTAGAAATAAAATTGTTAAAAGGGATAATCACAAATCTTAAACATAAATTGTAAAACAAACATAAAGAATACCACAAAAAAATTATGTATCATATTAATGCTAGTATGATTTAATGATTTCATATGAAAATTGTATGATAATATACTATAAATATTATTATTGAGTATGTTAGCTCTTTTTCGTGAAGAATCTTTTAAGTGTTGTTCGTTGAATAGTCGATCAAATTCAGTAATGTCATATATAAGTATGGGTTTGAACACTATCAAGACCAAATGCTAAATATTTCTTTAGTGATTAGATATTCGTTCAACGTGAATCTTTTTAAACTTTTATGAAAGTACGAAAGACAAAAATCTAAGATAATCAAATGTAAACACCTTGGACACAATACATTTATTTGAGAGTCTAGCCGAAAATTATAGGAATGATACTTTAAAAATTTCTCCGAAAAAATACTCAATCCCGCAACAATTATATTTTACTATTTTTAAATTACATGATTTTTTTTTGAAAGAAAAAGATCGGGCTTTCTAATACTACTGTAAAAGTTTTGAAACATGGATCAAACTAAAAAAAACAAAGACATTTAGTTCCAGACCTAATTTCCTAACTAAACAAACAACCAAATTCAAAAGAGGAATGCCCAATCTAGTGAAAGGAGTACTTCTCGTCTTTCTAAAACTGAATATTTTTGCTTCTAGACGGTTCCTCTACCTTCCCTCTTCTCAAGACTCTATTTCTTTAACCTTTATACGATTATGTCTTTTACACCCTTTACATACTTTGGTGCTTTACTATAGTGAAGAAGAGTCTTGGAAATAACCCTTTCAACACGTTAGTCTGGTTCGCGCATGGCTTCGTCCATTTGGATCTCTCTTGCAAAAATCGGAACGTTCCTTAACAGGTAAATCTCCTCTCCTCTCCTTAAGCTTTCCCTTGTTATTTTGTCTGCCAGTTTGTTACCACCCCTTTTGGTATACTGGAATTTAAGAAATGCGTAAAATTGTGAAAGCTCTTGAATATTTTGGATGAATGGCCTTATCTCTGACCTGTCTTTGCTATCATTCTGACACTTCTTGATCACTGTGAAGGAGTCTCCCTCCATGACTACTCTGTTCAGTTCTAGATCTAACCCCATTTTGATTGCTTCTGTGCATGCAAGAGCCTTGGCGGAAAAGGCATTGCTCACATTGGTATGGAAGACTGCTTTTGATGCCACCACCTCTCCATTAGCAGTACGGGCCACCATTCCAGAACATGACCTAAAATTAATGTGGTCTAACGCCGCATCAAAATTAATCTTAATATCTTCGTTTGATGGCGACTCCTATTCTTCCTCCACTCTTACTCTGGCATATGCTAGTTTTCTAATAGCCTCAAGTTCTTGCAAATAATGTATAATGGAATTTGGAATCTTACTGCTTGATTTTCTATTCTGCTCATGCACTTGTTTATTCCTCTCAATCCACAGTCCCCGTATCGAGCAGCAAAAAAGCCGTATTTTTGAATTCGAGCCTTGCTTAAATATCCATGTAAGCCATCCTAAATTTTCTTGGATTTGAGCATTTTGTATCCAGTTTAGACCAACTAAATCCCATATTTCCACAGTGATAGGGCATTCATGAAGGATATGATTTAGAGTTTCTGTTCCATTACCACATCTTGGGCACATGGCTTCTTGTACTAAGTGTCTCCGTAACAGATTTTCCTTCGATGGAATAAGATTTCGCGAAATCTTCCATATCAAGATCTTTATTTTATAAGGCAGATTCATACTCTATAATATTTTATAGAATGTATTATTGGGATTTTCTGGTGTATTAAAACTAGGAGTATATAAATCTGTATATAATGATCTGTAAGCACTTCTAACTGAGAACTCACCTGTGGGCTCCTATCTCCAAACCAGTTGGTCTTCAGTAGCGGTCCTTGCCAATGGGATGCGAAGGATACGTTCTGCATCAGCACTAATGAAAGTATTCTCTAAAACCTCTATATTCCACGTTCTAGTGGTATAATTTATTATGTCTGCTACTACTTTTAGCCCATCATTATTAATTGGACGACTAATTTTATGATTACTTGAGTCGGGAATTCAAGCGTGATCGTTAATCGAGATTTGGTTTCCCTTTCCAACTCTCCGATAAAGACCATTTATCAACACTTTCTTTGTAACCCAGATGCTTTTCCAAATATATGACGCTCCACTTTTCAGATCAGAATTAGTGAAATCACAAGAAGGATAGTACTTAGCTTTTAATACCTGTGCAGCCATAGAATTAGGAGAGGAAATAAGTCTCTATCCTTGCTTTGCCAATAATGCCACATTAAACTTAGCAAAACTTTTGAACCCCAATCCTCTCTCGGTTTTAGGAATACACATTTTATCCCAGGCACACCAATGTATTCCTTTCTTGCCTGTAGATTTCTGCCACCAAAAACGGGCCAGTAGACTTTCCATTTCCGCGCATAGGGATTTTGGCAATAAAAAACATGACATAGCATAAGTGGGAATTGCCTGTAAAATCGATTTAATAAAAATTTCCTTCCCTCCTAAAGATAAAAATCACGAACTCCAGCTAGTAATACGACTTTTAACTCGATCTTTAAGTTCTTGAAACGAATCCTTTTTTTCCTCCCCACAATATTAGGTAGACCTAAATATTTTTCCCTATTATTGGACCTTCGAACCTTCAGTTCTCTAGCTATTTGGATCTTCTGTTCTTATTTAACATTCGAACTGAAAAATATTGTTGATTTTTCAAAATTAATGCACTGACCTGAAACAACATCGTATTCCTTTAAGATATCCTGAAAGACTTTTACTCCCCGAATTGATGCTTCTCCAAATAACATCGAATCATCAGCAAATAATATGTGTGTTATGTTAAGCCCTCCTCGACTTGCCCTAACTCCTTTTAAGCTCCCTTCTTGCTCTGCCAATCTCATTAATGATGATAGTCCCTCACTACATATTAGGAAGAGGAAAGGGCTAAGGGGGTCACCTTGACGCAATCCCCTATTTGGTTTAAAAGTGGAGCTAACCTTCCCATTGATACATACTGAATAAGATATTGTAGTGATACACCTCATAACCAGATCCGTCCATTGAGATGTAAACCCCATTTTATCCATCATAGCTTTTAAAAATCTCCATTCTACTCTGTCATAGGCTTTACTTATATCTAGCTTTAGAGCCATATAACCCTTCTTACCCTTCTTTTTCTGACCAAAGGTGTGTAAGAGTTCATAAGCTACCAAAATATTATTTGTTATTAATCTACCCGGGACAAATGCACTTTGAGCCTGGCTAATGCAACGATCAAGCACTCTCCGAAATCTTCTGGTGAGCATCTTTGCAATGATCTTATAAAGCACATTACATAGACTAATAAGTCGAAAAGTAGTCATTTTTTATGGATTAGGGGTTTTTGGAATCAAGATAATCTTCGTATTGTTAAAGCATGCTAAATCCACTCCATGATTGAGAATATTTAAGCAAACCGAACTCACCTCTCCCCCGACAATATGCCAATATTTTTTATAAAAAAGTGCCGAAAAATCGTCTTGTCCAGGAGCTTTTAAGGCCCCTATATCTTTGATGGCTTCATATACTTCTTCCCTTGTGAATGGTGTAGTAAGATATTCGTTATCTTCTGGCAGAATACTCCGATCAACTCCGGACAAGATATGTTCCAAATCCCCTATATTATGTGTTGACGAAAACAGGTTGCTAAAGAATTTCTTCGCTATATCAAGCATCCTGTTTTGATTGCTTGTCACCCTTCCTTCTTCGTCCTCGAGAGATTTTATACTATTAATGGTTTGTTTTTGAGAAGCATGTTTATGAAAGAATGTTGTATTTCTATCTCCATTCTTTAGCCAGTTCACCCGTGCCCTTTGCTCCCAATACAGCTCCTCTTTCTCAACTTCTAAATTTAATTATACTCTAGTATTAATTGTCTCTAAGAGCATCTCGTCATCACATTCAGCTATTCTTAGATCTTTTAATTTATATTCTAAAGCCTCCTTAAGCCCAACCCTATTTTTTCAAATTTTTTGGGCCTAAATGCTAATATCTTGCTTCAATTTTTCTAATTTCTGCAAAAAGCTTCCCTCATATGAATCCCAAAGTTTAACAATTTCCTTTTCAAATGTGGGTTCAAGAATCCACCATGCTTCAAATCTAAATGGTTTATTCTGCCTTCCTAACACTTTTTTATCATAACAAATCAACAATGGACAATAGTCGGAGTAGGAATGTGGGAGGTGACGAACCAAATTACTTGAAAACCGTTCGAGCCATTCAACATTTGTAACCCCTCTATCCAATCTCTCTCTTATATTTGTTTCCTTTCGATTCCCTCTTTCCCAAGTATACCATTTTCCAGAGTAACCTATATCCCACAAATCACAATTTGCTAAAGTGTCTCTGAACGCCTCCTTTTGCCTTTCCTCTCTAGATGAACCCCCTTTCTTTTCATGCAAATAGAGAATTTCATTAAAATCCCCAGCAACCAACCATGGAACGGCACTATCAAGTTTAAGACAGCAAAGCTCATCCCATGATGCTTGTTTATTTTGATGGTAAGGCGATCCATAAAAACCAGTAAATTTCCACAATGGTTCTTTATCTTGATATTGAATATTTACATCAATAAAACTAATTAAGAATTTACATAAATAAAACTAATTGAGAATTTGTTTAAACTTGCTCGCATATTGCCTTTCCATGCTAGACAAAGACCATCTTTACTACCGTCTGCACTAACTTCAAAACCATTAAAGAATCCACATCTTCTTTGAATATTTTCCATGCGTTGAATATCAATTTGGTCTCCATTAAAAAGACCATGTGGGGTTTGTGCAATCTCAACGTGTGTCGAAGTTGCTTTACTGCTCGTTGGCTCCCCAAGCCATGAACATTCCAACAAAGGATTTTCATTACGTCCGATCGGCAAGCCCCTTGGCTGTCGCCGATATCTGTTGGTTAAGAGACTTATCACAAATGGAAGCCACTTCTGAACACTCATCATTATTGTGAACAGATGTCTCATATCCTTCTACTCTAGCTTTTTTCTCATTTGTCTGGATCATAAACATATCTTGTACCGTAATAGCCTCCTCTTTTGACACTTTGCGCTTCCTCGATTCCAGTCCTGTTAACTTTTGAACACATGGATTCGTTCTAGCCCTTCGTCTCCACTTTTTTCGATTTAACGCAAAATCATTACTATTACCACTTTCATCATGGGATTCTAGAGCATTTCCTAGATTAGTACCATCTGTCACCTCTTCACAATCATGCTCCATACTATCCTAACCCGTGTCCTCAAGGGTTAAATGTGGAATACTTGGTTGTTGTACTCCAATATCCTTTTCCTTAAAATATTGCTCTACTGGAACCGTAAACAAATTTGACTCTTTGAGAGGTAGTGTTGGGCTCTCCAACAAGGATTCTAAACCCGTTGGATCCGATGCTTTTGATATTACACAATTCAATTCTGGATAGGGCTCAACTAAATTTTTTGCATCGTCTGTTCTAGTGAATGCCCTTCTTTCTATCGACTCATTATTGTTTGTACCTGGTTCAACAAAATTCGATCGATTGGCTTGACTTGATTCATCTTGTTCTTCCTCCTCCCCTACATACAACCACTGCTTCATCTTTTTTTTCCTCGAAACACCTAGATTCCTGGATAACTTCCCTATCAAGTTAGACTCGGCTTTTAAGGCTATCGAATAGGGAAGATCATCTTCCGGGAGCTCCTTAATACTAGAAGATACCTCCAGGCATTCTTTTAAAATATGCCCCATTCTACCGCAACCAAAACAAAAGGCTGGCAACCCTTTATACTTGAACGGCACCCAACAATTTTCTTGAACTTTCGTTTCCACAAGTACCCCCTTCTCAAAGGATTTTTTACGTTAATCATAACACGAATTTTGCAGAAGTCTCCTTTTGTTTCACCATATATCATTCCTCCAAACATCGATCCAATGGCTTTCATGAGATCCTTACGATCACATTCAGGAGGACACGGTTCTATTTTAATCCAAAACGGTGAATTAACCAGTCGAAGTTTTTTCCTATCAACAGATTCTCTCATGTGCTCTAATATAATCAACTGTCTTCTAAACAGCCATGGACAACCCTTTATGATGAGCTTCAAATCCTCCTCATCATCAAAGCAAATTAAGAATAAATTCTTCCCCACCATCTTAATCTCAAATTTTTGTTTTGTTTTCCAAATACATCGCATCTGTGCACGAAAATTATCTGGATTATAGGTTTTTTTGTCCAGACCGAACAAATTAAGGTTGGCTTCTCCAGGAGATCTACATGAGAACTTTTCACTGATAATTTGATCATCTCTTCTTGCAATAACTTCATTTCATCATCTTCTTTTGCCGTCAGAGTCACCAATCACTCGATTTTAGCCTTAGTTTTGCACTGCTTTTTTGAAACCCTAAGAGAGAAAACTCCTGACTCTTTGAATTATTTTTTTTTGGTGACCAACTCAAACTCCAACTCCTTGGTTTGAATATGGATACAATTAATTCAAATTCAAAATTTTTAATTTGCATTTATTTTGGTTTGAATAATTTCGGTTTTATAATTTTTAATTAATTATTCAATTATTATTGAGGATTAAATCAATAAAAAAATTTAAAAAATTCTTTTTTAAAAATTTTTTGTTCATTTTTATAGTTATAAACTGGTATTGTACTTCAGAATGAGATAAACGGAATTGTTTAGCTATTCTATCAATCAAGTCAATTTTTAACCGTAAAAGTGGATGAACTTTTTTAACAAAAAGAATCAATTTACTCTTTGATCTAAATCCACTAACACTTTTGTTCACTTTGAGTAAATCGATAAAATATAACTTGACATTTAGTACGAGAGCTTCCATAGTACTTTCACCTCTATTTCACGGTTTGAGAATTGTCTTCATCTGTCTCATGATCTGAGAATAATTTGTCTAGATTGATATTAGATATAACCCTCCCGTCAATAATAATTTTAGAATTCAAACTTAATTCAAATCCATTCCCATTTCTTTTAAATTTTGTACCCATCTTTGATAAAAAAGTATCATGGAAGCTTTTGTACTAGTAGTCAATTTACATTTTGTCTCATTGATTCAAAAAATAGGTAAATTAATTCATGTACATTAGATTAAAGAGCAAACTGGGTCTTTTTAGTAAAAGTTTTGTTAATTTCTACAGTTAAAAACTAATGTTGCTGATAGAATAATCAGACAATTATATGTGGTGTGCCATGTGTACCTCATTTTGAGGTACAGAAACCAAATTTTAATTATAAAAATAGATAAAATTTTTAATAGAATAACAATTTTACTCTTTGATATAATATAGAGAAACTAATTTACAAAAAAATAAAAAATAAAAAATAAGGTCCTCCATTTTAGTTTTACCCCATCTTTAAGTTTCACCCACCTACGGATCTACACGGTGCTGAGATGGGTCATTGCAGAAGTGAAGCCAACAAACCTGCGCCCCCCCCCCCCCCCCTTCGGTTTATTCGTTTTAGTATTATCCTTTTGGTTCATGAACCTAAATCATGCTCTACTTTTTCCTCTTAATAAATACCCATTGTTGAATGCTTAGGTTCCCATTCATATCACCAAACAAAGAAAAATTCTTTTTTCTAAAACACAAACCCAGAATAGCTTTGATCAAAAACCTAACATGGGTAGCCTTGAAAAAGAGAGAGAGACCCTTCTGGCTTCTTGTCTCCTTACACTTACTCTCTTAGGTATTCTTAATCTTCCTCTTTTGTTCAATTTCTGGTTTAGTTCTTAACATAATCATGTATACATGTTGTAGGAACACTGGTCCAGAAGATGTTTTCATCAAGGTTATATGTCGTGGAATCTGTCACACTGATATTCATCAAGCCAAAAATGATCTTGGCATGTCAAACTACCCAATGGTTCCTGGGTTCTTTTTCTTTCTTTTAGCTGCCATGTTGTTTAAGCTCATGATTCTTAACCCTTTTGGGCTGTGATTTTTCAGTAAGTTCGGTTTTTTTTTTTTGCAGGCATGAAGTGGTTGGTGAGGTGGTGGAAGTAGGATCGGATGTAACTAAGTTCACTGCCGGAGACATCGTCGGCGTCGGTTATGTTGTTGGATGCTGCAGGAATTGTAGTCAATGCAACACCGACCGTGAACAATACTGTGCTAAGAAAATCTGGTCGTACAATGATGTTTATACCGACGGTAAACCTACTCAAGGTGGCTTTTCTGGTTCCATGGTTGTTGATCAAAAGTAAGAATCGCCCACCACTTCGACAAAACCATGTCAATTTGATAATCATAAATCCATCCTTAAACTTCAAAATAATTTTAATTAAGTTCAAGTACCGTGAAAATTAGGTACATCTACCAATTTACCAAATTGTAAATAGGTGTGTACTTAGCACGTCAGTAGCTTAGACTTAGGTGTTGAAAAAATTGAATATGTCAAATTTTTGAGCTGTTCATGCAGTTTGTGCACATATGTTTGTATGTTTTCAGTGGTGAAGTTAAAAAAATTTGTTAGGAAGTAATTAAATTATAATTTTTATTATAATAAAAATGTAATTTTATAATTTGAATAATATTTTTAAAAGATTGAATTAATTTTTTATTATTTTTAAAAAAGAGTTAACATGTAATTTTATTTTTTTTAATTTAAAATTTTAAAAAATTTAAATGAAAAATTTTTTATTTTAAAAATACCGAACCGTATCATATCCCTAGATACGCGGTTATGTATTTCATGCCAGATTTGAATTAATATATAATGCTCAAAATTCGAATTGATTACTAAGTTGATGAAAGTACAGAATTTATATCATAACGATATTTTAAAGATTTAATTAGAATATTTTATGACCATTTTATCGTTTATGAAAGATTTTTGTTATTGAATGAACTTATTTATTGATATGTTTCTCAGGTTTGTGGTGAAAATCCCAGATGGATTAGCACCGGAACAGGCAGCACCACTGTTATGCGCCGGGGTGACCGTTTACAGCCCACTGAATCACTTCGGCTTAAAGGAGAGCGGTCTAAGAGGAGCAATATTAAGACTCGGAGGAGTAGGGCACATGGGGGTGAAGATGGCTAAAGCAATGGGACATCACGTCACCGTCATAAGCTCTACCGACAAGAAAAAAACCAGAGGCACTAGACCACCTCGGTGTTGATGAATACTTAGTCAGCTCTGACACCGAAGCGATGCAAAAAGCAGCCGAATCACTCGACTATATCATCGACACCGTGCCTACTTTTCACCCTCTCGAGCCTTACCTTTCATTGCTGAGACTCGAAGGGAAATTGATATTGACTGGCGTTAATACCACCCCTCTTCAGTTCCTCACCCCAACGGTCGTGCTTGGTGAGTCAAAACTTGAAATTCTTTCTGGGTTTTTCATTTTTCCAGAAGTCTAAAGCTAAGAATATCTGTTTTGTTCGTGTGGAAACAGGGAGGAAGTCCATTGCAGGGACTTTGATTGGGAGCATGAAGGAACAAGAGGAGATTTTGACGTTTTGCAAGGAGAAAAATTTGACATCAATGATCGAAGTGGTGAAGATGGATTATATAAACACAGCTATGGAGAAGCTTGAGAATAATGACGTTCGATATAGGTATAATGTGACTCTGTTTTTGTTTACATGATAAAATAAGGTATGTGTTTGAACCACGATATGTTAGACTTGATAGTCATGATGTTTATCATTTCAGATGTAATTTGAATTCGACTCAAACTAATCGCGTTACTGTTAGGACTTTATCTTTCTATTGTAATTCATCTGTTTTAAGTTGGAGTTGTGCAATAGTTAGTAGCTAAATGGTTAAAGTATATTATTGTTCTACATAATTCACGAAAGTTATTGATTTAGTTTATGTACTTTAATTTGATCAATTTTAATTTTTATATTTTTCGAATTTTGAAATTTTAGTCCTAACTCAAACAATAGTAATTAAATATGTTTGGTTAAATTTAATTACTAGTCATGTATGATACGTACAATTGTAGATTTGATACATATTCTCAAATTAGATCATTCTAAATCTCTATACTTTTTGAATTTTAAAATTTCAATTTTAACTTAAATAATACTCATTAAACCATTAATTGAGTTCTTAACGAGTAATATATAAAAATAACAAATTAACAAAGTATTATACAAAATAATATGTTTGTTGCACCAAACCATTTAATGAGAATTAAAATTTTAAATTTTGAAAAGTACATGAACTAAAAAAAGGATCAAATTAAAGTGCATGGATTAAATCCTCGACTTTCGTAAAGTATAAGGACTAATAACATAATCTAACTAGTTAAATTCTTTACATCAAATTCAAATGTTGGTCCATAAATAGTGGATTTAGTCTCTATCAACTATTTGGTCATTTTTAATTTTTAAATTTTTCGAATTTTAAATTTTTTAATATTTCAATTTTTATTCAAATAATAGTTATTAAATCTATTAATTAAAATAATATGATTTTTTATATGAAAATAATAAATTGATATTACCGCATATTACCTTCAAGTGGGCTCTCGGTTGCTAGAGAAAAAAAACTTTTCCCTTCATTCTTCAACTCTATCGTTAATATTGTGCATCAACAATTTGTGATTTCCTTTTTAATATAGTTTGAAATATTGCTTCTTCTTCTTTTCTTTTCTTCCATGTTAAATTGATTTGAGAAAAGCAATTTGTTAGCATTAAACTTATGGTTAATGATGGAAAAAAATTGTGTGTGTATTTTTAAAAAGGTTAAAGGGTGTATAAAAGTCTTTAAATTTTGATAAAAAAAAATTCATTAAATCCCTTCGCAAAAAAACGTATACAATCAATTAAGTTCTTTTAGCAACTTTTTTTGTTTTTGATTATTACAACATTGAGGTGTTGCTCCATGTCTGTAAAAATAAAAATAAAATAAAATATTATTTAAAACTTTTGATTGGAACGACCGCATTAGTGTCACATCAATATCATAATAGTCAAAGATGAAAAGCGTTGGTCAAAGAGCTTAACTGATCCAATTTGAGAGTTTAATTGAGTGCACTTTTTATAATATCTTAAAAATTTCAATGTCACTTGTAGTAGTATTTCGAAAGATAAGTAATAATTTTTATTTCAAAAAGTAAGAGTTAGCAATTGAATAATGATGGTAAGGTCAAATTTTGACATTGGAAAAGAAAGTATGGATGGTGAAATTTTAGTAAAAATGAAATTGAAAATTTTGTAAAAGATGGATTAAAAGTGCAAATTTATTATTTTAGAAGAAGGGGCAAAAAATTTAAGAAATTTTTTTATGAATATGAAATGGATGTGAATTGATAGGTGGAATCGAAAAATTGGGATATGTATTAGATTCAAAAATGGTGAAAATATAATGATTAAAGTGTAATTTTACCCTTTTGTGAGAAAATGGGTCAATTGCAATTATACCATGAATAAATAATATCTACACGAGTAATAATTATTTAAGACACATAAAGAAAAGGATAAAATGACTATGACAAAAGATATTTTAAAGTGCAATATGATCATTTTGTCATTAAATATTATTTTTGAATTTTAAATTATAAAAGAAAGATATTTTATGGGAAAAATATAGCTATTGGATTAAAATCATATAATTAAAATGTGAATCATTGATCTAATTAACTAAATAATTAAATATTAACTAAAGAAAAGTACAGAAAAATCTAGAGAGATGAAGGGAAATGATTCTCTTCAACAGAAACCCCAACGTGGGGTGTATGGAGGGAGGAGGGAGGAGAGAGGGAAAAAAAGTTCTCCATTTATTTCAATGTGGTCCTTTTCTTATTCAAGCATTGTCTAACCTAAAATTCTTTGAAATTAAAGTGAGATATCACATCCACTTCTAATTCAAGAGTATCATTTCACATGAAACCAATCATCGAGGCTTGAAGATGAAGATGGAAGTGGGAGAAAGATGTTTTGAGTGGTGAAAGTATTATGTTTATGTGTGATGTGAATGGTGAATGATTTTTCGAATAATTTGATGAATGATTTTAAGTGATTAATTTGATTAAAAAAAATTAAATAAGGATTAGATTTAAAATTACGCAAAAATTTAAAATCATGGAATTAAATAGAGAAATTAAAGTTCGGGTTTTTATGATAAACTATAAGAACATGATATCTAAAGTATAGAAAAATCTGTACTTAAATTAGCATGTTTTAAATTAAAAGGACCAATTTGTAAGGATTTAAAAACATGATTTTTAGGACTGATTTATATGATTTGAGAACTTGAAATTCTAAAATCAGAATATGAGAGTTTAATGGTTTGAAAATCAGGGACTAATTTTTGAAAATTGAAAAAAATTTAATAGTAGGAACTAAATTGTAAAATATAGAAAATTTGGAAAAGGGACTGTTTTGCAAAAATATACAAACTGAGATTTTAGGAATGAACTTTTAAATAATAAAATCTGATTTCAGGGACTGAATTGTAAAACTGTGTAAATTTGAGATTTTAGAGATTAAATTGTAAAAATTGTAAAATTTGAATTTCAAGGACTGTTTCATAAAAACTGCAAAATCTGAGGTATAGGGGCTGAATACTGACATAATAGTTATTCACTTGATTACGTGAAATATTTGATAAATAATTATGTACAAAATTAAATAGTTGAAATTTGATGTAAGTTAAATTGGTTGTTATTCGTATGTGATAAATTAGTGTGAATAAGTAAAATTAATTTTTAAGGCAATGAAATAAGTTTGGATGGTGGATGTATAAATTTTGATATAAAACACGAAAATGAATTTCAAAAGTTGAAATCGAGTCTAATAATAATAGATTAAGTGTCTGAATGCTATGAAAAGTTATTGAAAATTTTAAACGTGACATCTTTTGTTCAGGTCTGTGATCAGATCAAATAAATCGTGTTACATTTTTCCTAAAGATGCTTAATTAATTTTTTCGCCGATGTTTAAGGCCCTTTAGCCTTTTTAAAAAGATTATTACTTTTTTTATGACAAACTTGTGTATAGTAAATAAAAATTCAAAACGTGGTAACGTGCGTCAAAAGATGTGGATACATCAAATGGTAAATTAATAAGCAACATAGGAAGAATAAAATATTAAGCATATAAAGTCGTCAATGCAGTTCAAACTTAACCCATGTCTATGAAGTTGTCCAAAAAAAAATTTTACTATATCGAATCTCACAATCCAAACAGTGATTTAAGTTCAATCTATCTTAATTATCACGTAAGTATAATTTTGCCCAAATACGCTTGATATGAACTCTCCTCTGATAAAAACAACATTTCCTATTGAAAGTGAAAAACAAATCGCTCGAAGCTGAATAACAAAGCAATTAAAATTCGATAAAGTATACTCTCTCAATCCCTTGATTAATCTCGTGAACTAAAAGAATAGTATCCACAAAAACTCATGCTAATACCCGTGGCTAAGTGCATTCATGGGTCGGGTTGCGTCTGATTTAAGCATGATATTAACATACTTTATGTTTATCCAAATCCGACTTGAAATACGGGCTTAAAATTTTGTTCAAATCCTTCCATATTTGGAAAAGACTAACCCAATCTCATTTTAAGCTCAAACACATTATTATTATTATTATTTAAATATTTATACTGTATAGTAATATTAACATTATTTTAATATTTAATAATTTTATACATTTTTTATTTATTAAATTTTTATATAGTAGTCTTAACATTATTTTAATGTTTACATTAGAATAGTATTATATATTTAGTATAAATTTATTTTTTTAATGTGTTCTAAATTATATAATATATAAAAATAACATAATATAAAATATTATAAACTTAAAAACAGGTTGGACTGGACCGGACCGAGCTCGAGCATTGAATGTTCAAGCCAGAACCATATTTTAAACGGACCTAATTTTTTTATCCAAACTCATCTTTCAAACTTAATATTTTTACCAAAACTTTCTCACTTTCGAATATAAATAAATAACCCGATAAATAAATAAATCTACGTATGATAAAACCTCTCTTTTTAAAGGTATAATTTTTGTTTTTGCGAAGATATATCATCTCTCCAAATTATCAACAAAAATGGTGTATTATCTTTTAATTAACCTTTGAAAATGCCTTTCACTCGAAACAACTCACATCCATCCATCAGACAACCCTTGAAACAAAATCAAATCAATAAGAAAAATTAAAGGAGATTTTATTTATAATTGAAAAGTAATCAGACATCGATAATTTTTTTAAAATTATCAATAAAATTTGATTCCAGAATTTTAAGTTAATTTTCAACTCGAAACTCGTGTGTGAATAGGAATGAGGTCGTGAATTATCTTGCTTTCAATGTGTTTCTACATTTTTATTATTTTTTATATAACGATGAAAACATGTAAGGAATTTACAATTTATCGTGCCAATCCATGATGGCAATTATGAATAAAACAGTAAATACAAAATTAAAAATTTTTATATTTTTTTTAAAATTTAGAGTTTAATTTTATATTTTATTTTTAAGAATTTATTTATTATATTTTTTTAGATTTTGAAATTTAAGTTTAATTATTAATATTATTAAAATTATTTTTCAGATTTATTATATTTTTTTATTACATGATAATATCTGTTCATACTTTCTTAACCTTTGACAACGCACACACACCATCCTAACTGAGTTTCTGTGTGTATCATTACAAGCTTACAAATTTTAATGATAACCTTGTTCTTGACATTTTTAGAATCCTAAGCGAAATATTGAATTTGACTTTTTTTAAAAATTATAAAATGTAATACAATAAAAAATTAAAACCATTTTATTTTATTTTATTTTCTGTCATCAATGAAACGGAGATCAGAAAACTTAAAATGCTACAAAAAAAATTCAAGTTAAAAGTTAGAAAGGAAAAATTTTTGAATCTATTTTAATCTTAGATCCTGAACGACCACATTCCCAAACTACCCGAACTGGACTTGTTAAACGGAAGCTCAAAAATGGAGGATGGGAGGCTTTGAAAATTTGATGAACTGCGTTGAGTGAGAAGAAACTGGAAAGAGTAAGAACATGATGCGGTGGTTGGTTTTATCTGGGTTTAGGGTTTTTAATTAATTGGATTCTTTTTGTAATTATTGGGCTTGGTTGATTTAATATAATAAATAATACATATTTTTATAATATTTAATTGTTAAAATATGCCGGTATTCACAATTTTGGAATTCAATTTTTATGTTTTTAATCCTAGTAATTTAGTTTTTTTTTTTTTTTTTTTTCAAATTTCAAAATTCAAGTTTAATTGTTAATACTCATTTTGGTAACAATGTAACTAAAAAGATAACACTGTAATTTACTTGAATTTAACACAAAAAAAATCATAACAATGTTAACAAACAAATATGGAATTTATGAAGAGTACAATAACTTATTGTAACATCCCCAAAATCTCATGAATTGGAAACCATATCAAATTAATAGTAAATCAATTAGAATTTGAGGAAGTTATAAATTGAAAATTATCAATGTTAATAGAGGGTGAAGACAAATATTGAAGGTGATTGGAAAGGCTTGTATATCGAGAGAAATAAACCCGGGTTATTAACTAGATTGTACGAGAGTGAAAAGTGTTGGAGCCAAAGTAAGAAAATTAGGAGTGGGAATGATTAAATTAAATTGAATGGAAAAGAAAGAGGGACTAGAGGTGAAATTTTACCAAAAGAAAATATGACTTATGAATGGTATTATAGAAAAAGTTGAGGGACAAAATAGTTTTAATCGAAGTTGATTAAATATGACTATGACGGCACGGTGAAGGCAAGTCAGAGAGTGACATCACGACAAGGAACCCTCGACATTGCGACATCACCTCAAAACTTTGGAAACTTCACATTTTAGTCCCTGTTCAAACTAGACCACGAAAAGTGCAATCATAAACTCGTATGTAACCAAAATTGTGTTTGAATCTTGTTGTATATGTATAATGATCTCATTAACTTGAATAAAATAATGAAATGAACCAAAATTAATTGTCATTGCTTCGATAACAAATGTAGCATTCCAATACTTTGACTCGAAGATCAAGTCAAATATAGGGGTGTTACACTTATGCTATATTTTAACCTATTTTAAAATATTAATAGTAAATCGTTTAAATTGTGCGATTTGGTTATTAGATTCAAGAATCGATAACAATCCACAACCAACTATGCAATCGAATGAATCGCCAAATAAGTCAAATTTTTTTGCCAAAGCCCATTTTTCGAGTCTAATATTTTTATCTAAACTCACCCAAATTTTGGACGAACCTTCAGACTTAAGTAAGTAGCTCAGCCCATGAACATGTCTATTCCTCACCCTTATTGTCAAATATGATAAGATTTGAACTTAAATCATCACACTATCATTCAAAATTAGAAAATACTTAACAAATAAAATTAAGTGTGATTGATGTGAAATATGATATATGTATGTTGATTTAAAATTATGCATTTTCCACCGATTGAGTTTTAACTCAATTGATATCGAAATTATTACCGCTATAGGAGGTCATGAGTTCGAATGCGTTAAAGTCGATTATCTTCCTATTTTAAGGGTTGAGGAAAGACTATGAGTAATTTTGAATATTATAGAAGAGCAGATATGACAAGAACAAATAATGATATTAATGTTAATATATATATTAATTTTCTTTCTATCCTTTTAGTTTTTTTAAAAAAATTTCTACTCTACAAAGTAAAACTTAAATATCATACACACCTTTATCTACTGCTAACACTTGCTCTATCAAGTAAAACTTAAATATCATACACACCTTCCTCCGCCACTGACACTTACTCTATCAAGTAAAACTAAAATATCATACACACATTCCTCTGCCACCAACACTTAATATATTAAGTAAAACTTAAATACATTAAGTAAGACCTAAATATCATACACACATTCCTCCACCACCAACACTTACTATATTAAGTAAAACTTAAATACATTAAGTAAGACCTAAATATCATACACACCTCCCTCCGTCGTCAAAACTTACTCTATTAAGTAAAACCTAAAATATCATTCACACTTCCCTCTACAACCAACACTTACTCTATAAAGTAAAACCTAAATAACATATACACCTCTCTTCGCTAGACCTGTTCATGAACCGGGTTACCTGCCCAAGTCCAAAAACTCGCTTGAAATTTGAGAGAGTTTGGTAAAAAATATTATGCCTAAAAAATAGGCTTGAACAAAAAACTTACGCCCGTTTAAAATATGAGTTGAGCTCGGGCTTGAATGTTCAAAATTGAACCTGGCTCGACCCAACACGTTTTAAGTTTATAATAATTTATATTATGTTATTTTTTATATTTTATATAATTTAAAACACATTAAAAAAATAAACATATACTAAATATATAATACTACTCTAATGTAAACATTAAAATAATGTTAAGATGACTATATAAAAAATTTCAATAAATAAAAAATATATGAATATATTAAATATTAAAATAAAATAAAATAAAATAAATATTTTTAAAAAATTAAAAATAATATGAGCTTGGGTTAGTGTTTTGCAAATATGGGCGAGTTTGGGCAAAATTTTAAGCCCAGATTTTAGGTCAGTTTGAGTTTGGACAAACATAAAGTATGTTAATATCATGCTTAGACCCGACTCGATCCATGAACACCTTTACTCTCCGTCGCTAACACTTACTCTATCAAGTAAAGCCTAAATATGATACACACATTTATCTGTCGTCAACACTTACTTTATTAAGTAAAACCTAAATATGATACACACCTCCCTCCGCCGCCAATACTTATTCAATTAAGTAAAACCTAAATATGATACAAACCTCTATCCGCCGCCAACACTTACTGTATCAAGTAAAACCTAAATATCATATACACCTCTCTCCGTCATCAACACTTAGTCTATCAAGTAAAACCTAAATATAATGCACCCCTCTATCCGCCACCAACACTAACTCTATCAAGTAAAACCTAAATATCTCAAGTAAAACCTAAATATCATACACACCTCTCTCCGCCGCCAACACTTATTCTATCAAGTAAAACCTAAATATAATATACACCTTTATTTACCGCCAACACTTACTCCATCAAGTAAAACCTAAATATTATACACACCTTTATCCGCCACCAACACTTACTCTATCAAGTAAAACCTAAATATCTCAAGAAAAACCTAAATATGATACACACCTCCCTCCGTCACCAACACTTATTCTATCAAGAAAAACCTAAATATGATACACACCTCCCTCCGCCGCCAACACTTATTCTATCAAGAAAAACCTAAATATCATACACACATCGCTCTGCCGCCAAAACTTACTCTATCAAGTAAAACCTAAATATCATACACATCTCCCTCCGCCGCCAACACTTATTCTATCAAGTAAAACTTAAATATCATACACATCTCCCTCCGCTGCCAACACTTACTCTATCAAGTAAAACCTAAATATCATACATACCTCTATATGCCGCTAACACCTACTCTATCAAGCAAAATCTAAATATCTCAAGTAAAACCTAAATATCATACATCTCGCTTCACCGCCAACACTTGCTCTATCAAGTAAAACCTAAATATTGTATACATCTCTTTCCGCCGCCAACATACATCACCAATCCTAAAACTCCTTAATCAAAATCAAATCACTACTTTTCATTTTCACATATGAAAACCCTTTACCTCATCAATAAGGGCATCCAAAACAATCCTTCTCTCTATATAGTGTATACCTGTTCCATCTTCATACCACATACAAATTCCATCAAAGATTGACCATGAAATGCTTCATCGGAGAAAAAAAGGAAATTCAAAAACCGTAAAATTACCGAAATAATGGAAAAATCCAAGACGAAATAATTAAGTAGGCAGTAAGGTCAAGATTTCACTACAATTTTATATGACGATATACATGCAGCCAACCATAAGTCAATTGTTTTCCAACATATCCCAACCAGAAACCCAACCGTCCTACGTTCAATAATTATTACCAAAAAAACATATATATTAGCTGTCAAAATATGGAATTACACTAAAAACAAACAGAGAAAATTAAAATAAAACCCAGGTTTTTAATCAACCAAAATCTGTATAATTAATACGACAAAACTGATCTAAATTCCCTTTTTTTTTGGTTTGTTTATCGTCTGTGACTGTACATTCCCTCAAAAATTATTGTACTGTTGAATACCAAGGAATTTCGATTTGATTCTGTAGTTGTTTTTCTTTGATTTGATGTTTTAATGGATTTCGCTAGTTTAAAAATTAATCACTCATTAACCCCAGCATTGGCTATGGAAACCAAACTCCGCCATGCAAATTCTCACTTCTTTCCTAATCATCTCCTGCACTGCGGCCAATAGTTCCGTACCCAACGACGCCGTTTTCGTCCCGTTATCCTGCTTGTCCGCTACCGAGCCCGATTCTTTGTCCTTACACGACTTGTGGTTGTTCATCTCAACCAACTCGTCGCTCCAAGAGCGTCCGAGCGTAAGCGCGGTCGAAACGCGAGAGTGCGGCGTCGATTCGACTGCGCTCAATCCCAACTCGCTAACGTCGGAGCCGGAAGAACTTCCCGGGTTGCTGATACTTCCGGATCTTGGAAACTTGCTGGACCGCCTCTCCGATTCCTGAACCGAATCGCCATCTTCCGCCGACCGTTTTCGTTTCAACGTCGAGTTCCAATGGTTCTTAACCGCGTTGTCCGTACGACCGTTGAGGAGTCTCGCTATGGTGGCCCACTTGTTGCCGAACCTAGCGTGGGCTTGGACGATGATCTCATCTTCCTCCGCCGTGAAAGGACGGTGCGCGACTTCAGGAGACAGCTGGTTGCACCAACGCAACCTGCATGATTTCCCCGATCGGCCGGGGATTAACCTCGATATCAACGACCAGTTTCTCGGACCATGGACCTGAACCAGCTTACGCAATGATTCATCCTCCTCGGGTCCCCAAGGTCCCTTCACACGATCAATATCTTGATCCATTGCTCTGTTATTAACAGTTCCGAAATATAAACAGAGATCTCAGTCTGTTTAGCAATGGCGGTGAAGAAAAAAATGATATCGAAGAAGCTCTCGATTTGTATTCGTGAGAGGCAACAAAGGAACAAGAAGGGTTTATAAAGGGCGATGCGTTTGGGTAACTGATAGAGCCGGTTAACAAATACGGGTAATAAGCGTTGAAGCGAATCGGTATTCACCGGTAACCGGTCGAATACACATACCGCTGGATAGCCTTCAAGGTAGCCACGTAAGGCAACAATGAAATTTGAATAATCCCCAATATGTCCTTGTGGGGTTAGTTTAGTAATTTCATACGGTAGTTTCCTGATTTGACTTGTACAGTTATGGAAGTTACTGAAATGGAAAGAAAGGAAGGAGTGAGAAAATCGTGAGAAATTGAGGAGAAATTCTGGAAAGAGGATAAGTTTGACTCAGCCAGGCTGGAAACCATTACGTGGGACTTTAAATTTTTATTTTTAATTTTTTAATTCAGAAATTAAAATTCGTCGTTTTGTTAGGTTTTTGGGTGCTGTGCAAAAGTAAAAAATATTGCTGATGTGGACAAAAACAGCTAAAGTAAGCCTGGGAAAATTGATTGCAGCTTTCTAAAATTCCAGCCTGTAACCCTGCCATCGGAGAAGACATCAACAGCATTCAAGCCACCGACACGAGGGGTTCGTCACCGAACCGCCTTACCTATATCACGCAACAGATCGATGTTCGTTATATTAAAATATGTAAAATATTATTATTCGCAAAAAAAAATAATAGTAAAAATATAATTTTAATATTTTAATAGTTTATATTTTTATTATTTTTAAATAATTAAATAATTTTTTATCATTTTAAAATAAAGTGTAATTTCATTATTATTAATTAAAATTTTATAAATTATAAAATTTCTAATTAAAGATTTACTTCATGCTCCTTGAGTCTTTATTATATTTCTCCATTAATCATATTATCATATATGGAATGTTATATTAACTTATTATTTTCACATAATATTAAAAATAATTGTTATATTATTGTTAATTGATTTAATGGTTAAATAAAGATTCAAAATTTTAAATTAAAAAATTTTAAAAAATTAATTTGAAGAATTATAAAATAAATCTGTAATTTTTACCTAAAATGAGACGAATTTCAATTTCATCATTTGAGGTTACCTGCATGAGTTTTATTAGGTTATATGTTATTTCTTTATTCAATTATATTATATTTTATAATTATTTGAATATATATTTATAATTTATTAAAAAATAAATTAAATTCATCTTAAATTTAATCGAAATTTATTGAGAATGGATTAACTTCCACGAATAAACTATCAAAATTTATTCTAACAATTAGATGTGCTTCCATTTCGACAGAAGCGAATTGGATAGAAATTAATGATTTTTTTGACCCATTTAGTTTGGTTTGCTTTAGTTTTAGTGGATTTTAGTAATTTAAAATTTGAAATTAAATTATCGTCGAGTATTAGCTCGATTGATATAAGTATTTGTTGTTAATGCAAAAAAATATAAATTCGAGTGTGTTGAAACGCATTATTCTTCTATTTATGAGTTGAGGTAAAATTATGAATATAATTTTAATCACTGTATAAGAAAAACAAATATAGTAGATTGTTAAAAAAATTTAAAATTAAATTTAATAAAGCAATTAATTAGTCATTAGTATGAAAGAAGGATAAGCATCGACCAGTGAAACGTTTATTATTTTCTTAATAAATCTCACACATTTCAAAAATCTATTAATATATTGTTTATATTAATTGATTAATTTATTTATGTTAAATTGTGATTTTCATCTATTTATTAATTTTAAATTTAATATTTAGTATATATTAATTTGATATAATTTGATGTGTTAATTTTATAATACAAAAAAACAATCCTTTTATTTTTTATTAAATATTTCTGTCAAATTGCTGACATCAAACTTAAAAAAAAAAAACTTTTCAGCACATACACACAATTATATCGACATATAAAGACAAAGCATAGCCGAGGATCAAGATCGTAATTTAACCTTTTTATTTAGGGTAAATTCTACAAATGGTCACTCAATTATGCTCATATTCCTGTTATAATCACCTAATTTTAAATTTTTTCAATTTATGTGCTAACGTTTGTATTCATTCCTATTTTGGTCACCGTCGTTAAATTGATAACATAAATAATGTTTTGACCTTTTTCATACTCATATAATAACACATTTAGTTCTCAATACTCATATATTCTATCAATTTGATCCTAATTTTAAATAACTCAATAAATTTAACTCTTCATGTTTATAAATTTTATCGATTCGATCATTGAGATATAATCGAATTGCTTGAGCTCGCTTGATTTGGCTTGATCACTAGAAGCCCATTATTGATCAATAAATATTTTTTTAAGTAAAAAAAATATAAATTATTTGATGGACCTTTATCACCACATTATTCATGATTTCTTTCCAATTACTTAATGACATTTCAATAATTTTTTACATGCCATTGACATATAATTTTTTTACTCTGAACTCGAACCCTAACCTTGACCTTGGATCACGAACTTAAACTCCAAATTCAAAACCTCGAATCTCAAATCACAAACCCAAGTTCAATGTTCAAGGTTCATGGTTTAGGGTTTAATGTCAAGGTTCGGGGTTCGGGATAAGAAATTTATCAAAATTATGTGTCAATGACATGGAAAAAATTAATAAAATAGCATTAAATAATTGGAAACGGACCATGAATATTGTGGTGAGAAGGGTCCATAAGATAATTTGTCAAAAATATATATTCATTGGGGCTAATTAGGTAAGTTTATAAGAGTCAAATTTGTGCAAACAAGGTTGAAATTTTTATGTAATGTAAACCTCACGCAATTAAACTCTCCTAAGATTTTTAAGCTTACCTAAAGAAAACCAATTCATTGATGTTAATCGCTTTAACAGATAAAATTTGATTTGTTCAATTTCAATTATCTTCTTAAAAATTAATACCATGTTTGGAATTTGTACAATCCAATTTGAAAACTTCTAAACTAACCCTGAATTTTGAATATCGTTGATAGATACGGATTAAATTGAAATGTAAATAAATATGGTAGTATTTGCTTTCAATTTAGTTATATTGCAAGTAATAACATAGTTGTGTGCAAGTGAAAGAAAGCAAAAACAATAACATAAAAGGAAATCATGAGAATGGGTTCTACTATGTGCTCATAGGTCGGGGAATTCGTTTTGGGTTAAGCTTAAGTTTAATTTTTTAACTTTGGGTCAGTATGATCTGGTTCGATTCATTGTTCAAAAAAATCTATATTGATAATAGAGTTACAAATATCTCCAAACTATGATTTTCATTCTAAATTGGACATTAAATTCTAATTATACCTCTAAACTATCAATGTTATACCGATAAAATCTTTTCATTATTAAAACTGTTGATTTAATCGTTAAATGACAAGTTAAATATTATGTAAGCAAATTTAAATTAAAAATTAAAAAAATTGCCTTAAAAGTAAAAGCAAAAAATAAATTAAAATTGAAAATAAAAGAGAACGAACAGTAAAGCTTTTGTAAATCTGCGAAAACGTCAAAATTAAAATTCTTACAATATTCATTTAACAGGTAAATTAATAATTTTAGTGACGGAATGACCTAATTGATTTAACTTTGATAGTTTTAAGATGTAACTAAAATGATTTGAAGTTCAAAAACCAATTTAAAATGAGTAGGGACGTAGCTAGAGGATGGTAGGTTTAATAACCCTTTTAGTCCCTTTTAAACAAAAATTTTAACTTTAACCCCTAAACTTTTAAAATTTTATTTTGCCCCCTCCCCAAATAATGAATTGCTGGCTTCATCCTTGGAACAAGGATTACAGTTCGGAGATGTTTGATAAACAATAAACAATAGGAAAAAAAACAAACCTTTGACGATAAACAAGCCTTTCTTTTTTTCCTTATAGAACTCAATTGTCGGTAATCGTCGTCGGTAAAGGTGTACCGTCACTAAAAAACACTGTCACTAAAAGAACACAAAATGGGAATCTGATCATGAAAAAGAAATGATTAAATTAAAGTAGATATGTTAAAGAACAATATCTTACATTAAACAAGTAACAGTCATAATCAAACATCTAGATTCTCAAAGACAACATAATGAAGATAGAGAATAATCGAGGATGTTTCCTATGCCAACTTACAATGTTTTTTTTTTTTTTTTTTTTAATTATTTAATTAAATTATGATATTGCTTTTCTCCATAGCCACTGCACATGTGACTCCATTTTACATCACATGTGTATGAGAATTACACCGACACATCCCCCCATAATTACCCTATATAAAGCTTTGTATCACTTATCTATAATCTTAATATATACATAATCAAGGTGTAGTATTTTTCACTTTTTAAGGATAAAATTTGGGATATCAGAGTACTAATTTGTAATTTTTTAAAAATTAAAGAGATTAATCGATAATTCTTCATAGGGACATAAGATCCCTACCTACCCCTTGTTCTGTCGTTGTTGGATATGATTTTTATATGAAGGGTAGCCACAAACTATAAAATAATTAATATTTATGGATTGTAAAATGAACCTATAAGAGTTATTTATAGGTTGAATTGGATCATGATTTTTTTTTTTATCAATTTGTTATGGTTTAAATCTCATCACATATTAGCATTATTCGAATTTGTTCTAGTTCATGTTTGGATATATATTTCGATTCTCAATTTGATGATATGTTGTAATGTTCGGTTTAGGTTAGTAATTATCAACTTTGTACTTGTAACTTAATTTCCTCTTGATTGAAATCTGTTCGATTTGATAACGTGATTTTAGAATCGAATTGTTTTCTGGTACTGATGGTCTTCTTCACTAATCTATTGATATATTTGAAATTGATATTTTACTAGCTGATTGCGGGTCTATTTAACATTGCTTCTAAGAAGTATTTTTGGAATAAAAGCATTACTAAATAAATAAATTTTCAAGAGAAAAAAATGCTTATCCTAAACCAAAAATAACCCTAAAAATTTTTTTTTTCTTTTCAAAACACTCTTGAGAAACATTTTTAAATTAGGTATGCATTAAGTTTAGACTAATAGGGATGCAAATACTACAATTCTCGAACTCTATTCCATTATTAATCTTGATCGAGGTGATGAAGAGATCGAACATTAAAATCGAGTACATGAGGTGAGCTTACTGGCTCGAGTTTTAAAAATCCTCTGTACTCTTGTAATAAGGAAGAACCAATTTTATATTTTAAATTTGTTGGATTTTGGAATGAGAGAGAATATGGGAGAAATAAATACAAATAAAAAGGATATTTGTACACGTGATGAAGAAGGATCCAGGATGCTTCCTATTATGGTTGGTTGAACAAATATTATATGATTTGTAAGATTTCATTCAATAAAAATATTCATAAAATTGGTTGAATAATTAAATTAAAACGGTCCATATATATTTATAAAATTAAAATTGGTTTTCCTAGGTACTGCACATGCTGTTTATATTAATTAATTTCGAAAGGGAACGCTCATCGATGCGCTTCACGATTCAGCTTTCTTTATTTTATTAATGTGTCTGCAGCCAACTACAGCGGGGATTAAGAAAATTTTCATAAATAATGGAATTGGTTGGGATTAGATTTTGATTTCATTATTTAAAAAAAAATAGATCTGATTAATTCCGTTTGATAATGAAAATTAAGGGATTCGAATTTGAAATGTAATAAACATTACAAGGTCACATTTTAACATGATTTGAACTTAATATGATTCAATATGAAATGATCAAAACTTAAAATAGTTCTTACACACGAATGTATAATTATATATGATAGAACTCGAATTTTAAATATTCAAATCTTAATATTTACTAACGATTACCTTGTTTAATATATATTTTTTAATTCATTTCAATTGTGAAAGTTTTTAAATTGATATAATGCTCAGAACTACTTATAACTTATTTTAACCCTTAAATAGGAGGATAAACGCGTTTCAATACGCTCGAACTTAGTCTTCCTGCACTGACAGCAATGTCAATACCAATCGAATTAAGACTCAATCGATCGTACCTTATTTAATATCTAAAATAGTAAAAAAGAAATAAAAATAATAAATAATCATGTGGCAAACAGTAACCATGATTTATATGAGAGAAACTTGTATTGCTATTGATTCTTATCACATGCAAATCACATTGAATGGAATGTTCTCCCTAATAGTGCTTGCACTTTGATTTCTTTGATTCTGATTCTTTAATGGATCATGGGGACGAGGGATCCAGGATGGGGTGTATGGGGTAAATCTATTGGCTTGGGATGGTTTATCTCTCACATATGTCTCTTGTGTAAGTGGCTTTTGATTAATGAAATCTTGTTTACTTAAAAAAACAATAATAGAGGGACTAAATTGAAAACATGAGCATTTTATATTCTACATAGGGACCAATTGCATCAGATATCTTCAAATTATGGCTCTCGTTCTAAATGGGTCTCAAACTTAAAAATATTCTAATTGCATCCCTAAACTATCGTGTTATATCGATCAGATCCTTCCATTATTGGATCTGCTAATTTAGCCATTAAATGACACGTAAAAGTTCATTTGACATAGTTTAAAATGAAAGTTTTCAAGAAAAGTAAAGCATTGTCGCATAACTTTTAAAATTTAAAACTAAGAAAGTAAAATTGAAGAGAAAGAGAGAATGGATGATAGTTTCTATAAAGCTTCGAAAACCTCAAGACCAAGATTTTTGCGACACCTAGTTTTTACAATCTTCATTTTTTTTCTTTAAAATTTTCATTTTAAATTATGCCACGTAAGATCCAATATCTCATTTAATAGTTAAATTAATGATTTTAGTAACAGAAGGACCTTATTAATATAATATTGATAGTTTGAGGATGTAATTAGAATCTTTTAGAGTTTTAGGATCTATTTAAAATGAGGTCATAGTTTGGGGATGTTTGGTAAATTAACTCTTATTTTCTGAACATTAAATTTTTGATGGGCTTTTTATGTTTTCAGTCCATATATTTAACAACCCATCAAATAGCCCAAAAGAATTAAAGGCCTATTTTAAGCCCAGCCCACATATTATTATTAGTATTAGAACAAAACCTCGAATCGCTGTCGTAAATAAAAGAAAGACGAGGAAATCCCAAATTCCCAAAATCAGTAGGGTTTTTCCACGTAATGTCGACGGGAAGGCCAAAGGACGGCGACACTCAGTTGGCGGTAGCGGAGCCGAAGTCGGGGCTTCCACCGCGACCTCCGTCGATTACATCGACGGCGATTGTGGAGTACGAGAAGCCAGCATTCAAGGAGGAGGAAGAGGATTTAGAGGTGAAGCTCCGCCGCATTATAGAGAATGTCCCCGTCCGTGTTAGCAATACATCCGGAAGTTCTGCCGGTTCCGGCTCCGGTGATTTCCACCAGGTTTTTTTTATTAACCGAGCTCTTTATTCTCTATTGAGTTTTAATTTGTTGCTTATTTTTTTGGCTCCATCTTAATTGTTGCTTGCTCTGCTAGTAGATTGGCTGATCAAATTGATATTTCATGTGTGATTTGAGATATTGTTAATCGTTTTGTTTTAGTTATCTTTAGGGTTTATGCTTGTATGAAAAAGGGCAGAAAGGGTAATTCAATTGTAGAACTGTTGATTTGGCTTAAAAATTAATCACCCAAGGCAGTAAACAGTGCTCTGAAAGTGCTAGACCGGAGCTTGTTCTAGGTTTATAATGGAATCTTATCTTTGTTTCTTTTAGATTCTTGCAGCATATGATGACGTGCCATAAAGTATATGCATTTTCCTTAGTGGTACTAAGTGTATGTTGTAACATTTTTATTGCTTATAATTGCTTGGATAATTTTGGTCTGTTAGATGACTTACGAGATTTGCTTATAAAGTGTTCTGTCTGTTGCCACAGTATCGACAAATGAGACGCAAAGAGCAAGACAGGCTTGCAAGAATGGATGTTGACTACCAGAAAAAGAAGGAAATAACCGAGTTTAACATGAGAAGGGAAGAAAGATTAAAAGCTGCCGAGGAACGGACGGCTAAGAAGCGCCTAAAACGCCAAAAGAAGAAGCAAAGGAAAAAGGAGAAGAAGATGAAATCAAGTGCTGAGGGAGGAGAGAACAAGAAGGAAGAGTCTTCAGATGATGAAGCTGACTCTGAACATGATGAAGCAACAGCAGAATGAACAAATTTTTACTTTTATATCTATGCTCCGACCTTGGTCCTGCAAACTTGGCTCCAACTTGAAGGAACCAGATCTTGTGTTGTTATTTATACCGAGTTAGAGTGTTGAACTTGGTCTTCCTTGTGTGCACGTATGTGAGAAGCAAAGCTATGAGGCATGAGGTAAATGTTACTTCAAAAAAAATGGTTCCGAAATATTAATCTGATTTTTGCAGCAAAAGTTTTGCTTATTCTGATTTCTGCCATTTGATGCCTGTTATGTACTTTCAAAGTTATGTTGGCTCAAGAAGACGTATATTTTACTAACCACTTGAATTACTGTTCTAGACCATGAGAAACATGAAAACTAGGAAGATTACTGTTTCAAAATAAATGGTTGCTTAGATAGTACCAGTTCAATGGTGACATTAGTTTGGTTTGATCTTTGGGCACACTCTTCAATCTACCCTGGTTGACGAGGAGGCATATAAGTTATTGTGGGATAAATCATGGAATGGGTGGTTGATGACTTATTTAGTGTCACCAATGCTACCCTGGCACCGGCCATTAGCTACTGGTTTCATTTTTGTTTTCTAATGGTCTCTTATTCACATGAATTGTCTCTATTTATGGTGGGTTAGTTGAGAAGCTATTGTAATTCATGGTAAAAGTACCATGGAGGCTCTTATACTAGTAGTCAAATTGCATTTTGCCTCTCTAGTCAAAAAATGGATAAATTAATCATTGTATATAGATCAAAGAGCAAATTGGTTCTTTTGTTAAAATTTTCATTCATTCCTACTGTTAAAAATTGGTCTCTCAATTGTCTCCATCAATGCGTAACTGTTTGGTTATTTCGTTAACCATCTCGGTTTTTAACAATAGAAATGAATTAATTTTTTAACAGAAATGATCAATTTGATGTAACGTATAAGGATTAATTTATTCAATTTTTTTTTAGTAGAGAAGGTAAAATGTAATCTGATACTTAATACAATGATTGTCATGATCTTTTTACCAATGATTCATTTATATCTTAACCGAACTTGTAATAAGTTAAATTCTCACCAAGAAGTTTTGGGTGAAGTGGTATGGTGCATTAGGCTAAGGTGATTGGAATGGAAAAGGCAATCAACTACCTGCTTAACAATTCGTTGTAATGATCACACGATGTTAGCCTTTTCAGTCTTGCAAATGAACAAGCCTCTTCGACTGCTTGATTTGATTGGTCCAACCACATTCCAGAGGCTCAATCCAACAATAAGTCTCCTTGTTCAATGTCGGCAAACGACCAATCCTCCCCAAGGAAGCATCACAACTTATCTTTATAGCACCCGGAGGGGGGCATTGCCTCGTAGAAACCAAACTATTTTTAATAGTTTGATGACTACGTGCTCTCTATGATCCAGCGGTCAAACCATTTTTTTAGTGCTCTGCATGATGTTGAATATTATGATGGCGGCTAGTCATGGTTGAACAAATAATCAGCCAACAATTTTGGTTCATCTAATTAGAACTAAAAAAATATTTGAATAAAAGATGACTTGGATTCAAAACTAAGTTGAATCTGGAATGATATGAACAAATAATTCAAAATGACTTCAAATCTAAGATAATCTTATATGAAAAATTCAATAAATAAACCCGAATAATTTGAACGGCTAAATAATTTAGAATCAAAATGAACTTAGTTGATCCGACTCAGATTAACAAGGTTCAAAATTGCTCCGCCCTGCTAGTTAAATACATGTTATGCTGTTCAGCGTTCACTTTCTTTCCGTTTCATAGTTGGTGCCATTTCTGTTTCCGTTTGGTAATTTCATTTTCTCCCTCCTTTTCCTACCTCTCCAGAAAAAAAAAATCAATAGCAGAAGAGAACGAGAACAGCCATCGCCCCCCCCCCCCCCCCAATGGCAGATTCCAACCCTACTCCTCGCATATCAGTTCATCAAGCTCTTGGTGGTGGCACAGGTCTCCCCTCCTCTCTTCTCTTTTAACACCTCCATATATATTCATACATGTATGTAGCAGTGTCTTTATTTGATTTCCAGATAAATCAATTTCACTTCCATTTGCGATCCCACCATTATTTCCACAAATATATGCTGTGGGGTTGGCATGATCTTATTGTTTATACACTGTTGTTGGCAGTTGCCGATGTGCTGCTGTGGAGAGAACGGTGTAGCGGTGTTGTGATGCTCACCTCGTCAACTATGGTATGGTACCTTTTTGAAAGAGCTGGTTATAGTTTCTTGTCTTTCATGGCCAACGTATTGTCGCTCCTTGTTGTTATTCTCTTCTTCTGGGCCAAATCTGCTTCTCTTCTCAACAGGTTTCCTCCATTTTTATTACTGTCTTGCTTGAATTCGAGTACAAGTGTCGGATACATATACGAGTATAATTAGTATTTTTAATATATATTTCATGTATTTAGAGAATCTTCAGAGATCATGTTCTCATTTCTAATGCAGGTCTTTGCCACCCCTTCCTAATTTAGAGATTTCTGAGAACACTGTTGTGATTATTACTGATGAGTTACACCAATGGATCAACCATACATTATCCATTGCACATAACATTGCAATTGCAAGAGATTTGAAGTTTTTTCTTAAGGTCAAAAGTCTTTTGCCTTTCTATTCGTACATGTTTTTGTTGATCTTTTGACATGAAACATTTCACATACCTTCGACACACCAGAGTATTACAGGTTGCCGTCGGCTTGTGGTTAGTTTCGTTCATAGGTAGTCTCTTCGAATTCCTCACTCTGGTCTATATCGGTGAGTTTTACAAGACCCTGTTTGTTTCAATAATGGTGAGGATTCATTTTACTTTTTCGTATATGTTGATTTTGGTAGAGATGTTTATGCAGGAGTTATTCTTAGTCTATCAGTTCCGGCGGTATACGAAAATTACCAGCATTTCATCGACGAGAAGCTTCATGTGACACGCAGATTCATTCAAACACAATATAGGAAAATCAATGAAATGGTATTGAGGAAGCTTCCTTTTCCCTCAAACGGTGGATACCCCATACATTCTTGATCTAAGCCTTGACCTGCAGTTTTTTTTTTATACATTTGTGGTTATAATTTACATGTTCATTGGGTTTTAGACAGATTTTCTAATGGTGGAGGAAACCCTGTTTATATTTTATCAGAAACTCAGTAATTGAGTCTTGTATTAATACATGTATTTATTAAAAAAATGCCAAAGGTGGCTTGTAAAACAGTTATCAGCAGTAAAATCATGTTCAACTATTCTACATTTACCATGAAAGGCAGAAATTATGCAAGCTTGGGAATTGTTATACTCTCTGTATTAGGCAATGTCACCGAGCGTAACAGTTCCAGCGAGAACACCAGCCCCAGAAAGTGCGAAAGGATAGTGTTTGCAGATGCCTGCACAAGCAAAGAGATACGTAAGGGTAAGGTCATGTGACAACCAAGGTTTTTTGCAGTTGCACCACCATGAATATCAATATATGACTGCATGGTGTAAAGACACCTCTAAATTTACAACGAATTGCTAGCAGGTGACTCAGGCAGCTTTCCAAATCTCGATTTTACAAGCATGGATCTCATTCAGCTAAATGCTATAGATATTTCATTATGAGGCTCGAATTAGATAAAAGTACCTGCACCAAGAATATATCCAAGGCAAGAACAGGACTAGAGCCGGGAGCAATTCCTTGGTAATAAGGAGTTGTGGAGGAAGTAAGTGCCTTCGCGACTAGGAAACCAACTGTTGCTTGCATGCCAAGAATAGCAGCACCCATTCCCAAAAGATTCAGAACTATACCATTTTTCAAGCTTTTCACAACGTTGGCACGAGGAGGAGCCTGAAACTCAAGGGGAAATTTTTTAGTAGTGGATGTTGAACGAGGCGACGAGTCAAAAGATCAAATAAGCCCTGAATTTAGGTACATGCCTAATCATAAACTAATCCTTCAAACCCGAAAACAATTCTACACATAATAGGTGACTTAATCTAGACTGAGCTCAAATCAATCACTAAGTCTAACTCTAATTCGAGGAAGAAAATAAGGCAACAGAAACTAGGAAAAAGAACTTCCTAATAATACAAGAAATGTCACCCTTTTCTTCCAAATAAGTTGATGAACTTTCCAGTGTAGATTGCACTCAACTATATCAAGCGTCGTATTCATTTAAAATGATTCACTTAAAAGTATCTATAGGTAGCACAAATTGAGCCTATTAACGATAACACTCGGGTAATATTTAAATGTCTCGTCTCTCAGTACTCCGGAATGTAAAATGATCTGTCTAAGTGAAATGCTATAATCCAATTTGTTTCGGTTTATTGTTTGATAGTCATCCTAAATAATGTAACTAACAAACAACAAAAACAGATCTGCACTTTGAAGGATCACTGTAAGTAATGCATCAGATACTTTAAAACTGTTTAACAGAAGTTCAATTCACAATACCTTTGAAGGATCATTGACAGTCCTTTTGAGTTTCTCGGAAAGTCGAATATAACCGAATGACCAAAAAACCGATATGAATGCAGCTACAATTCCACCGAAAGTAGCATAAAACGTAGCAGGTGATGTAATTTTCCCAGTAACTACAACTGAAAATGAAAGTATCACAGCCGCTACCACCGAGCAAACTAGCTGCCCCCAAAACCCTAAATTCCCCAATCGCTTAAAGTATCTCGATGTGGTCTCTAACCTCTTGGCTACCTGCACCATTTCAGTTCAAAATCCTCAAAACAAACAGGATTTGGAAAAAAAAAACCCTTCATTTACAGTCCATTAAACCCTAAACCCCACTAAACAATCCAAAATTAACTCACGGCACTATATTAGGGTTTAGGGTTTTTAGCTTTTCTCTGGGTTTTGATGTTACTGATTATAAGAACAATGTGGACTACAGGTTGATTTCTTTTGTTTTTTCAAGATGTATCAGAACAATTTGACCAAGTTAAAACAAAGAGCAGAAACCCAATTCAATAAAGTTGAAACCTGAGCACTAAATATGCTAAACCCAGTAAAATTCTTGAATCAGTTAAAATGGGGGAAATCTAATATTAAGAGAAGGGAAGTGAGGGGAGTACCTGAGCGAGCTTTGCCTTGTCAGAAACATCATTAGGGGAGATAAAACCAGGTGAAACTGAGGAAGAAGAAAAAGACGAGACTCTGCTCAACAAAAGCTTAGATATTTCAACATTGAGAGGGTTCCAGGTAGCGAACGGGGAGATTAGTGGCTTCGGTTTCCGAGTTTCAAGTGAAGCGATAAAATTTGGAGAAGAAAAAGTTATCGGTGGTCGGCGACGGTGAGTGGGAAGTAGGGGACCCACCGCCACCAAACAAATGCCGGAGCGAGTTGCCGGCGGTACCAATAACGTTTGCATGATGATTGGATGGTGTGCAGGGGCCGCTTGCGCACCGTGACGGTTGTGAAGTGGCAGCAGTGCTGGTTTGCCCAATTGATTTGTAATTTCATTAGTTTTATCCCCAAGTTCATGGATAAAAAAATCGAATCTTTCTGCTTATTTTTTTTCCTGCTATTTAGATCAAAATTTCTTTGAAATATTTAAGGTTTTATTAATAATTCTTAATAATATATGGTAAATGTATTATGAAAGCGGTCGTATTTTGATTCATCCTTCTGTTAAAATTTTCATTCATTTTCATCATTAAAAAATATATATACATGTCACATATCATTATCTAATTATTCCATTAATCACACTAATTTTTAATTTTTAATAGAAAAACAATTCTATCTAGGGAACAAATAAAATCTAAATCTAAATATAAAAACCCCTATGTTATTTTTACCAATCGTATTTTGGTGAGCTAATTGTTTAATGCATAGGTCCATGTTTCCATTTGCATGTTTTTCCAGCAATGAATGTCCATTGAAATAGCTTGAAGCTAAAGTATGGATCCTTAAAAGGGTAAATTCTTGAAATTGCAGTCAATGCACCCGCAGAGGAAAAACGCGCTTATCCGCACTCGAATTCACGTACTCCTCCTTACTGTAATAGCAATGATGCCAACCGGCCAAAGCTCGATCGGCATAGCTTCTTTTTCAATGAATCTTTAGCCATTGATACACATTCACTCTTCACATGCATGTCACTATGACTTAATTCATGGTCTTTACATAATGTTTGTGGACAATACATGAGATTTCATAACTATTTGAACCTTTTATTCCCTCAAATTTTCGTGAATTGTAAGCAAGGGAAGATCATGTCTTCACTAAACTTATCCAAATGGTATGAAAAATAGTTGAATCGATACTATATATCATCGTAATTTACGAACCGGCAAGGAAAGGAACTTGAGCTAAAGTCGAGGGTAAGGAAATGTGAAGGTTATTCACCGCTAAATAAGCAGCAATACCGGCAGCGTAACCGGCAAAAGCAAAACCACTCACCTGCAAGAAAACAAATCTTTTACTAAAAATTGATCCCTTTTTTTTCTCTGAAAAGGGAATGTAACCGAGAGCGGGAATTACCTTTCGGAAATACCAAAAGAAGTCGACTTTTTCCATTCCCATGTATGCAACTCCCGCTGCAGACCCGATAACTAGCATGGATCCACCAGTACCAGCACAGTATGCAACAAGTTGCCAGAACTCGGAGTCCTGGGGAAATGAAGTGAGATCATACATTCCCATTGTTGCTGCGACAAGTGGGACATTGTCAAGAATTGCTGACACAACTCCTATTGCACTTGCAATCAGTTCGACGCTAGGGACATGAGCATCGAGGTAATTTGCCAACTCCCGAAGAAGACCTGCTGATTCTAGGCTGCAGAAAGTACAACTCAGATATATCAAATTGAGAAAGATCGAATATAAAACTTAATTATATAAATGAGGTAATGATAAAATATAAGCAATGAAGCTTCGATTTGAAGTTGCTGAATGTCGAACAAGAAAAAAATAATGCTTTCAAATAGAAAGTGATACTGTTATCTTGTATTTACCAGCTCACGGACAAAAGGATTCCGAGGAAGAAAAGAGCTCCTTGGGTATCGATCCTTGATAAAGCTTGCGGAACTTTTAGTTTTTGCCTTTCGGATTCACCGTAATGAATAGCATCGGTCAGAATCCAAAGAACTCCAAGTCCAAACAACATGCCCATAAAAGGAGGCAAGCCGGTTAAAGCCTTGAACACTGGAACAAAAACTAAAGCACCAATACCAACACAGAAAACAAGTTGCCCTCTCGGAGCCATTTGTTCAGATGCCAAAATATTGGGCGAATCTTGTCCTTTCCCGTTTACTTCGCTGAACGAGGAAAGAAAACACGCATCATTTCAACAGTATTTCATGAACTTTAAGGTAACCTCTTAAAACTAAACTTTCCCAACATGTCTTGTCCATGCAAGGAACATACCTAGTCAATGACATAAGCACCAACGGAACAGTTAGAGAAACAAGTGAAGGTATTATCAAACCCTGTTAGCAACGAAATCGAAGTTAATTAACTCCACCTAAAGTTGGTAAAAAATGAAAAATTGGTGAACCCGTGAGAATTATGAAAGCACCTTCATAGTCTGCAATGTGGATATTTGACCATGTATCCATAGCATGGTAGTAGTAACATCACCAATAGGAGTCCAAGCACCACCAGCATTTGCTGCTATCACAACAACAGCTCCTAGAAGCCTATTGCAATATATATTCATATAAACGGTTTTAAGAAAATTGAATCAACGTGATACTAATGATTCTCAATGTACTATCCTAATATACCAAGAGTTGACTCAATTGTGTAACGTACTTGCGGTATTCCGATGGAGGTACTAGTTTCCTCAACAAAGAAACCATGACTATAGTAGATGTCAGATTGTCAAGGATGGAACTAAGAAAAAACGTCACGAAACCAACCTGAAATTTTCAAGGTGCAGGTGAGACAGCTAACACAGAATTTCATCTAAGAATTCACACTTTCAAATTTTCTTCGTAAGACTAAATATGATTGAACCTTCAATAAGATGCATATGCAAACCATCAATGATAAGATAGTCAATATGACCGTTTCAAGGAGAAATCAACTCACCACCCAAATCAGAGTTCGCGGCTTTCGAGTGGTTATGTTGTCAGTAACCAACTTAAATCCTTGATGGGCATCAACTATCTCAACAATGGTCATTGCACCAAGCAAGAAAAACACTATTTCACTGACTTCTGCAGATGCATGTGTCAATTCTGAAACAGCTATATCACTTGAGGGAGCCTAAAAACGAAAGTAAAAGGTGACAGCCCCAGCATTATCAAACAAGTAAAGATAGATCAAGTTGGAGAATAAGTAAGAAAATAATAGAAAAATGTCTGATGAATCGGCAATGTTGACTACCGTAGAATGCCATAAATTGAGATAGTCATAGTCATCATTTGCATAATCCTTATATAGAATAACAAGTCAAATGAACACATAATTTAGCTCTCCCAAAACACTAAACACGTAGAAACCCAGCACGGTGCTTGAATGAAGTATCTAATACGTAACAGCCTTTAGTGTTTTCATCCTAATTTACGAGAATGTTGATAGAAAGTAGCTCATAAACACAACTAGAAGTATCGGTCTTACCCCAATGCTTCGTACTACCCATAAACTCACAGCCATCAACAATCCTACACCGCTTTTATTAAAGGCTAGAGACTCCTCAAAGATAATACCAGCATATCCTATTCCAAAAAGCAATGCCATAGCAATATCCTGCATTATGAAGTTAAACAAAATCAAGAAAGGGACTTCAGTGCATAATCCAATAATATGAAAAAAATCGCCCAAAGACAGGATTACACAAGAAACTAAAGATAAACCTGGTGGTCAGTAACCCATGTTAGGTTAATTGCCAGAGTCCCCGTTAAAGTAGCTATGAAAACCGCAACAGTTTTCAATAAATCAGTCTTTGGCTGGTAAGTAGCTTCAAACTCCAGCGAGCTAGTTTCATCAACCGAACATAAAGGATCACATGTTCCAGATTCTGAGGACAGCCCCTGTTGAAAGTTTACACGTACAATCAAAGTAAATACAAGTACATGTTCGAGCAATCACAAAGTGCAGAATCTATTACAGCACAAACGGGCTAAGAACTGGAGCAAAGTATAGAATCAAACAATTACAGCACAAACAGACTAAGAAGTAAAACAATCCAAATTAGTGCATCAAGAACATAGGTACTGAAGACACGGCGCCTCCGCCTTTGTCAACTGTGCCAACGCCTCGTTGGCAAATCAATCTTATTTCTAAACATCTGCAGAAGGTAATTTCTAGAAGTAATAGCTTGAAAACTACATCAAATGCTATGAGCTCCTCATTTACTGTCTTAATTCAAACTCAAACATATACTATCAAGATAAAATCTTAAACTCTATGAACTAAAAGAACAGGCAAATGGGTACCCTTAACTAAACGTGACAAGACAAACAAAATCAAAGCAAAAAGGCGCTCACCCAAATCCAAAAATTAAGAAAACAAGAAAATGGGTATTCAAAAAACGAATTTTTATTAAAGAAATAGGGATAGAAAGAACAAAAACCTTAGTCTGCTCTTCATTGTTGGGTTGAACTTGTCGTTGACTTGGAGAAGAAGTGCCCCTGGCCTTATCCTCAGCTCTAGCAAGAACTCCATTGCTAAGCAACCTTGGGGCTCTGATTCTACAAAGGGAAGTCCCAAAGCTAGGCAAAGAGTAGACAGAAGGCGCGTGCAAAGATCGGTTCTTGAATCGACATGAGGGTGAAAAATGAGTTCCAATTGATAAGACAGCCATTAAAAGCCCGGATTTTTTAAAAGGAAAGTAGTTGGAGGTTGAAAGAGAGTGCCTTTCACTCACTCTTACAAGGAACAAGACATCTGGGACGATGGTAATATGGGCACTGCTATTGCCACTTGCAAGGTCTCAGTCTCACGTGAGTGTGGAAGCAGTGGTGATGGGAGTGCAAATTGCAAAAATATAAAACCTTTTTTCTGCTTGGGATTTTGCAAAGAAATCTAAAGGGTTAATACTACTAAACATCACCAAACTATTGCTCATATTCCAAAATTGGTCCCTACACCCAAAACTTTCGAATTGATTCCGTATTTATCATTTCTTTTCGTCAATTTAGATTTTACACGCTAGTTTGGATCAAATCATAAGAATGTGTGTATTTAACATGTTAAAAAAAACAATATTTAAGAGATTATTTTCTCAATACATCATAACCAAGTCATTCATGCATGCGCCAAGTACACAAGTGAAATCAGCCGAACTCACGGTACTAGTACCTCGTGCTAATGAAATTTTTAACAGTACAAATGAATAAAATTTTTAACAAAAAGTCTAGTTTACTTACCCATTTTTTGAATAGAAAAATCATAATGCAATTCAACTCCTAATATAGGGGTCTCCATGATACATTTACCCCTAATCCACTTCTTTTAAATATACTCTAAAATCTAACACTTAAACTACCAGTAGCATTCAATTAAAATGCTTTTAAGTGTATGAACCAATTTAAAATCTGATTCATAGTTTGAGGACTTTTGGTAAATTAACCCTTACATAAAATTTTAGAAAGTAATAATTATTAAGATATAAAGACAAGACACGTGGTTAGCTTCCAATGCTCAAATATGTCTGGTCCTCTTCCAACTGCCGTAATGTCCAGAAAAGATTAGATTAGAAAGGCCGGCCGCCACTCTCCTCAAAACAACCAAAATCAAATTCAGAGCTTCCTCCAAACATGGCCTTTGCTCAAGTCTCAGCTTCCCTTTCTCTTACCATTCATGGTACTGTCTCTCAAATTCTTTCTCTCTTTCATATTTTTGCTTTATATTAATAACCCATTTCATTTCAATTTTCTTTGCAGATGTCTCCCCTATCATCTCTCCAACAACAACCCACAAATTTTCTCGTGTACCCATTTCCAGTTTTTTAGGAACTGGTTCCATTTTTACCACTGGTTCCCCTCTTTGTAAGCAAATCTTGTTCTGCTATGTTATACCCTTTTATTTCCTTTCATTACAAATGAACCATTTAATGTATGTTTCTTTTTTTGTTTTGTAGCGATAAGGGAATCATTTAACCGAAGGAAACCTGTACGTAAAGCAACAACATTTACCATTAAATGTGAGCGAAGCACCAAGGGGGGTAGCAGCAACAGTTTGGATGTATGGCTTGGCAGGCTTGCTATGGTTGGTTTTGCAGTAGCCATTACTGTTGAAATATCCACTGGCAAAGGACTCTTGGAGGTACCCACTACCCCCGTTCTGCCCATATTTGTTTCTGGTTTACCTTCTTTTTATGTTAAAACATGTTTTTTTTTTCAATTTGGTCCTTTGCAGAATTTTGGCCTTACAACACCTTTGCCTACAGTGGCCTTAGCAGTGACTGCGTTGGTTGGTGTTTTGACAGCTATTTTCATCTTTCAATCAGCTTCTAAAAGTTCTTAAGATTTATATGTTTAATGCTGTGTTCTTGTTTTGGTTCAATTGTCTTTGTCTTCAATAGGATAAGCTTAACATTGTATAAGAAATTCAACTTCTCAATGAATGCTTTCCATTTTCAGCACTGTTTCATCCATGAACATAAAGATAGAATATAGATACAGAGATGCAATGAAATAGTTTTCACCAAAATTTTCATTTTCCATTCTGATATTTCGATCGATAAAGAGATGAGATGACATTGTTAACAAAAAAGGGGAATGGTGAACTACACATTATACCTCATGAAGGGTTCAAAGGGCTTAAAAAGCTTTCAATGAGGTGAAGATATACGAAAAAAATGCTAACATCCTGAAAGTCAATGTACTTAGATATCCATGGATTGTTGACTGGACAAAGCCTTTAACTTTTTACTCTTTTTCTTCCTCCCACCATTCTGGTTCTTCTTTTTCTTCGGTTTCTCATCTAAAACAGGTTGTGTGTTCTGTAAGTGTTGATAAATGGCAGCTAGTGGATCGGCTTGGAAAGCAGGATGCTTGAGAACTGCGCTCAATTGCTTTCCCTCTTTCAATCTGATAAGAATTCATTCACTAAAATCAGTTAGTTACTCCGAGAGATGACCAAACATTATAACGAACATAGAATCACAAAACCAACAGACGAACACTAATCGTTGTCTAGATTTGCAGTTGAGCTTGAAATCATCGGCTCTAGGAGCTTTCAACTCAGGGAGAAACTCTGAGAGAGCAGAGAGGTCATATGCTTTCAGTTTCTTCTGTCGACTTCGAAGCTTCTTCTTCTGATCATAAACAAGCTCATTAGCAAACACGCTAAACCACTGAACTTCATATTATTTGACCAACCAAACCCCACCCAAATCCATATTTAGCAATTGCTCCAACAGACATACAGCAGTACCGTACAAAGCTCGTTAGAATTCCGAAATATTCTTTATCTAGTCTTTCAATGTCTAATTTTTCGAGTAACTTACAATAACAAAGGATTACTTATTCTACTGCTGATTATCAAAACCAACTGTTAGTAATCTTACATCCCAATCATACATTCATACTATCATCTATATGGTAAGATTCTATTTCCAAATGCTAATGAAGTCGAAACAAGCCATATCTTATGAGTTATATATCCGAAATCCCGAACTACATATAACATAATTAACATAAATAGACACAGATATAGGCAAAAATGGAGAAACCATGGCATCAAAAGAATTTGCCACAAAATTCCAGCATTGAACCCTAAACCCACAACAAGAATACATATATATTTGCATATTAATCGATAATGATAACATAAATCATTAAATTTAAAGTGTTTTTCAAGTAAAAAAGATTCTATCACCTTTTTAATGTCCTTTTTGACAGTCAATGACGCAACAGTATCTCTAACCTCTGCATATATATATATATATATATATATATAAAACAAATAGTTACTGAAACTTTAACACATCGCAGAAAAAAATTAACTAAAAATTAATTTCTGAGTTTGAACTATGAACTCACTGGCGTAGAACTGGACCTTCTTATCGAACTTTTTATCTGCTTTAGAAGAAGAAACTGGTCTGCCAAAAAAATTACACGAAATTTATAAAAAAATTGCAGAAACCCAAGTTTCGAACATTAATAAAGAAAGTAAATTTACACTGAAAAAAAATACCCACCGGGAGCTTGGTTTCCCCATGTTTGAACAAATTCAGAGGTTTTAACTTTGAAGGAACGAACCCAAGTTAGGGTTTTTAGGATTTTGATTATTGAAGAACAACCTGAACTAGAGAAGTAACTCAAAACGGAAAACGCTCAGTCTGCAGCCAAACCCTTTTATTTTAGCTTTGTTTAGAGGGTTCAGGCCTTCTTTACAAGCCCAGGAAAAATTTGGATTTTTACTCCTTATAAGTGATCATGGGTAGAATAAAAATTGGATTCAAGTTGGGTCTATGCATGATATTAATATATTATATTTTGTCTAAACCCGGTTAAATTTAAAATTTTGTTCAAATCCGTCTATATCTGAAAAAGACTAACCAAACCTATTTTAGGTCTACTCATATTATTTTAATCTTTTTAATATTTATATTATATTATTTTAATATTTAATAATTTTATAATTTTTTATTTATTGAATTTTTTTATATAGTCATCTTAATGTTATTTTAATATCTACATTAGAATAGAACTCAACAAGTGGCTCCAGTGAAAAAGAGGATGTTGTTCATAGGGGTCTCGGATTCGAGCGTCTATGTGTGCAATGTGTGTGTGCCTTGTCAAAGGGTTAAGAAAGTATGAACAAATACTACCATGTAATCACACCAGTATTTTCAAAATATATATATATATATATTTACATTAGAATAGTATTATATATTTAGTATAAGTTTATTTTTTTAATGTGTTCTAAATTACATAATATAAAATATTATAAACTTAAAAACGAGTCGGGTCAAGTTCAGACCTTGAATGTTCAAGCTCGAGCCTGATCCATATTTTAAACGGGTTTAATTTTTTTTCTCAAATCCTCTCAAAATTCAGACAGACCTTCGGACCTGAATCAGTAGCCTAACCAGTTAGCAAGTCTAATTGTGATAAAATATCTTTTAATAATTGTTTTATTTATATATATATATATACTTTTTATTATTTTTAAACATTAAAAAAAACTTAAGCTCAAGTCCAATATAAAATGAATTGAACGGTAAGGTCGAATGAGTTGTTCAACCGATGAACACTTCTAATCACAAATTAATGTGTTACATTTATTTCATTTATTAACTTAATTCACTCATTAGTACTAGTTTTAACCATAAAATCAAATTAGGTTTAGGTGTGGAGCAAGTTGAGACAATAAAGTTATTGTTTGTTTTTATTTTTCTGAATTATACAATATCAGGGAATGTGATGAGGGATAAAGGTGACCATAATAGAATTTTATGTTGATCTTGTTCGAAAAATAGGTTTAAAATGTTATTCATGTTCGGTCCGAATGAAAATGTTAAAATTCGAGCTCGATTCGGTTTGTCCAAATTATTTTTTTATATTATTATTTTTATATAAAACAAATTTTAAAAATATAATAAATGTTTTTCAACGAATTGAAATAAATTAAAAAAAGTATTTATATTTTAGTAACATTAAGATAGATGCAATTTAACAAGCAAACACCTCTAAAATAATAGTAAAATTAACAATAAAATAATAATTATAAAATATTCAAATAATAATAACAAAACTGCATAAAAATGTGACAAAACAATAACAAAAAATAATAGATTTTTCTTTTTGCAAATTCAGATTGGATTTGGGCAAAAAAATTTATCAAAGTCTGACCCATTTAGAAAAATAAGACTTTTTTTACCAAAATTCATTTTTTGAATATATAATTCGACCTAAACTCTTTTACTTTTCAATCGAACCGAATAATTGGACTCATGATCAAATCTAATAAAAGATAACATATGAATGTTTAACTAAAGTTTTAATCAATGCTCCATATGTGTTGATCCAAACGTATTGAATTTATATAAATATTTTATCGTAAATGCGAAATTCCATAAATTTTAAAGGTATATTTTTTCAATTGTTGTTTTTCACTAGTGTAAAAACAATAAATAAAAAAATCATGGTAAAGTAATCTCACTCTAATGCATCCCTTTTATTTATATTTATATTTATATTTAATATTAAATATAATTTTTAAGTATTTTTTATACCTAATTTAATATTTTTAGTAATAATTTTTTATTCTCTACTTAATATTCCATCACTGACTTTAATTTAACTGTTATAATACTCGATTTCGCTTTTACAACAATTAATTTTACCATTACCTATTCACGATTATTTTTATTTTCATCGAAACTAATCATACCGATTATCCAAAACATCCTTAGACTTTTGTAATAACATTTAAAAAAATCTCTATTTTGGTAGTGTTTTTATTTTGACATTTTAAGTAAATGAGAAATAGTTGGCAATGAGTAAAAGACAGTGAAACTGACTCGATGATGTTTCTGCAAACTTATTACAGCAAAATAAGACAGCAAAGGACACATCAATCATAAGTGAAAAAAGAAAGAAGAAAATTATTGTGTGAATTAACCAAGCAAAATGGAGTTTACTACAGTTCTTCACCATGTTCCAAGGGGTAGTTCATTCAATAACCTTTTTACTGCATCTGTTACCACCCATAACCAAAAGAAGCATAGTCAGGTTACTGGCATGGCCCCTACAGCCTACACCCATCCGCTTCTTACATTGTTTATGTTATGTCACACTCACATTATCAACTCAATCGACACTATCATTGTTGCTAATATAAAAAGATTTGAATTTAAATGTATTAAAATATATTATATTTTTATTTATGGATTGTAAAAAAATTATGAATAGTTTTAAGTATTGTATCAAAAAATCAGATATAATCAAAATCTATAATGAGATGTCTAATGAAACTACTATGAAATATTTATTTATGGGTGGGGCAAGCTCTTCTATTTTGATTCATGATTTCTCTTAGCTATATGATTCATCCGAAAAAAAGATCAACCTTGAAGAAATAATCTTATCGATACCCAAACGTATAACTCTCCAAAAATTTTAATTGTACTTGTATCCATATACGTAGGAATTGGGTTAAAACTTTCCCCACCACTTTCTCATCAATGGTTTCAAGTCACTCTTAACAAATCAAGTTGTACTTTAATTTAATTTATAATTGATTTTAAAATTTTATGAGGTAAAAATTTATTTTATATTTAAAATAGTGAACATAATTTTAAGATATTACATAAAAGATTAATGTCAGAAATTATACGAAAGAGTTAAGTAAAAGTATCACGAAGACTCTTGTATTATGAGTCAAATTGTAATTTGGCTTATCTATTCAAAAAATGAATAAATTAGTTTCTATACATTAGATCAAAAAGTAAATCTATCATTTTATTAAAATTTTTATCAATTTTTACTATTCAAACTAGTCCATGTACATCAGCATGAGGTACACGTAGCACATCAAATATTATTTGGTTATTTTATTAGCCATACAAGTTTTTAAAAGCACAAATACATGAAGTTTTTAATAGAAGAAGATCAATTTGCTCTTTGATCTAACATACAAAAATTACTTTATTCATTTTTCAGTATAAAGAACAAAATTTAATTTAACTCGTAATACATAGATCTCCATAATACTTTTAGGTAAGAGTTATTGACTTTTTTTTTATTTACTTGAAAAATTAATACCTTTTAAAAATATTGACTAAAAATTAAAGTTTTATAAAATAATATACAAAATTCATAAATTTGTCAAAATAAAATCCAAAAACCCAAAATTAATATGAAAACCAAATCCAATAATCACAAACGATATAGAAACTTTGAAAAAATGAATCAGATGGAACCGAATTCACCTCTAACTTCAACCAAATACCTATTTTGTTATTTTAATATTTTGATTAGATGATTGGTCTCAATCTTTGTCTTCCCGTACTGTGAATACAAACGCCAGTCCCCATGTTCCCAGTTCACCTAAAAGCAAATATTATGTACAGAAAGAGTGGGAATGGATCTACAACATATCACAAACATGGTTGATTGTATATATAATATAGAAAAGAGATGACTTTTGGGGTTCAACAACAAAAAAGGTGGAAGACCACGTTTGAAAAAACCAGCTTGAATATGGTCTAGGGGCCACCTTAAGACTGCCAAAAGATACTCAAATCTCTGTCTGAAAACCAGACATGGCAACAGTGGGAGGGGACAGCCAAGTTTCAAAGATTTTGGTACATTAGCTGACCTCAAAACGACCGCAAACTTGTCCTTTTCCTCTTCCCATGTAAAAAGGGTCTCTTCAGGCCCAAAACCAAAAGCCTACCCTACAACACTACAAAGATATTTCACCACTTCGACAATTGAAAATAACTGTGATAAAAAAACACAACATAACCCATCCCTGCTACTACTCTGAGCTTTAACCTTCTAACCACCACCATTGCCATCACTCTCCCTGGATTGTTACTTATGGTTTGTTTTTTTTATCCCAAAAAAGAAAGATGAAGAAGACAGTGCCGTGGCCGGGATGGAAAAAAGAAAAAGGGAAGAAAAGAAAGAAGGGAAAATAAAAATGAAAAACAAAATACAAATAGGATGGCACATGATGTCGCGTGAGTAGTCAACACTGTCGTGTTGATAAAAAATTTTAAGTACTAATATGAGACAGAAAAATCACACGTATCAAATTGAAAAAAGTGAATACCAAAAAAAAAATTTGTAATAAGAAAAACAACAGAACCCATCCTTGGTACTACTTTGAGCTTCAACCTTCTAAGGACCACCACTGCCACCTCCCCACCGGCCCCATCACAACCCTAACCTTGTTCTTTGCCATTAGTTTTTACATTCAATGCTTGTCGTCTCCCTCTAAATTTAAATATCATTCTACTTTTAAATGAGTTGATGATACTAATTTAAATCTTTGATTTGGATACGAAGGTTATAATCGATAAAAGAGTTAAAAATATTATAGAGGCTATTGAATTAAGAGTTATATTGCATTTTGTTCTATTTATTAAAAATAATGAGTAAATTAATTTTTATTTACATCAATAAACAAATTGATCATTTTATTAAAAAAGATCAATAATTTTTACTATAAAAAATTGATCTTTGTGCATTAATATAAGGTACACGTGTTAGGGGTGGTTCGCAATGACAAAAGCTCCTTAAAATGGGAAATAACATTTTTTCCCTTTACATTTTATGAAATTATAAGTTATTAAATGGTTAAATTGCACTATGATCCTCAAAATGATAAAATTTTAATTTGATCTTTTAAAAATTATAAATATAAACTAATATAATAATGTGACACGTCACGTGTAACTGTCTGAATATTTCGTCAACCACATCATTTTTCAATAATAGAAATGATTAGCTTGTTATTTATTCCAACATATATGAACTAATTTATTTAATTTTTTTAGTTAAAAAATGTAAAATACAAATTTACTTATCGTACTGTACAAAAATCTCCATAATATTTTTATCTCAGTTCGGGATGAGCGGTGGTTCCAATCATTCTTTAAGACGTGGTTGTCTTAAAAGGTGTACATACATTCAAGTGATGAAGAGCAAGATATGTATGGGTCAGTTTATTTTTGCATGTTCGATCTGGGATTTTTTTCCCTTTAATTGATGAGGAAAGTCAAGGTCACCGATGAGCTGTTCCACAGCTTTTTACGAGTTTTGCAAATCGTCCTCTTGCTTAGGCATCAGATCCTTCCTCCTCTGTATTAAGAACAACAATAAATCGGATTTGGAAATGGAAAAAAAGAATAGCCCTTTATATAGACTTTGAGGTTGAATTGAAAGGATTGAGGGCATCTTATAGGTGGCGCGTTTATACGCGGTAATATAAAAATAATAATGATAGTGAAATTAGATACTGTAAAAAAAAAAATTAAACGCACCACGTTGAAAGTATACGTCAATCCAAAGGGCCTTAAATCACCATTTAAAAATAAGCTACATCCATTTTTCTTTTTGGGTAAATTAACCTCGACCTCGTTAATTTTTTAGTTAGTTTAAGTTTCGATCATTCAACTGTAATAAGTTATAAAATAATCATTGGACTACTTGAAAGTTTTCGTTTAAGTCATCGGGATGTTAAAATCGTTGTGTTGTATGACTTTTTCTATTCGTACTGTCTGCACTAATCGAAAACTCTTTTCATGAAACAAATTTGTATGTTAAGAATCTGTGAACCAAAATCCAAATGACTTTCTTCCCTTATATTCGATATTGACCATCAGATTGACTTGGATCTAAGATATGTTATTCTACTCGTCGATATGTATTGATTCATCGTACCGATCGTTGAATTGTTGCTTGGAGCTCGATAACCGAACTTTAAAAAAAAAAAAAAAAAAACTTAAACAAACCCAATAATTTAAATAAAATTTTTTGAATAAATTTATAATTTAAATGATAATATGCTGATGGGATTTTTAATGATAGAGCACATTGTATTGAAGAAGATGTGGTTAGTTTACAATCTTGGCATTTCATGTAGAGAGTGACCACTGCCCAAAAATTGGATGCCCTATTGGATACAAGTATCCTACACAAACTCTTTAATATAAGGGATGTAACAAGAATTGACCTGGCACAATTATTGGATTCAAAATTATTTGATATTACAAGGCAAATACAAGTCGACAGTGTGGGTTCAATTTGAGGCCTCCATTTCTGATTTCCTTCGGGGCCATTGCTGCCACAAAAGGGCTCCATCCCCTTGTCCCCTTGCAAACTCATCGTCCTTACAGATTTTCAGACAAATATTACATGTTTTTTCGTTCGAGCGGTAAAGAAAGTTTTGTGGTTAAAAGAAATTTTACTCTCATTCAAATCAGGGGCAGTCGAGGCCTTGGTCTCCCTTGATTAAATGGGTAAATTGGTTTCAATTTAGATCTTTTTAGTTTTTTATTAAAATGGAAAAATTATAATTCAAGTTAAAAAATTTTAACAATAACTTCTAAGATGAGATCTTAATATAGTGGGATCTCATGGGATCCTTTTAAAATTAGCGGTTGTGGATAAAAGACGGAAATGAAGAGACTTGGAACCTGTTAAATAAGTTACAAAATACGTCGTTTTCCTTTGGTAATTAGATTCTCTCCTTTAGTATTGAAACCGGTTGAATTAGTTAAAAGATAAACTCGTGTTTCTCAATACAAATCCTACATGGCATGATCAATGGTGGATTGGTATTTTTTCTCCTTTTTCATTTCAACTATTGATTTAAAAAGGATTTCATGAGATACACTATAATGAGATCTTTAAATAGGTGTCATTGGTAAAACACTTCAGTTTAGTATAAGTTTAATATGTTTGTCTAATGTCGTGTTCAATTACAGTATTGATCAGATAGTAAACGGAAACGAAAAACAGAAAAAGTAAAGAGAGATTTGCACATAGCCGTTTGTTAACGTAGTTCAGAGACAATTTTACCCTGCGAAACCTCACTCAGTGAATGATTCTTATCCAACAATCTTTCGAATCACCTATTCGTTCAACTCTAATCTACCCTTACACAAAAAATTAATCACGATAAGTAGCTTTCAATCTTATCTCAAGATAAATTAAAATTAATCTTGAGTCATGATATATGCCTCTGAGATTGAGAAAATTTCTCACCAAAAGTCCTAGTCGAATTCAATCTTTTCCACATACTCAAACTCTTCATAAATATAACTTCTTTAATTTTAGCTTTGAATACTAAAATGAGAATGTCTAAAAAGTCATTTGCTTATTAAAACAACATTCAATAAGACTCACGTAAAAAAAGACAACATATAAATATATTCAGGTTTTCGTGTCTTGATTGATCAGGTAATTGAACAAACATTACTGATTAATCTTGACTCTAACAATCACTATTCTTAATATAAAAATTTGAACTTTAATCTTTTAAATTTTATTATCTTATCTCGACCCAAGTTAAATACAGCTCTATTCCAAATTATGGTGTGAGAGATATATGTCTTACATAACATAAAACAATAGTGAGGGAGTCAATAAAGGTGGAATTTTTTCCCCATGATTCATGTTGAATTTCATGTTGTTGAGGGATGAATGATCATAACATTTTGGTAAGTGGTTTTGGGTCAAAAAGTACACACCAAGTGCTACTTAATACATGGAATAAGCTAAAGTAGGGTAATAAAATAAAGTAACTCAAATATTCATTTTATTATTTTTAATTTTTAAGTTATTTTCTTTTTCTGTAAAAAAAAAAAAAAGTTGGGATAGGGACCCATAAACCCCTATAGTCATCGCTTTTGTTGTATTTAAACCTTTACAGCTGTAAGCAATAAATATATAATACATGTATAGATAAAAATAGAAATAAATAAATGACAAAGAATTGGTATTTAATTAAATTTCAGAAATTAAACAAGCAATTACAACATGTGGGGCTTTTTATTCTCAATCATATGACAATGCTATGATATGATTCTTTTGTCATCATGTATATTATGGTTTAAATTAGAATAAATTGTCAAATTTTAAAATTAATGTGAAAAAAAATTCAAGGGACCATATTAAAAAGATCATTAAACTTAAGGATTAAATATTACTTTATCCCAAATACAATCTCCTAACACGTGAAAAAAGCAAAAGAAATTGTTCTTCACCTTTCTAAAGACTCTCCTTTTATTTATTCTTATTTTAAATAAAATAGGTTCTACTTTTTAAATCAAATAAAAGTTAGGATGGAAACATCCTTATTGTTTTAAAGCATATATTAATATTTAATTCGATTAACATAAATATTATTATTTATATAAAAAATATTAATATAAATACTTTAAAATATATTATTTTTTTAATTATGAATAAAAAATCATAAATAATTCTAAACATAATGCTGGTTTGACTTTTTTCTTTATATCAATGTATTTAAATTTCATTATGTACGAACACTAATCAAATTTATTTTAATCTAAATCCATATACATATATAAGTTAACAATCCGATCATGTATTATTATAATCATTGGACTGTGTACTTGTAATTTTTTTTATAAATATATTTGAAGTGGGTAAAAAGTTTTAAATTACTTTTCTAATAATAAAAAGGATACGCTTAGAAAAGACAATTGCAGAAGAAAAAATAGAGGACCAGACTACATACATTCTTCAATGTCTAATTTTCCACCAGCCTCCACTTCCCTTGCTTTGATAATAATTTAAAATTTAAGGGACCATTCTTGCAATTAAAACATAGTAATACATATGGAATTTCCTTTTTTGGACAGTGAGAATTAAGAAGGGCTACCATTGCCAACAATGTCAACGAGGTTCAATGATGTCAAACGCATCCCTCGTTCTTGACTTCTTCTCTTCCTAAACGGTGGCTCAGGCGACGACGAAACCGACGGCGCCAACGACGAAGGCGGTTGCCCCACAACCCAAGATTCATTCGAGCTATCACTGCTGAAATCAACATCTATCACCCCACTAGGACTACCAGGAGCCGTCTCAAGCTTCCTCTTATGGTGGTTATGGCGGGCAAGTGTCCGACCAAAAAAAAAACCATTACATGCATTGTTTTGGTTCTGGGGTCTTGTCGATAAATCAAGAATCAGCTTGTAACAGTCATTTACCTGTTCCTGTTCCAAAAAAAAACATAAATTCAACAATGTTTTTTACTCTATAAAGTTTTATGCAATTACAGAACACAAACCTTGTTTTTTTTAAGAACATTCAGAAGTTGGTTCTGGTAGTCAACTGGGTTAAAAATCTCAACTAGGTCTATAACGTGCATCATTGTTGCAGTAGCCAATACAGAGGGAAGATACTGCACAGATCTTGAATCTATGAACAAAGAAACATAATTTAGACCAAATGATGAGAAACAAGACACAAAAGGGTATCTTGTTTTTGTCCTGTCTGAGACTTACCAGAGATTACACAAAGGAGAAGATGTTCACATCTCTTAAGAAACTCCCAATGAAGATGTGTTCTTAATCCCAGCCTTCGTACGATATGATCAACGAATGAAAGTGGAGTAATTGGATGCATTTTCCATTTCAATGTTGAAAGAACCAAAAGTTCCATTCTTTGAATGGTTTTAGCTTCGAAAACACATTTTGTCCCTTCAACCTAAAAAAAAAAAAAACCAGAACATGTCATTGTGTTTCCAAACGAAACATACATACAGACAGAGAGACATACTTGTAAGTCTAGAAGAAGAGGGACATGGGTTTCTTCAACTTTAGCAGCCAAAGAGAGACAAGTCACAGCAACAAGGTGAATCATCCATGGTTTATCTCTTTGAAAACAGAAACTACTTAAAAACCTATCAAGATAATTAACCGAAAGCACCGCCGTGAGAGTGGTGAACCCATAATGAGCATTGACTTTAAGCATCCACTCCACCGCCTCACGACGGACCTCACGGCGGACCGTTGTCAAAACCTCATCATCTTTACTTTCCACATTTTCAGGACCCAACTCCATCTCTTTTGAAAACAACGAAACAAGCTCCTCATCTTCCCAAAACAAATCAAAGTCTCCGCCATTGTTATAGGCACTCAAAGAAGTCCCTTCTTCCAAAACTTCATCTTCTTCACAGTAAAGACCATCGAGTAAGAAAGAAGGGTAAGCTTCTTCCTGTTCATGCTGTTGAATTGCCATATTCTAAAGAAGAAGAAGAGGGGTTCTTGTAATTTGTTTTTTTAGTCCCTCTTACATTGAAGTCATTATAGAAAACGAAACATCCATAAAGAAAAGGTGATGGGGAGAGAGAGGCATGTGTGTCTTTTTGGGGGGGTGCTGAGAATGTATGCATACAAGTAACAGGCTTTTTAATTAGGGGGGAAGTCTTGAAGCTGAAAAAAGAGAGGGGGGAGTAGAGTGGCTAATAGCTGTAGATGGGATGGGGATTTGAAGGGGGAAAAGTAAAAGGCAGAGATGGGAGGGAAAGGGAAAAAAAGAGGGGGAAGAGAAGGGGATTCATATCAGACTGCGTTTCACGCTTGTCCTTTTTTCTTCTATCAATGAATATTATTTTGTATCTTCTGATAGTGTGATTCCTCAATTTTCAGCCTTTTTTTTTTTTTTTTTCTTCGATTTCATATATATATATATATATATATATATATATAATATTATCAACTAAATCAGTCATATATGCACAATAAAGAAAGTTGATTAGTCAAATAAGTTAATTTTTGAAAGTGTGTAAAATCATATTCAATTAGACGTGTTTATTGTATAATTAATAGGAAAATCCGTTTAACTGAACGAATTTTCACACATTCTCTTAAAAAAAAAAAAAAATCTATTTCCTTAAAATTTTAAAAATCAGCTTATTTAACTAATTAACAATTTTTTTGACATATATAACATATTTAACCAAGTTTATGAGTTGAGTAAAGAAATTATGTAAAAAATCAAATGAGGTTATGATTATTAGGATCAAATAGAATGGATTAATTGAATTGAGAACCAATAATATATCGAGTCGAAGAAAGGGTTGAATTGGTTCTGAATTAAATTGAGCGACTTGTTTGGAACCATTTGAATTTTTTAATATATTTTTTATTTTATTTTTTTGATGAATTCTTGATAAATTATTTAATTAAAATTGGATCGACCAATAAAATTAATGATTTGATTGGTTCGACCACCGATCTGATTTAAAATGTTTTGAATTAAGTTTGGATTAAAACAATAAATTTGAAGTTTTAAAGACCATAATAAACTTCGGTACTGAAGAATTTTATAGATTTTATATAAAAAATAATAAAAGGATAAAAGTTTATTATAATAATATTTATTACTTTGAAAAAAAATTATTATTTTTTACTGAATTTGTGTTCAATTAACTAGTAATATCAATTTAATTAAAAATTTTAATATAATATCAATATATAAACTGTTTTTTTTTTTTTCGAGGACTAACAAGTTTGATACCATTTAAGCATAATTTTGATTAATGTGAATAAAAAAACAATATTGAGTGAGTTTCGCCTTCATTTCAAGGTTGGACCCTACTTAATTCCGAAGTTTGATACTTTTTAAATAAGATCTCGAGTTAAATTTTGCGTATAGAAATTAAGATTGAATAAAGAGATCGAGAAAACCGAAAGATCAAATCAAACAGATGTGTTTGGTTCGATTCAAATTTTGTATTATTCAGTTGATGTGATTACCCAAATTGCACAATTCAATTAGAATTTGATTTTTCCTCATGAAACTTGTGTTTAAAGGAATAGTCCTAAACCGAACCGAAGACACACCTAATAGAGACAACAATACTATGAGTCTACGAGAAATAAGAAATTTACCCACTCAAAATTAAATTTGATGTAAATACAAACTGAGTATTGAATAATGAAAAGTCCCTTAAAAAAATAAGTTTTTGGGGGTTTGGGAAGAAAAGTCTATGGTGGTGGTTTCGGTGAAAAGTAAAATGGTTGGGCGGGGCAGAAGGTAAACGGGGCGGCACACACACCAACCTCAAACCTGAAATCCTCCATGAAAATTACTCTTCTTATTCTGCCCACCAATATAAAATTATGCACTCTGCTTTTACCATTCATTCTTCCATGATAAAAGTAATAAAAAAAAAAAAAGAGAAAGAGAGAGTTTGGAACTTTGCAATCTTAAAATTTTTTTTATTTCTAAGTGGGTGACAGTCAATTACTTAGAAAACATAATTTAATTAATTTTAAATCATCTATCATTTATTTTAATCATGATTAGTGCATAAATTCTTACTTAAAAATATTAGGATTTGTCGATTGAATCTTAATTCGATTAGTATGAGTATTATTGTTAATATAGGAGGACCTGGATTTAAGTACATTGAAGCGTATTATCCTCTTATTTATAAGTTGAAGAGGAACTATGAATAGTTTTAGGTATCGTGTAAAAAAGACCAAATATTATCGGAATTTATAATAGATTGTTAAAAAAAAAGACTAGAATTTTTTTGAAATTTGTGATATGTTGTGTTAACCAATTGTATTGAAAGTCAAATTGTATTTTATTTTTTTTATTTAAAAATAGATAAATCGTTAAAAGTATTATCGATCATCTTGTATTGAAAGTCAAATTGTATTTTTTTTTATTTAAAAATAGATAAATTAATTATTGTGTGTTAGATCAAAGAACAAATTGGTGATTCTATTAAAAATTTCATCCATTTCTATCGTTAAAAACTGCTCTGTGTATGTCAAAATGAGGTACACGTGACTAGCTATTTTGTAAGTCACGTCGATTTTTAATACAAAACGACCATTTTGCTCTTTGACCTAATGTTCAATGACTAATTTTCTCATTTTTAAACAAAGGATGCAAAATACAATTTGACTCCTAACATAGAACCTCGATGGTACTTTTATCGATAATTGTTAGGTTGAATGGTAAGAAGTTTGATTTATTTATTTTAAATGTCCTGAGTTTTGCTTTGTGGATATGTATGCAATAAAGCGAGGGGAATATCGATGTTGTCAAATCTATCATCACTCTGTAGTTGACATGTTATACAGTTTGCCTATCACTTGTTTCACTCAATGGTGAATGTGTAATTTAAAAAACCATTACCATCTATATAAATGTTAAATACATTCATTCTCGTCTCACTTTACCTTATTTTAATTTAATTTTTTAATTATTTATAATATTTTCAATCAAAGTTAAACATAACTTTCTATAAAAAAAAAAATTAAACACGAAGCATATGAGTTTCCTCTATAACACAATTTTACATTTTTAATATGTTTAAATTATTATAATATTATTTTTTAAATAATTTTATTATAGGTTGGTTATATATATATATTTATACAATGTCTAGAAATATTCATAGCTTGCACAGAATCCACATTATTTTGCATTAACAACAATACTCATACTAATCGAATTAAAACTCAATCGAAAAATTGTTATAATATTTAAAAATAATAAAAGTAAAATAGAAAAATTCAATGTTTTAAGTTTTATAATATCTAAAGTCAATATTTGCTTTATATTATTACACTTAATCACAGGGAACATATGAGAAGACAAATGTAGGTCGATTGTCCATTCTGTTTAGACTTTAGAGCTGCTGAGCAGTTATTTACCTGTCAAAAGTTGTTGTTTTTTTATTATATACTTTTTATATTTTAATTTAGATTTGGCTGTTGAGATTCGTAATTGTTAGTTCAAGTATATCATCTTTTAAATTTAAATCTGTGTTTTTTTTCTTGAAGTGCAGTTGGTAGATTCATTAACATTCAATAATTATATCGGGTTTTCATTGAATTTAGAGTTGAATCGAATCAAATCTTTATACGTAAGAAAAAGCTCACGTAACATTATTTTCTCCATCTAATAAATTTAAAGTTTAACTTTATTTAAATTATATTACATTTCTTACCATTCGATTTGGTATAATTCATATATTTAAAGTGTAAATTACATTATAAGTTATTAAATTATGAGTAAATTTTAGTTAAATGATAATAAAAAATTAGAAAATTTCTGTGATCAAATTGTAATTTTTTTAGTTAAGTGATCAAAATGAAAATTTATCCATAATTTAGTGATTAATGATAATTTATCCATATTTAAAAATTTAAATGAAAAAAAGATGGATTTGACTAATTTCTCGAATTTCAATAGAAGTGGAAAAGGTCAAAAGTAAAAAGAATAAAGAGTGAAGAACAAGAATTTACATAAAAATTACCATTAGTCATTGGAGTACAAGGTAAGGTAATTCTCCAAAGTTATTTTACTCAAAAGGTAAATTTGGAAATGAATAGAAACATGTTAGGTCCCAATAAAGTTAATAAAGATTCTGAAATAGGAATAGAGTTCTAGTTGGAGTGATTAGAATCAACCAATGAGTTCTTAATTGATGATTCAGCAAAGGTATAAATCAATCTCGTGTGTTAGTCTGATGATTAGGATATTCATTGTCTTAAACATAATTTAGATTCGAATCACACTAATCGCATTGTTGTTAAGACTTTACCCTCGTTAAAATAGAAGTTTAAATACATTAAAAAATTAACAACTCCCCTACTTCACAACCCACATTTTCTAAGAAGTAGGACCACTATCTACTAAATCAAATAACTACTACAAACCAAATAACAACTATTTGACTATTTTTTATTTTGGTAGTTTATAGTTTTGATGAGTCCCACATTGTTGAGAAATGAATAGTTAAAACATGTTATTTTAATTTATGCAAATAGAGTCCTCATGACAAACCCATGTTGTTTATTGGAGTAAAAGTATTATGGGGATTCTTATATTAGGAGCCAGATTGTAATTTGCTCATCTACTTAAAAAAAAGTAAATTACGAGTCAAAATGTAATCGAAGTCCTTGTATATGAATATTTATCACACTTTTACTTGCTTATTTGACATGTATATAAGCACTTGAGTTTGGTGGTGTAATAATTACTTATAATTACACGACTGTGACATGTTCGAGCAGCCATTATAATTAGTGGACCTCATTGAATCGAGTCTAATCGAAGTACCCTAATTTCACTCGTAAATTCTTACCAGGGGAGTGAGAATTTAAGTAATTATAAAACAATTACATTTTTCAGTTACCTTATGGCTTTACAAAAAGTATTCGCAGATATTTAAGTTTAAAAAATTATTTTTACGCGACAATAATATTATTTTAATTTTAGTACATATATTTTATTTTATTCATTTCATTTAAAAATTTTATTGACGAAAGATACTTTATGAGTATATTGTTGTATAATTACCGTTTATGCTATCAAACATATATAGCATGAAAAATTATAATATAATTACACTTTATTAATCGAACATGTCCAAATAATTAAAATTTCTCATAATTATAAAATGATGTAATTATTACATTAATAATTACACATTAAAAAAAAATCATCGAATTTTGTATGATATAGTGTTACGCTTCAATTACAAGATGATGTAATTTCTATCTTAATAATTATGAGATGAAAATCATAGGGTTTTGTATGAGATAAAGTTACATTTTGCTTATTATTTTTAATTTTTTTAATTTAATTGATTTATCATTTTAATATAATTATTTTTTTTAAAAGAAGGAAGTCAGGAATAAACTCAATAAACTTTGCATGGCAACCATCATGCATGCATGCATGGTATCAAATTATACCAACAAAAATTAAGATGGAATTGATTAACGTGGCTGCCAGCCAAAATCCAACTTGCTTGGAGTTTAGGTTTTCGACGGGTCGTGCTTGAGATAGACAGTATGACTGCAATACTAGTTGATTCAAGATGAATCAATTGAGTTTCACCATTTAATTGTGATACGAGCTATTAAAAAAATTACTAAACGATCTTGCATGATTAAGGTGACACATGTATTCAGAGAGAGTAATCGAATAGTCGATAAACTGACAGCAATAACATTTTCAAGGCCTCTAGACATGTGTTATACGCAATCCTGAATGAAATTCTTCAAAAACTACACGATAATTTCTCTGAAATGACCTCAACCTGCCTAATCTAATTATAATTTTATCCTTCTCTATGTGTCAAAAACATAAATAAATTGTATAATATAGACTGTGGGTCGTGGATGATATGATATAAAAAGGGTCGTAAGGTTGAAAAATGAGAGCCATCATTAAATCCACCACGTTGCATGAAAAGAAGCAAATTACGCATAACCAAAAAGAGAAGTAATAATAATGTTAGATTTGGTACGTAACAAATTAGATCAGTTAATTACAATGTTTATTATCCCCTAATTGATGTGCCAACACCCCTTACAATTCAGTTAATCAGACAGGGAATTAGGTGGCTGCTACTTAATCATTCACTTTCCATGTTTTTTCTCCCAAAACATTGATTTGATTGTCTTTTCAAAGTTAATTACAACCAAATCTTTCAAAAAATTGCACAACATAAAAGTAGAGATGAAGAATTCGTGATATATTTGTTCAATCAAATTTTTATATAAAATATCTTAGATTCGAGTTATTATTTAATTAATATAAAATTTTGTAATTTTAATATATTTTTAAATTTCGTCGACGATTGTGGATTTTTATTTTTAGAAGTTTATGAAGTTTCGTCCGTCTGAAGTTAATGAATTTCTTGACACATTTGGTATTATCGTCAAAAGAAGCTTTTTATCTCTCGACTCTATCGAGAACTTGAGTACTTGAATAGACGTTCGTGGCAAGTTCAATGAGTAAGAATGCCTAGAACTATTTATAATCCTTTCTCAACCCATAAATAAGAGGATAATGCGTTTTAACGCATTCGAACCCACGTTCTCCTACAGTGATAATAATGCCCATGCCAAATATTTAATCTAAAATTAATCGGCAACAAATATAAAATAACATTACAATATTCAATTTCATCACTATAATAATTAATTTCATCGTCGTCATTGTTTTTTAATCTCACTTTCCATCCAAAATCAACTTAAAAAAAGTTATATAGTCAAAATATCCGAGCTTTGGTATCATATTAAATATTTCAGTTAATTACACCATACATCTCTAAACTATGAATCACATTCTAAATTAGTTTTCAAAACTTAAAAAAAATTAAATTACATCCCAATTTATGAAGGTTAAGATCCTTTTGTTACTTAAATAATTAATTTAAATGTTAAATTAGACGTCATTTCTCATGTGAATATAATTTAAAGTGTAAATTTTAAATAAAAATGAATATTGTAAAAAATCTTGATTTTGAAGAAGCTTTATTGTTCTCTCTTTTTTCGGGTTTACTTTATTTTTAGTTTTTATTTTTCTTTAAAACTTTTATTTTAAAGCATATCACATAAGATTTGATTTAAATCAACTATTTAAATAATGAAAAGACTTGATCGATGTAATATCAATAGTTTAAAGACGTAATCAAAATATTTTAAAATTTAAAGATCATAGTTTGAGGTTGTCTAACGCAAAACAATATAATTTAGCCTATAAGAACAAGAAGGAAATAATGGTTCTAACCGACCTTTAGTGGGTAATTGGAGTCACTTACATATTGACGGGGTTGTTAAGATGAAAACAGGATTTGCGTTTGCTGAGAGAGTAATGTGTAAACAGAACGGAGAACGGAGAACGAATCATTGGATATAACAACTCTTCGGAAAATTATTCATTTTTTTATGCCGAACTTTTGGGGGGTTTTTGATGGGTTATTCATTACCCAAAAAAGGGGTTACAATATCGTGTTCATACACACTAATAGTTCGGGAGTCACCAAGGCTTTGCGTGACAGAATCATCTTCAACTTTGGCAAGAAGGATCGATTTGATTTTCCAAGCTACAGAACGATAACGAATCAATTAGAGGAATAAAATGATTGATAGATTCACAAAAGTATTTGACTTTAATAAAATATAGAAACGTAGAGTCTTGTGTTTCGGGAATACACACAGACTGGATAAAACGAGGAGAAAAGCACTTGTTAACTACTCAATGACACGTTTCAATAAGAAGGTTTGTTTGTTTGTCTGGTGGTCTTTGTTACCGCTACACGAGAATGTTGAAACAATATTAGGGAGAATGTGTATGAATGTATGAGACAAGGTTGGAATCTCGACATCGAGATAAATGGATTGCGATTGTTGAGATTCGAAGTTTCGATATTTTTATTTTTAAAAGTCACGTACCTTTAAATCTGTGAACTAAAGGAGTTTAGAGAGAAACCAAACCAACCAACCATGTCTGTCGATGGCCAGAGCTTGACATCCTTGACTTAATGAAACCAGCCCCAACCACTGTCTTGACATGAAGTGGAAAGCAACGGGAGTTGTGGAACTACTTCTTGGCTCCCACCGTTTTTTCTGTTCTTAATTTTTGTTCTCCAATAATTGTATTGGATCCAATCAAATTTAGAGTTGAATTGAATCAGATCTTTAAATCGGGTGGGAGAAAACTTTTTTATCGCTGTTTTCTTCCTCCACAAAACTCCAGCGAGTTATCATGATATGTGTTTTGTTTAAACTAAATATTTTTTACTCATCCAATGATCACAGTTTTGGAAATTTTTCAAGTTTTTTTTTTTTTTGAGTAAGTCATGATTATCATAAAGGTAAATTATATTTAAGGTTATTAATTATTAGAAAATTTATATCTTATTTATTTAACGTTAAAATTTTATAAAATTATTCAAAAAAATTTAAAATCGTTATTATATGATCTTCTTTGTTCGTACCACTTGCACTAATCGAAAACTCTTTTTTTCCTTTTTTCTTTTATAGTTTACTTTTTCTTTCATGAAATAGCTTTAAACATAAAAAATCTGTGAACCGAAATCTAAATAACTTCCTTCTCTAAGCCCCAACATCGACTATCATATTGACTTAAATCTCAAATATGTTGTGCTCGTCAATGGATATTGATCCACCATATCAATTACCGATTCATCACTGAAAACTCACTAGCTAAACATTAAAAAAAAAAAAAACTAATAATTGAACTACTTAAATAAAAACTTTTAAATATTTTAATCATCATTTTATAATCTATTAAAATTAAACGATGAAAACATAAATTTATACCCACCCAAATGCGTATTCACTATCATAGTGGCCACAGTTTTGGAAGATTTCAAGGTTTTATTTTTAACAGTATGGTTGGCTATGAGTACAGTCTGGTTTGACAAAACAAGTCATAATTACAATAATCAATGAAAATATAAAATTAACAAATATATGTTCCAGGAAGTACAAAGTGGGAACAGATTATTATATCATGCATGGAACTGCTGAAACATCTGTTTCATGTTAGAAAAAAAAACGTCATCATTAAAGGGTAAAAAAACAAAAATCATTAGTTAAAACAACCAACAAAGAAGAATATTGTAATTTATTGGACATGAATCAAGCTGTGTTTTGTCCTTGTAAAGACAAAAGATGATTACCATGAAAAATTCCTTCAAAACAGACAGACTTCCAATCAAATCCAGTAGGTGAAACATGTATGCAAAATCGGGTTTGAATGGATAGTGCAGTGTGTTTAGTTTATTTTTTTATCTCACGCTATAGTATCACTACAGTATCTAATCTCATCGTCACCGTTGTTTTTACAGTAACTGTAGGTAAACGCATCGTCCATCCGAACCCATATTAAGATTCATATAACGGGCAAATAATTGTTATATGTGAGATATTTAAGGGTTTGTAAAATTCGATTCGACTCGAATAAACGATTATATATGACATTACAACATAGGATTCATCAAATATGTTTATGCATGCCTTCAACATTGCAGTTTGTGCTGCAAGAACTGGGACAAGAAAAGAAGAAGAAATCGCCATTTCCCATACAAGAATGCCATTGTTTTCAGGTTATGGTCCTTCAATTGGAACCGTTTTGTAAAGAATGTTACCCATAAAAAGAGCATGAAGCATCCAAAAAAGCTACCCAGTCAATTTCAGCTCATAGGTTTTATAAAAAAAATTGTAAATGTTTGCTGAGGGGAATTTGATTTTTTGAGAAAATTTTTTCATAATGTTAGAGTTCGTTGAGGGTTGATAAATCCCGTCAATTAATTTGGTATCTAGTTGGGAGTGCTCGTACTCGATTTTATCTTTACACTTTGTCTCCCGTCTTTGTCGAGAGTTGTACCGAGTTCACGGAGGGAGAATGGCTTCACCCATTATGCAGATCCATTTTCTAGAATTTGAACCTATGTCCTATAATTAACGCTGGATTAAGTGGTACTCAAGTTACTTAAACTAACTCCTATATGCTAGCTAATGGGCCCTCGAGCCCAATGATGGGCTTGAATGCCCAAGGGTGAATCTATAGGTTTGAGTAAATTTATTCATGGGTCGAGCCTCCTACTTAGACTCAAAAGGTCTATTTTAAAAATGAAAAGATTTGAACAAGATATTATGCTCGAAAAATGTATTTAGGTAGAATTTAAAGCACATTTTTTATATGGGTCAAGTATTGGACAAGATATATTGGCCCAAACCTGACATGAATATATTATGTTATAAAAAATATTATACTAATTATATATGTTAAATACTAATTATATATATTTATATTTATATTAAATCACTAATCAAATAACAATTAAACCTACCACCCAAAACCTAAAAAAAACTAACCCAACAAAAAATATAAAAGTTTAAAAATTATATTTAATATAATGAATATTTATTTGTATTTGTTAATATAATAAAACATTTATTATATTTATGGTAGAGTTTTTTTTAATATAAATAATTTTTAATGTGTTACAAAACTTTTATTTTAGTTTTTAGTGCATTTTGTGTATTATATTTTTTAAAATTTTATTTTTGAATAGAAAATAATCTAAAAAAAATCAAATATGGAAGGATCGGATCAATCCCAAGTTTACCTTTTTTAAATTAGGTCAGGTTTGAACAAAAAAATAAATCCATTTTTTTACTCAAACCAAGCCCGAACTTGAAAAATTGATCTAAATGCTTTTCATGAATCTGACCCTAATCCGATCCATGAGCACCTCCAAACTTGAGAGTATACTTTAAAACCCACTTTCATTTGGTAATAGTTTAGTTATAATGACATTATATATATATGATAATATTTTATTGCATAAGACTTTTAAAATAATAAAATTTAACAATTATTGTTGAAGCCCAATTTTGACCGGACCCAATATTTAAACTTATTTTAAGATTTATTTTAAGATTAAATTGATTTTGAATTTAAATTTATTTTAATTTTAAATTTGTTTTAAAATTTAAATTTAGATTTATATTTAAATTTAAAACTTATTATAAATATTGAATGTCCAAATACAAGCCCAAGTCTAAGTGTCCAATTACAAAAGCTCAAATTGGGGCCCAATTACAAAACAACCCAAAAGGCCCAAAATTCCAAATCCATTACACCCAAATCCCTAATCTGCTGGGCAACTTGCACCAGCCACCTTCCTCTCAGCCGATCAGAGGCTGCCACGTCAGTAGCCTAGTGGCTCACCAGCAACTTGCACCATTGCTCACCTGCCACCACCAGCTGCTCCAACCGCCACTACTACAAGCCTTCACAGTCGAACCTGCAAAAAAAGAAGATTAGATGTACATTTAATTGCAAAAAACAAGTTATCATCATTGTAAATCTGGTTATAAAACCAGATTCAAACCGAATAAACGGGAGGTCTAAGAAACGAACATAAAGAAATAAACTTTGAAGCATTTGCAAGTTTGCTTTCAAAATCATAACACTAATCACGTGGCAATTGAATACGAAAGAAGACACATACAAAGCAACCTCAAGTAGACCCAAAATATTCAGGCATTAAAATCATTCACGTATTGCTTCAATACATTCATTTTTTATCATTCATAATTTATGTATCTAAAACCTGTTATATTCTAGCATTTTTTAATTGTATTGAAGGTATAGCTATTATTATTTATTATCATTTTCAGTTATTTCAAAGACATTAAATGAAAGTTATCATTATTATTAATATTATTAATATTAATTTAATAATAATAATGACCATAACAATATTAATGGCAACTATAATTAATATTATTAATAATATAATAATAATAATAAATATTAATAATAATAAAAAAGCCGAAAGGTCAGAGGGCTTATCCTCGGTTGGTTCTGTCGTCGCCGGAGCTTTGCATCGGAGTTTCCCTTGAATGCCGCCATCACCTCGTCGTGCATAGATCTGCAAAAGGAAAGAACAAAGGATTATAAAAAGGTTTTTAAAAAAGTGAATCTCAACGGACCGACTTGAAACAAAATGGAAACCATAAATCAAATTTGGATTTCGACGAACGAAATCTATGCTTGCGGGTTTTGAAATAGAAATTTTTTTTTTAAAAAAAGGCATAAGAAAGAGAAAAGGGTTTTTTAAAAAAATAAAAAATAATTTAGATCTAGTTTAAAACCAAATCTGGTTTTAACAAAATAAAAGGAATGAGAAAGGATGAAAAATAGTTTTGTTTTTACCTTGCTGATCGTCGGTCGACGCAAGGGAAGACCAACTACGGCTGAAGCGCGTGGCGCGTGGAGAACGGATGGGGCATGGACGGACGGCGATTGTGAGTGACAGGCTGCGACGTTGGGAGGCGGCACGTGGCGCGCGTGACGTCCTACGCGCAGGACGGACGGTGGATCGACTGGCCGGATTTAGGCCAGCCAAGGATGAAGAAGGAGAGAGTGAGAGAGAGTTTGAAGTTTTTTTTTTAAAAGAAAAGAGAAAGTGAAAAAAAAAAGCTTAAAGCATGCCTTATATAGGCTTCCAAAACGGCATCGTTTTGAGCTTTAACCTATGACCGGCTCGAATCCGACCCGACCCGACCTAGGATCTGCTTTTTTTTGTTAATGGTATATTTATGCATTCAGTCCTTCTGCTTTTTCTCAAATATTCAATTAGGTCCTTTGGTATTTTTAATTAATTTTAAATTGGCCCAATAATTTTCAATGCTTTTCAATTTAATCCCTTGACTTTTTTGAAAGCATCAGGAGCTACCACGTGTCATTGTTTTGGTTCATTTATGCAAAAAGTCCCTCTTATTTTCAATTTGTTTTAATTTAATCCTCAAATCAAGTTCTGTTTAAATTACAAAATTGGTCCAGAAATTTTTCATGGTTTTCAAATTAGTCCTTTAACTTCAGGATGCTTGTGGGGCTGCCACGTGTCACCTATTTTTGGTTTTATTACCCTGGAGGTCTCGAAACTTCCCAAAATTCCATTTTTTACCCCCATACTTCCAAAAATTGCATTTTTAACCCTAAAACTTCCTAAAATTCCATTTTCACCCTCAAACTTCCAAAATTTCCATTTTTTATCCAAAAAATTATATTTTTGACCTCATAACTTTCAAAAATTCCATTTTTGACCCAAAACTTCCAAAAATTCCATTTTTACCTCAAACTTCCAAAAATTCCATTTTACCCCCAAATCTCCAAAATTTCCATTTTGACCCCGAAACTTTCAAAAATTACCATTTTGCCCTCGTATGTCCAAAACTCCACTTTCGACCCCGAAACTCTCAAAATTACCCTTTTACCCACGAATGTCTAAAAATTCCATTTTTAAACCCGAATTTTCCCAAAATTACTATTTTGCCCCTGAGAATCCAAAATTACAATTTTACCCCCGAGTATCCGAAAAGTCTCATTTATAACTCTGATTGCATCATTCTTGTTTCTCATCAATATTTGCATTTAGTTTAACCATTATGCACTCGTATTTTGCATTTTTTTGATTTTTTATCATTTATCTTCTTATTTATCTTACTTCGCGTTATTTAATATCCGTTATTAACTGCTTATTCATATTAAACTCGCATGTTTGTTTTCAAACTTGTTTTTAATAAAAACTTTAAAATCGAGGCAATATTATTTTATTTCGAGTTTCGAATTTTTGTGCCTTAACTCACTAGGTGCAATTTTTCTTTAAATCGAAATAATCGAATACCCTTAATCGAGGCAATGTTTCCTTATCTTCGATTCTGAAATTTGCTCCTTAACTTACTAGGTGCAATCTTTCTTCAAATTGAGGTAATTGAATATCCTTTTCGCAAAGATTTAAAAAGTTTTACAAAGGAAAGCTCGTTATTTCTGGATCTTGAAATGTTGTGTCCTAACTCACTGGACGTAAATTTCTTCCTCGATCACTTTGAAATAGCGGGACTTCCAAACAAACTCGATTTCTTTTAAACTTAACTCATGCATTCAAGGATCGTATTTTAAACTTTATCCGAGCTTTCAAAATTTTACAAGTAAGACCCGAAAATAATCAATACGGTACCAATTTTGGGCGTATGAGGGTGCTAATCCTTCCTCATGCGTAACCGACTCCCGAACCTGTTTTTCTGGATTTCGAAGACCTACATGTTTTCAAAACGGTTTTTAAAACATTTTGTGGTGATCCAATCACATCGAATAAAAGATTGGTGGCGACTCCCATTTTCCAACATTAAAGTAATTTTCGAAACTCGTCGTTTTGCAAAAAGGGATGGTTTCGACAATCATCATTTTGAAATTTCTCTAAAGGAAGTAAGGTTTTTTCTTCTTAACATGGTAAAAAATAAAAGAGTAAACTACACACTTGATCACTCAATGGTCATAACTTTTCATTTTGAGAACCAAAAATAAAATAAAAATGGTAATTTTGGCATTATCATTACATACTTTTATTATTTTAGTCACCCACTGTTAATTTTCCATTAAATATATTCATTTTTATCACTTAATTTTAATAATTATTTTTCAAAAATAAAAATTGAATTTTTACAGGGAATTAAAATATTCAATTGTTGAGAATTAAAATGAAACCTAAATTTTCATCTACAAGTCAATTCCAAGTAAAGTTTCAAGTTTTTTTTCGAAGCTTTTCAAAACCAAATAGATGACAAAATGGTCAAACCATCAATTCATGAGTTTGATCAATTCGAATGCTTCAATTAAATAAATTATTAAAAATTAATAAAAATAATAATATTAGAAGTTAGTTGAATTTAACCCGGTTGAACTTCATATCAATTCTTGGCTCAATCAACCTAAAGGTTTTTTCTAAATCAATATATTGGATGATTCCCGATCCAATTGATCAATACAATTTAATTCAAATAATCATAATTTTTCATATAAAACACCTCAAGTAGTTCCTTATAAAACCCCCCAAATATTTCCCTCGTACTAAAAAGCTAAAATTTATCTAAAAAAGAAAAATATAAAATAAATTAAAATGATTAAATAATTTTTCCTAAAAAAATCCAAGTTTTTCTCTATAAAACTTCAGGTTTTCCCCTCTTATTGAAAACAACTAAAACTAATTCTGAAAATAAAAAATAAAAAAGATAAATTAGTTTTTCCAATAAAAACTAAACTTTTTTTTTCCTATAAAAGTACATGTAATTCCCTTTTAAACACTAGATTTTTCTCTTCCCTTTTACCGAGGAAAAAAATCTAAGATTAATTCTAAAAAAACAAAATAAACTAAAAAGATAAAATGTTTTTTCTAATCCAAATTTCCCTAATAAAATCTCAAGTATTTCCCATTTCTAAAAAAAGACAATTTAATATTTTTAAAATAAAAAATAAAAGAAATTAAAAATAAAATAAAACAAGTAACCAAAATAAAAACTTACAATAATTGAGTGACTAAAGCAAGTATATCTAATGATAAAGTAACCACGAGTGATTAAAATGATAAAATTATATTATAATAATATTTAAATTACAAATTTTTTTAAAAACCTATAAAAATTGGGTGACCAATTATACAATTTACCCAAAAGAAAACTATTCAATGATATACATAAGTTAACACAGAAAATAAAAGTCTAGCTTTTGTTTTTGTTTGAACATCAAATAATAATAAAAATACATAATATCAACAAATGATTGAATACAATGGTAAGATATATTGTACTTTTAAAGGAAGAATTTACATTCAAACCTTGAAGATAATATTATTAGGAAAAACAATCACAAACTCTAAACATAAACCGTAATACAAACATACATAACACTAAAAAAAATACATAATAATTTCAATCATAATATATATATATATAAAGAACATGTAATTCATTCATATAGATTGAAAAAAAATCTAAAAGAACTCAAGAAAATTTCTAAAAGAATATTCTTAGCATTGTTTTCCTTTTATGTTTTTTCCAGTAAATTAAGTATTTCTTGTATTTAGAAAAAAAATTGTCAACAATTTCAAAGGAAAACAAGAAAATACTTTTAATTTCCATACGCTTTCTTCTATTTAATTATTTTTTTTTAAATTCTTCCCACATAAAAGAATAAATTCCTAATTTCCCCCTTTGTCTTTCATTTTCCTCCATTTTTCACCCAATAAAAAATAAAAAATAAAAAAATTCAATCATTTATACAGCTCCCCTCTGGATTTTTAGTAAGGTGGGTAAGGTCCTGGATATGGACCTGTTTGAAAAAAAACAAAAGAATCTCAGAAGATTTCAATATTTAACATGTGCATAATAGGCAAAATACTGTACAGGTCCCCGTATATAGCTCAGTGTGCATTTTGGTCCTTGTACATTTAAAAAAATGCAAAACAGTCACTTTTGTAACAGTTAAAAAAGAATTATAAGCTCTGATCATATTTATTTATTTTTTATACAATACTTAAAACTACCCATAGCCCCTTCCCAACCCATAAATAAGAGGATAAATTCACATGCTAATCGAGTTAAGACTCAATCAACGGTATTAATTGCATTTTAAATTATGTCATATATCATTTAATTATATCTATCATGTAAAATTAATAATTTGTGGTAAAATCATATAGAAGGTCCTTCTACTATATATTATTTTCGTAGATTTAGTCTCTTTACTAAGATTTGATAATTTCTAGTCCTCTATTTTTGGAAATGTATATTTTTAGTCCTTATGCCAACTATTCTTTTTTTTTTTTTTTTTTCTTAAATGTGCAAAATTCTGTCCAACTATAAAAAGAAATATCAAGACGTACACATCACATCATCAAATGTTTAATTATTTGATGAAATTAACAAAAAAAGTTTGACTTCAGAATTGAAATACACATTTTAAAAAACAAAGACTAAATACAATCAAATAATAATAGAGGGACCAACTTCACAAAATTGCATAGTACAAGATCTTTTTATAGAAAATAATTTTTTTTTTCTCAAATCTCAATATGACACCTCATACTCGACTCTCGAAGGATAGACCCAAATGTAAAATATCATATTCTATTACTATAACAACCCAGACAACATATTGTTATCAAATACTTACATTTAAATTAAACTAATAAACATGGCATTATTCTTAGATTTCAAGCTATAAGAGTGAATTTTTCAACATGAGGTTAAATAGGCTCCCTCATAGTGATTCAATGTCACACAAGATCAATTACGAAATTAGGATACGGATGTTAGCTCAAAGTATCAAAATGGTGGACTTGATATCGATACCTTATGGAGAGGTATCGACACTTGCCTCCCCTATTTCAAGATTTTTTCTTCGATGTTTCCAAGTTTCAAGACATGAAATCTAAGTCTCGAAACATGAGACAGAGCATTTTTAATTTAGTCCCGATGTTTTGAGGACTCGAGACAATGTTATAAAAAAATGATAATTTTGGCTTTTTGTTTGTTATTCTGAGGAGAATGAATCTTTGTGTCCAGTTTAAAACCATAGGGACCAAAATACACTTGGTCTATCATATAGGGACCTGCAGAGTAATTTTGCTGGTGTTATATAATTAGTGTCAAAAGATAATCTAATATGGGACCATTGATGTTACCTGGAGGGTAATAAGGTGGAGGCGGGTAAGCGCCTGGTGGTGGAGGGTATCCGCCATATGGGTCTGGTCCAAGAGGATACGTGGCTGGAGGATATAAGGGTTGTTGAGGATAACCACCAGGATACGGTGGAGCTGGATAACCCGCCGGACCTGGCGGTGGATAAGGAGCTGGAACTGGTGGTCCACCGTATGGAGGTGGCGGTGCATATGCTGGTGGTGCCGACGGTTGACTATATCCTCCTGAGGCTTTGTGCTGCAAACAAATCCAAATAAAACCCCGTTTTTTTATAGTTCCAAAATGATATCAATGGAGAAAAAGTCTGTAATAATATTGGTGAGTCTACACTGGCGTTGGGATAATGCAGCATCAGTTGTACTTCTCCTGCATATCTGCAAATTATGTGAGACAAAAATCTGGGTTAAATTCCGCCCAATTAATTTATTATTTACTGTCTAAAAAAATATCATTTATTATTAAAATTTTTATAATTTTGTAAATGAAATCTTTTATTTAGAATTAAATTGTAATTAAAAATATTTTTTTTTCAAGATTTCTTTTATACAATAAATATTAACTCTATTACAATTTAAATTTATTTACTTTATTTTAATAGTATAATAATTAAATTGATCTATTTAATGATAATAAAAATAATTTAATCTAATTCTTATAATAAAAAACCAGACAAATACTTTAACCCATTAAAATTTAATGACATTCCACTAATTTCAACTCTTAAATCAGACAAGGAATCAAATTGTTAAAATCAAAAGCAAATCCACTAAAATTCAAAACTTCAAAAGTAGGTACAGAATTCAAATACCTGCCAGTTTTGGTTTGAAGGGCCCAAGAACTATCATCATAACCTTGAGAAATAGCCTTCTGCAATTGAACTCTGCAAAAAAAGAAAGCAATAAATCCCCCAGAAATAAAATTAGAACCAAAACTGTAAAGGAGAATATATATATTTTGTGAAAAACCAAGAGGTGAAAGTATCATAAAAGTTTTTTTTTTATCGTAAGGATTAAATTATATTTTGCTTTTATTTACTAAAAAATGAGTAAATTAATTTTTATAGGTTAGATAAAAAATAAATTAGTTTTTCCTGTTAAAAAATATATCTATTTTTGCTATTAAAAAAACTTATCATTGTCACGTATTATTGTCTGATTATTCCATTAATTACGTCAGTTTTTAACATTACAAATAGATAAAATTATAAATAAAAATGATTGATTTAATCTCTAATCTAATGTGTATAAACAAATTTATTTATTTATTAAATAAAAAATAAAACATAATTCAACTCTTAATATAAAATTCGATAATTTTTTACAGCTAAAAGATTGAAATGATTGGAATTACCTTCCATAGCCTATTAAGTCATCATTAGATAAAGTATTGCTGTTCCAAACCACTACATTGACCTCTGTTAGCCCTTCAAGCAAGCAGAAGGTGAACTTCTCTTGGAATATGGGTGATTTCCCACCATCTATTATAATAAAATACCCATATTATAAAATTTCTCAACCACTTCCACAGTCAGTAAATAATAATTAAAGAAATTTTAAAATTTTATAAAATTGATTTAATTATATATTTTTCTATCTCAATTTTTCATTTTTCAAACAGTTGACTCAAAAATCAATTCAATCTCCTTCTCTATATTTAGCAATGCTACCCAGTTTCTTTTAAAAAATGTCTTCAACTTTCATTCCTAAATGATTATCCTCTTTTTTTGGTAAAAATATCATAAAAGTTTTTGTACTAATAATCGAATTACATTTTATCATCTCTATTATAAAAATGAGTAAATTAGTTCTGATATGTTAGATTAAAGAGCAAATCGATTATTCTGTTAAAATTTTATCTAGTTTTATTGTTAAAAACTAGTTATTGTAAGTCAACATGAAATACATGTGGCACGCAACGTGCTACTATTTGATTATTGTCAAATACACCGATTTTTAACGGTACAAGTAAATGAAATTTTAAACAAAAAGATCAATATGCTTTTTTCTAATTTATAAAAACTAAATTACCTATTTTTTTTAGTAAAAAGACAATACAATCTGTATTTTAATATAAAGATCACGTATTAATTTTATCTCTTTTATTTGAATCCAAATACATATATCATCACAATTAATTCTAATCTTGATATTGTAATATCAAATTTCACCATTACAATTACAAATTTTATTTTAATCTCAACAAAAATCAATCTACATGAACCCTAAGATCCCAAACAAAAGAAAAAAAAAAGAGAGTAGAAATTAAAAGAGAAAATTACCAGTGCAGGTTTTTGTACGATACTTGGTGTTGGCATAATCAAGGCAAACGTATGGATCTTGCTTCGAGAGCCATTCTGTATCCTTCAAATTTTTACACCCCACAACTGCCTCCCCAAAAAAACACAAATAAATCCAAAATCAAAACAAAAGCAGGAATTGATTTAATGTAAACTTGAGAAAGAAAAAAAATAGATTACCAGTGACGTCGAGAATCTGGCCTTGAATACCCGACATGGAGTTACAGTTTGGAAGAAAACGAGTATTGTAATTAACACCCCGAAACTGTAAATGAAGAATCGGGGTATAAATTCATTCCTTTTGATTTTAAAAAGGCCCTTTTAATGGTGGGTTTTGCCCTTTTCTTGTTAATTCTCTGTGGTGGAGAATTTTGATTGAATTTAAAGCAAAAATGGCGCTGAATTTTTCAAACCCGCCAAATATATTATTATTCAGCGTGATTCCCTCTTTTGGTTAACCCAGGTGGAACAGAAAGAAAACTGGTTTAATTTTGCATCTAGTCCCTGTATTTTTTAGATTTTAAAATTTATTCTCTTCGCTTTTAGTTTCAACAATTTAATACCTCTCCTTGTCTAATTATAAATAAAAATCCAATTGATGATATTGTTAAATTTGAATACGCAAAATCCTAATATTAGAATGTCTGATATAAAAAGTAAAGTTCAATTGATGAAACAAATTTAAATTAATGAAAATCAATTAAAATAATAACAATTGAATTTTTATTTTTAAATCAGTATAAGATTTAGATTTAAGAAACTAAAAGTAAATTTTTTGATAAATTATAAAAGAAAGGCAAAATTTTAATCAATAATGTGACTAACGTGAACCCTCTAACTATCAAGCCAACACGAGATTCCTGAAAGTAAACTTTCAAGTTAAAATAAGTGAACCTAAAAAATGTATTGTATTTAACTATAGAACATACAAACCGATTTAAAAAATGTTTTTAAGATAATTTTAAGTTCTAATATTCAATCAATTTTGAAATTGATAAATATAATATAATTAAAAGAATAAATATCAAAATTATACATTAATTTTGTTAAATTATTGTATACAAATTATAGTTACCCAATGAGAAAATATAATTAAACATAACCAAAATTAAAATAAAATCTTCATGCGAATAATAATTAAACATAACCAAAATCACATCTAAAAAATTACTTCAAAATTCTTTTTCATGAGAATGAAAAATTTTAAAATGAATAAAAAGATAATTTAAAATTCTAATGCAGTGATTATAGTAACAGCATTTTTCTGATATATATATACAACAGCAGTTAACTATAAAGCTAAAACCAGACATTGATGATACAAACTGAAATGAATATACGATGAAAGAATTACTAACCAGCAAAGCCAATTTATATGTTAGTCTGAAATCTGCCCCCAGTTTTTTACTCACTTTCATAGTCTTCTTCATCTCCAAAACTGAAAACAGATGTATCGGCAGCCATTACCTTGAATTCACTTTCCAAGCTCGAAACTTCAGCGCCTGCAGCAGCAGCAGCATCTTTTCTCGGGTTACTAGTAGTGTGTGTCTGTTGGGAGTTTGCACTTCCTAAAGAAACTTTTTCAGTAGAATGAACTAAACTTGTAACTTGATCTGTATTGGTACTCGTTTCCGATTTGGTGGTGGCTGAGGGGGCAGCTGGTTTTTGCTGCCTGTTTGTTGATGTAGCAGACTCTTCTTCCTCACCATCTGAGAACATGTCATCTTTGTTGTTATTGTTGCTTGATGGGGCTGCACTGGTGCCTGAACTTTCATCTGGCTTATTTGTAGTAGTTTTGGTTGGTGGGTTCGACGGAACAGGGTCATTATAATCTGCTAGCACAACCTCAACCTGGAAGCCAGGGGAAGGTAATTTCCTCTGCATATATTACCGAAAAGTGGCAATAACATCAGAGAAGACACTATTTCAACCAGACATAAAAAAATATAAAAATCTAGTCTCATCATAACAACTTCATGTTTTTACCTTGTCAAACCAATCAAGATCACTGGCATTCATAATTTTCCTGTTTTCCATCATTGTTGTGTTTAGCCAACTGATAAATCAAAGGGGCAGAAACACAATAAGATCAGTTAAATAAATACAAAGTTCAATATAATTTTATCAGAGAGGGGGAACTAATTACAGACCAGTAAAAATCTCCTTGACGATCATGAAAATGAATTTTGAAGTCCCCGGCCAACTCAGTCAGACCAGGTTCCCCAGGCAAAGCAAATACCATGACTCCTTTCTTTGGTGCACTAAACCAATAATCTTCTGGCTGTGAATTACATGCGCACAAAACTTTGCATTGGTAAGGATGCTCCAGAGAGCTTCAAATGGCATGTTTTAAAAAGTATAGGTTGTGATCATATTGATTAGATAAAAGAACCAAACATACAGTGAGATCCTTGGTATGTGTATGCTTCTTTGTCGAGAAGAGAACACCTGCAGAGAAAGAAAGTCTTGAAGCTCATGATGATTATGTAGAGGCTGAAAGGCATGAATGTTTTAGTAGGACCATACAATGACTACATGTTCACCTGTTTGGAGCGCTACAGGGAAAATAATGCACATGAAAATTTAATTTGAAATGATGGCTCACGTCAATTATAACCTCATTAGATTGCTCTCTTAGCTGTTATCAGGACAACTCAAAAAGGGAAAAAAATGAGCCTGCAGTTAAAGACTATGATTTTGAAATTCCTACAAGTGCCTGCAGCTGAAAGTTTGGGCAGTAAAATCTCATACTCACGTCTATCCAAACGAGTTTATTTATGCATCAAAAGCATCTTATGCATGTATTGAGAAGCTCAAAATAACTAAACGAAGCACCAATCATCGATTAAACAAAAAACAATTGTCATACCGTTATGATCAGACACTGTAATGGAGGGCCTGATCCAATAAGGACAACGAAGAAGCCGGAATCCTCGAAGCATGCACCTGTATAATGATGGTCTCAGCACTAATATAAAACCAAAGATGCAATATAAACATTGCATTGCAAGAAGAATACCTGCGCCCAGGCTGGTTTTCACCATTGAAGTATGTTAAGGTGCGCTCAAAGTATTTGACATACCTCTGGAGAACATAACAAGAAAATATATGGTAATCAGATAAGATATAAACAGCTTGCCAAAGAATGAACCCAGAAAACACAACTCAAAGAAAACAGCTAGAAGTAAACTGCTCACAATTTGACTAGGTAGAACAAGCCCCTTTCCATCCACACATCTTTTCTGGTTGTAATAGTCCATCGACTCTTCAGCAGTGGGAAAGAACTGTAAAGGGATAATTACGTAATAAAAAGAACCAACCACTCCAAGAACTGTGTAGCTATATTAAATTCACTAGCATTTCTTCAAGAACAGTTCATTGGGTCGAACCTTCAAGTAAAGAAGAAGGCTAGAGATCATCAACCCTGTCCTTGCCATCCCAGCTTTACAGTGCACGACCACAACATTCTCAATATCCTCCTTCAGCCATGAGTAAGCACTTTGACAAAAAGATAGTATCAATTGAATCGGGGGGCAATTATGGTCATTGAATGGGAAACTAGCCACCTGAAGAAAAAGTTCGATATCAATTGTAAGGTTTCTCAATTTTATTTCTCATTGGTCCATTTTACAGTAAGTTTTAACAGGGTATATTTGCTGTTATGCACGCATGAGCTGGGAAACAGAGGATAACCGACTCTTCCTACAAATATCCTCTGCCAACAACTGGTTTTTATCATTGAGTGAATGACTCTTCCCCAACCTCTCCTAGTAGATTCCATTGGCAAAAAGTTTAACAAGAAATTAGTGGCTGATTTTCTTCTGATTTGTTCCACAGGTCCAGACAAACGGAAAGTCTAGATAGTAAGGTTATTAGGTTAGGAAACCTCTGAGATTATTTTTTATCAAAGCTACATGATAGCCACATAACACATAGCCATAGCTAACAACAATTCAAGGAATAAGCCCATCTGAAATATTAGAAGTAAACATATAGTGCGTTACCATAATAAATCACAGCATACCTTTCCTTCAAATAATGAAGCATCGTACAGTCTCTCGGAGCAAAGATTATATACTTTGTACTTGTCCTGCATAAAAGTCAATAATTTTAGGACCAAACTGTACAATGCATAGCAATAAGGCAAGGAAGAAACAATGTACACACACGCACATATATGACTTTAAATGCTCCGGCAATCTCAGACAACGAGGTTCATATTGAAGAAAAGGTGGATGTAATGGGAAAAAAGTATGGGTCAGAAACTTGATATTGACTAATAAAGTTGCTATATACAAAAGCAAATACAGATCATTGCCAAAGTAGGTATAGCGCAGAGAAGACTAAAGGCTAAGCCAATTATCATGTTCAAAGAATAGAGAACATATTAAAAGAAGAGGCAGGTATAGTCTCCCTCCACCAATATCAATCAAACTCAGTAAAACAGTATTTCAATGAGTTGCTTTGCCAACATGCACACCTTATTATTGGCTAAGATATATATCACAAATAGACTAACCTAAAACAAACTAGACCATGATTTTTTTTTCCTCAACTTATGATGTAAAGAACTACAAGTACACACACACACTATATGGGAGAAAATCAGAAAAGAAAAAAGATGCAGCGTGTGGCAGATTATAAATCAAATAATCAATAGACATGTCATTACCTTGTGATGCGTTTCAAAAAACTGAATCACTTCTTCCATGTGATTTCGATAGAATCCCTGTATCACAATTATAGAATTCTTAGGCTAAATATAAGAGGATAGCCAAATTCAACTATTGATTAGTTTAGCTACCTCAACATATCCAAAAAACCCAGAGCTCATGTCACCAGCAGGGAACCCCATAGCAATTATATTCTCAGTGATGTATGTCAAATCTAAGTCAAACCCTCCCTCCTGAAGTGCAGGTGCCCAGGTAAGTTTACAAATACTGAGATAGTCATAATATAAAAAACAAAAATTTTGGATATATCACATTGGAGGCACATCTGAATACTAAAGAAAAAAGTATAATCCCCACCAGGTATCTCCGTTTGTTTTGTGAAACAACATGCCGAGCCTTGACCTGTACAGCTTTCACAGCATTTTTAGATGTGTCAACTATGCCTTTTGTAATTGTTGCAAGAAAACCAGGTTGGGTTGTCGTCGAAGCTCCATCAGCATTACCATCTGCAATAGGAGATTTCGAAGGCGACTGCAATCCTAGCCCGCTAGTAAACCGAGAAAAAGTTGATTTCCCAGCATTCCCTGTAGGTGTTAACTCCTCTTGAGAGGCAGCAAAAGGCTGAGGAATTTTTAAATTTCTAGTCCACGATGACAGCTTCGACGGTGCATCTTCCGTAGAAGAATTATTTGGTCCTGCATCCGTTGCAAAAGGAGTCGGCGAGTCGGCAGAGACATTAGCCATTCCACCGATCCAGAGGTCTTGAAAAGATGATTAAAAGTTCAAGTATTCAAACTTCAAAATCCCAGCAAATGAAACACCAGTGTATAGTCCTCAAAAATTACAACTGCAAGCATACTGTATAAGTTCAGCTAATAAAAAGATTTAGTAAATGCTATTAAAAACATAACACTTCTTGTTCTTCCCGTCCTAAGTAACGAACAATCATGAATTACTAAATTCCATACTCATTTGACCTAATTCCTAAAAAAAATTATATAATTCCAGCAAAAAAAAGCATAAATCAACCATCGAAAACTCTAAACAGTTGAAAACCTAACACTGAAATGAAATGAAAACAACGATCGCATTCAAAAATTTAATTAAAAAGCTTAAATCTAAGTCAGTGATCTTACGTTGCAGAAACGGAAACTAAAGAAATTAGGGTTTCGAGATCTAATAATGGAAAGGAGAAAAGACCGTGAAACAGTGGCGTTTCCTTTATTGGGGGTGTTCGTTGGTTTTTTTTGCTTCAGTTCACGTGCTATCCGTGGTCAACGAATGTGAGCCGCTGATTTAATAGAAACTGTATTGAAGATCTTAATCGAACGGTAGGAAATTTCTATTTTTAGATTATATTGTTCGACTGATCCAATAGTGGGATAATCACTTGACGATGATACCAATGAGATGATGGATAAAAAAGAAAGGTTGTCAAAGATTTTCATCCGAATTAAAATTAAGGGTAATTTACAGAAAATGTCACTCAATTATTAGTAAATTTATGTTTTGGTCACTCAATTTCAAAAAATTACAAAATAATCATTGAATTATTAGAAAGCTTTCATTTTAAGTCTCTGAATTATTCAAATTTTTTTATTTAAGTCATTGGACTGATAAGTTTTTTTGTTTCTTAAGTCTGGTTAGTGAGGTTCAAGCAAAGATTCGACAATCGGTTTGGTGGATCGATATCAATTGACAAGTAAAAGAATATACTTTAGATCCAAGCTAATCAGATGGTTAGTGTCAAAGATTGGAGAAGAAAATTGTTTAAATTTTGATTCATAGGTTGGTGATCGATTCAACCCTTGTCTCTAGACAAGTACCCCCATTCAATTTCCAGTCCAATTGGTCGATCCAATTTTAAGAACATTAATTTTGATTGATGAAATAAATGTTTCGATCCCATCAAGTTGACCCACCAAGTGGTGAAGTTCAAAAATATAATTAATCGTTAGCGTCTTGATGTCAAGAAGAAAAAATTCGAGTATTATTCGTATTGCTAAACACTATAAAGGAAGATGAAAGAAAAAAATAAAAATAAAGAGAGAAAATAAAGGAATTAAAAATATTTTTTTAAGTTGACATTACAGTTTAGCATCTTGTTTGAACTTTTCTAAACAAAGATATAATATTTTCCATAGCAATCTTAACTCTTTCGCTCTGTGTAGTATTGAGGTCTTGAAAAAAAAAAAAGTTTAAATATTAATTTGTGGGTTAAGATTTTTTTTTTTTAAATAGACTAATGGTTTGACAATAGAGGTTTCATTTGTGACAAGAAAAGATAATTTTGATAATGTAAAGACCTGATTGATATAATATTATTAATTCGTAGATGTAATTAAAATATTTTAAAGTTTAAAATTCAGTTTAAAACTAGGGTTATAATTTGGGGATGTTCGGTGCAATTAATTAATTATTATTATTATTATTATTATTATTTAACCTTTTAGAATTAAAAGAGATTCAATGACAATGGCTGGAAAAAAAAGTAGAGAATGGTGAAAGGAAATCATTAAAAATAATCTGCAATATACATAAAAGACAATAAATCTGAAGGCATTGTGTGTGCTTTAGTTTAAACAAGACTACTACATGTAAATGAGTAAATGTTTTGTGATCTCCCTTCATTAATGACTTAGTTTTAGCTTTCACCTCCATGACCAAGGAGGAAACCCATTGCTTCTCAAGCACTGCCGCTAACCTTCATCCTGGTTCGTTGCTTGGTAATCGTAGCCGGACCTCGTTTCAATAGCTTTACTCCCAATGGACTGTCCTTGCTCTGCATCATACAACACAATTTAGGAATTATACATGTAAGCATTGGACATAGTAATGAAATTCCAATGCGGATTGTTAATTTACCAAGCGGCAAGTTCCGGCTGCGAGGTCACATACGGGATACTCATGAGGGCAACAACTGTAGTGATCATCACAGCAGGTTGCAGATTCCATTGGGCAACATCCCCAGCCAAAGCAGTATTTGCCATACTCATATAAGCAACAGCAAGTGCTTCCTGGAGGACATGAGTAGTACTCGCTGCAAACAGTTGGGGGTTTTACAGGAGAAGGGGGAGATGGAGCTGGTTTAGGCGGGTTTGGTCCTTTCTTGATGGGGTACGAGGCCATCATTGCAATACCACACTTGCCGGTTGATGTACCTGCAACGTTACGTTCCATCTTGATGTATCCATTCTCTCCCCAGTTAGGACCCCATGAATTCCTCACTAGAAAGTAATCTACACCACCTTCTGTGCCATATCCAACGGCGGCAACACCATGATCAAGGCTTGTTCCACATTCACCGGTAAACACACCCTGAATAGCGAACACAATGTCATATATCAAAGCCAAGGATCAAATCCTAACATCGAATGTTACCAAAAAACAGCTGCATAACTATCATTGATCCAAGTAAAAAGCCATAAAACTAGAGGATTCAACAATTTACCGATTGGTAGAGCTGGAAGGCCCTGCCACCAGCTTCAATTGCAACACTAACAGGCTGATGTGCAAGGGCCTTCTTCAAAGAATTCTCATCGTTTTCAGGGACATCTTCATATCCATCGATGGTAACGACACGAGCATTTTTCTACAAAGATGAAAAAAAAAGTTAAACACCATCATAATTCATAAAAGTTTCTCATTAAAATGATCCAAATCATCCCACTAACCCTGTTTATATCACATGTATTATCAGTAGCATGGTAAGGGTAATCTTCTTCAGTATCAATACCACCATTGTTAATAATAAACTCAAAAGCATGGTCCATTAAACCACCATTACAACCCTGGTTATACATATTATCACAGTCCACCAGTTCCTGCTCCGACAAAGAGATAAGGTCACCGGTCACGATCTTGTTTATCCCTTCCACAGCGGCCACAGTTGAAAATGCCCAGCAACTCCCTACATTCATACTCAAAGTCATACAAACAACCCACAAACAAACATTGTAAAAAGAAAAACATCAAAAACCATGTCTTTACCACATTGGCCTTGATCTTTTACAGCCATGACAGCTCCTTTTTGTCTCCAATCAACTGACTCGGGCAATCCATCACCAACCTTGTATGCATACCTATTACTCTTCTCTTTCCCCGCGAGTCTACGCAACCGGGTTTTCGGGTCAACCCTAGTACCCAAATACATAGCTTTATATTCCTCATTGGTCATATCCGCAAATCTGTTAAGACCCACCTTATACGTCCGATTAACCGAGTTATGTTCCACGATGAACTTGAGATTATCCTTAAAGATATCGAACCGTTTTGCTTTCTCTCCCAAGTCATTATAAGCTTTGCCATGTTTCGCCAACCATGTTTCGTACAACCTTCTTACTTGGGTATCGGTTGTTTGCCTCTGTGTTTGTTGGCTTGCATGGTTAAGGTCGTAATCGATAATAGACATGTCCAGAGCCGATGATAGGGTCACCAAAAACACGGTGAAGATGATAACATGGGTTGGGTTCTTGAGGAGAGACATGGTTTGGGATTTGGGAGGTTGTGTTTGAAGGGAGATGAAGATGAGGATGAAGATGATATGGGTATTTATAGGAGAAACAGCGTTGAAAGAGGAACTGAAACCTGTGTGGTGTTTGTATCTGTCACGATTTCAATATCGGAGGTCAATGGAGAGACCCGACTTACAAGGAGAGGCGTTCGTGGAGAAACCACTCTGTATGCATTTGGTCATCCAATTTTAGAATATTTTAATTTAATCCTCAAACTATTAATATAATTTCAATCAGATCATTCGGCCAATTTAGTCGTTTTTCTTAAAACAAATACAAGTTATCTTAAATATGCTTCAAGTCAAATTTGAACCCATATTTAATTACCAAATTGATGGCTAGGGTGATAAAAGGACCTAATTGATTTAAAATTGATACTTTGCTGATTCAATTGAAATTTTTTGAGCTTTAGAGATCAATTTAGAATTTGAGAAATAGTTTAAGGATGTTTGATGAATAAACCATATATCCATATGTGTATAATAGTTTAAATTATATTTTATTTAGATTCAATCTCATAAATTGATATCTTTAGTGATTCATTTAGACTCCTTTATATTTATTCACATGTTATATTAATTTAATATTTAATAATTTTATATTAAATAATATATTCTACATATAAAAATTAAATTAAAATTATGTAATTAAAAAACGGATAAGATCAAAATAAAAGTTATTTAAGTTATTTTGCATCAATTAATAATTTTTTAATAAAATTTTTATATTTTTATATCTATTTTACTATTCATAAAAATTAGTATTTTAGAAATTTGTAGCAGTAAGTATACTTTTTGTGTTTTAATTTTATCTGTTGCTCCAAAGTAGACTTTGATTATGGGTGAGGTCCCCTAATCCAACTCAAATGCTCACCTGAAAATGAGAGTGTTTAGATAAAAATATAATCTTGAAAAATAAGTTTAGAATAATAATTAGACACGTTTTTTAAATGGGTCGAGCGTTAAGTAAGAGTTTTTCAACTCAGTCTTGACCCGAATGAAATAACTATTTTTTAATAAAAAAATTATATTAATGTTTTGGCGTTATTTTTATTGTTTGGGATTATTTTTGTACGTTTTTACTATTGTTTCACTGTTCTTTTTAATATTATTTGAATATTGTAAAACTTATGTTTTATTGTTAATTTTGCTACTATTTTAGTTGCAATATCTTAGTATAATGAATTTTTAATATATTTTCAATTTGTTTGTTGTTTTAATATTTATTTTAATGTTTTAAGTGTTTTGATATATTATATATTTTAAAATTTGTTGTATACAATAAAATAATCTTAAAATTTTTAATATAGGTCGGGCCGGATTCGAGTTTAGCTTCTATAATTTAGATTAAGTTTAAATAAAATTTAAGTCTATTTTTCAATTCCAGTCCAAACCTAAATTTTTATTAAAATCCAATCCGAACTTGACCCGGCTCGAGCCATCATCATCTCTACTCCAAAATAGTTATTTCCCTGGCCTTTAACAACAACAAACATCACTTTCCATTTAATAAGATGACTTTCCTCTAGAATGAGATGTAAGCTCCAATCTCCTTGTTTTTTCTCCACTTCCACTTGAGATTGCATTTCGTAATGTATTACTAATTTTGAATTCGACTCAATTGATAATTAAAGTTGTTCGAGTTTAAATTCGATTTAATAATTACCAAATTGAATTTAAATTTTTTTCAATTTGAACTGAATAATTTACGTACACTTATATCTCATTAACACGTGTTGACGATGTAAACTCATATTGTTCATTAACTTCGCAACGGATGGGATTTGAGGATTAAATTGTTTAAATTATTTGAACAAATTTCCTGTTATCAAGATTTAAAGATTTTACGTATTCTCATCTTTAATCCATTTATCAAATCGTTGCAATATGTTGTATCCCAACCCATCTAACAAATCCTTCAAAACCAGTCTACGATGATGATCCATGCCTTCTTCAACAGCTCTATTTGCCATCTCCTTCAACACACCACCTTCTTTCATTAGCTTCATCACCGCCATGGCTATATCCTCTTTCATCTTCCATCCAATCAGACCATTCAACACCCGCTGCAACGCTTTCCATTGCGCTGAGCAGCCATATGTAATCATCGGCCCTCCGTAAGTGATACCTTACAGCTTTGAGTTCAACCCTAGGTGAGTCATAAAGATCAACCGAGTCGGGTTAATTATTCCTTTCAGTCAAGCCATCTTAAGCACTCATTTGCATCAATGGAGCTGGTTCCATTTCCTCTTTGACCTTTATCCTTGTTGCAGAGAGATAAGGCACTGTTGAAGTATTTATTTCAAGGGGTTGTTGAAGCAAAATCCAAGAGCCATGATCATTATTCTCACACGAGCACTTTGAACTTTTTTTTGGATCCAAATTAGGTCTTAAACTTGACAATTATTCTCAGTTTGAATTAGGTAATTGTTCCCTCGTTGGGACTTGACTTTTTTTTAATCCAAATTAATTCCTAAACTTGGCAAAATTTTTTATATTGAGATTTGAACTTTACGGTTTTTAAAGATATATTAATGTCTCAATGTGAGAAAAGTTACCAAGTTTAGACTCCAAAAAACTATTTAATCTTTTGTGTTAATCTTATGATTGGATTGAGATAAAATAAATACTTTCCCTTGTTTGGATATAACGATGGCAAAAAAAAAAAACGTGAAACTGATGAGTTTTGGTACTCAATCGATTAAAGTTAGATTTTTTTTTTTTTAAAAAATCATATTCGATACGAATGGGATTGAAGTGAAAAAAATAGTTGGGCTTGGGTTTGGGATAGACCCACCTTACCTCGAAACATTTACAAAATTTTCCATTGCATATATTATATTTACATATAATTTCTTGGGTGAATTTCTTAAATATGTCGTTTTTAGGGAAAATTATGAGATTAGATTTTTATTAAAAAATTTATCGAAATAGGTCAATTTTAGAGGGAAAGTGTGAAAACGTGTGTAGCTGTATGCGTTTTCAACGGATTTTACAAGAAAAAGCTTCAAAGTAAATGTGTTTTTAGCTTTGATCAAATGGTTAAATATTAGTGTTTTTATCTTTGAGTTCTAAGTTTAATTCTTTTTTTACTCACATTTATATTTTTTATTTCATATTACTTCAAACTTTTTATTTCTAATTAATATTTTTAATAAATCTTTTTATTATATGATTAATAATTTAATTTGGTACCTATATTTTTTATTCACTTTCGTATCTCAAACTAATTAATTATAATAAAAAAATAAATTTAAAACAGAATCCACATATTTACATAATATAAAAAGATTTTAGTGGAGGGAAAGGGGCCTTTGCCTCCCAAACCTTTTTGTAAAATTTCATTTTTTTTCTTGAAATTTTTATTTCTTTTTATGAATTCTTATTACGCATTTATTTAGAATTTTAATCACGTTATTTTCGAAATTCACATTAATTTCACGAAAATTTTAAAAATTTTATTTAGACCCTCAATTTTTATAGAGTGAAATTCAGACACGAAGTTTCAAAATTATTACAGTAACAGATTGCTTTGATGGCTATGTTTAAAGTTGGGTTATACAATTAGAAGAATAGTGATTGAATGGGATAAAGGTTGCTTAAGTATATCAATTTTCCTTTTGCCTTGAACACGTTTTTGCTTTTATAACTTTAAAGTTTAAAATAATGTTTACTTTTTTTCGTGATGTTTTAATGGGGCCAAAATATTATATAGTTTTTTGGATTAAATATATTATTAGTCACAAAATTATTGATAAGTTTTCATTTTGATCAATTAATAAAAAAGTTATAATTTGATCACTAAATTATTCAAAATTTTTATTCAAATCACTGGACTGTTAAGTTTTTTTTTAAAATCCACCTATTATCTCCAAGTGACGATTCGACAATCCAAGTTATGACGACCATTGTCGAAGAAAAAAACTATGTGAATTTTAGTTTCTAGATTCTTGATGTCCAAAGTTATTTTATGAGAAAATTGAACTATAAAAGAGAATGAGAAAGAGAGTTTTTAAAGAAAATCAGATAGCATCGATTTTAACAACTTAGTAACTTAAATGAAAACTTTTGAATAATTCAGTGATTAAATTGTAACTTTTTTATTTAAACGATCAAAACAAAAATTTACTTATAGTTCAGTGACTAATGATACAGTTTACCCTAATTTTTTTTTTTTTTTGAAATTAATCATTTAAAATAACAAATTAAACAACTAATTATTAAAGGAACCCTTTGTGTTATATATATGGGATAAAAGAAAAAGAACCCTTTGGTATTGTTTGTGATTATGATTACAATGATGATTGAATCTGCAGGAAGTCAGGAAATTGTTTTAGAAATCGAAATTAAATTATAATTTTTATTATGATAAAAATATAATTTTATTATTTTAATAGTTTATATTCTTATAATTTTAAAAAATTAAATCTAATTTTTGTTATTTTCAAAAGAGATTAAAGTATAATTTTAATTTTTTAATTTAAAATTTTAAAAAACTTAAATAAAAAGATTTTCATTTTAAAAAAGACCGACGCTGTCCACCCCTAAATACACTCCTAGATAAAGTCAATTGACTTAATCCCATAAAGGAAGCTTGCTATCTTTACATTCATTTAGCAAAGAGAACATATCATAATTTTCAATAATTATTGTTATCATGTGTAAAGTTCTTATTTTAAATAGGGTCTTTTAATAGTCCTTGGGCCTATTTAACATTTTATCCTTGTAAAGTTTAATAGTTATTATACTCTTTGTATAATTGAGATTGATTTTTTTTTTTTAATTTAAAAAAGTAAGTTTAATTGTTTATATGGATAAAATTTTCGTATTAAATTTATGTTCATTATAATATCATATTTTTAATTACATGGTCATCAAGTGGTTTTTTTTTAAAAACAACACAAAAATAAATTTAATAAAAAAAAAGTTTAATGATGTTAATAATTGGAATGAATTTTTAAATTCAAAAAATACTCAATTTAAAATGTACGAAAAGTGTAAGGACTTAAAACATATTTTAATATTTGTATTAGACATATCGAAGACGAAAATAAATGAGCAATATTGTAAGAACTAGATCAGAAATCAAATCGATTAAACTACTAAACATAAACATACATTTTATAAAGTATAATAGCAAAATCAAATATTTAAATTGGTTTAAATTTAATTCAAATAGTTTTTACATGATTCAATTGGTTTCACGAGTTAATTACCTAAAAATGTTTATTTTTAATCATAATTATTCGATTAGACCGATTTTTGCGGAATTTATTGGATTAGATCGATTTTGGGAAAACGGATCCAGCTCGACGCGTTTTCAATGGATACGACAAGAAAATGCTTCCAATTGGATGCGCTTTCAACTTTGGCTTAATGATTAAATATTAGTGTTTTTATCATTCCTCTCTTACTTAACTATCTAACCATTTAATAAAAGAACTAAAATGTTAAAAAAATACTAAATAAAAAATTAAAAAAACTTTTAGAAGAAGAATCAAACTCGAAACTCAAGAATATAATTGCAACCATCTAACCAAATAATTAATATGTTAAAAAAATAATTAAAATTTTAAAAAGCTTGAAGCAACATGAAATAAAAAATATAAATGTTAGTAGGAGAGAAACCGAACCCGAGACTTAAGGATAAAAGCACTAACATTTAACTATCTAGTTAAAGTTGGAAGCGCATCTAATTGGAAGCGTTTTCCTGTCATATCCACTGAAAACACATCCAACTAAACACGTTTTCACAAAATCTGCTTAATCTAATATTGCAACTGATATGTCAGCCAATTTATTCCTCACTTAATTCTCCCTTGTGCAACTAATAAATTAAAAAAAACAAACAAAAAAACGAAAAAACAGCCTAGTCAGATCGGTCCCATTGGAGACAAGTTAGGGGAATGTGGAAGCTGGGATGGGGCTAAGTAAGAATGAACGTTACATAATATTGCAACGGCTTTGTCAGCCAATTTATTCCTCACTTAATTCTCCCTTGTGCGCTGTTTTTTTTTTTTCCTTCACTAACATGTTCTTCAAGCTTGACCTTTCTTAGTTATGGTCTCCTCCTTCTCTTTCTTATTAATCAATCTGCCCCCTGCTTTTTTAAACACCCTCTCCAAGATCTCGTGATCACACAAAAAGATGCGTACCCTTTTCTTGTCATCTTCGTTTTTGTTGTTTGCAGTCATTTTTCATCCATTCTTTGTTCACCATGTGGCTAGTGATCATGCTCCAGTGATCAGTGGAAACAGGGAGACGTTGGAATTAACCCACGGCGGCGGTGGTGGTGAGAAAGTTCTTGTCCCTGAAACTTACAATGACAACTGTCCTCCCCCACCTCCTAAACCTGAGTGTCCACTTCCACCCCCGCCTCCCCCTCCTGTACCAAAATGTACACCTCCCCCACCTCCTCCGCCTCCGCCTCCTGTACCAAAATGTACATTTCCTCCACCGCCGCCTCCCCCACCCCCACCCCCACCCCCCCCCACCGCCACCGCCGCCTCCCCCACCCCCACCCCCACCGCCGCCTCCCCCTCCCCCACCCCCACCGCCACCGCCGCCTCCCCCTTCTGTACCAAAATGTACACCTCCCCCACCTCCTCCGCCTCCGCCTCCTGTACCAAAATGTACATTTCCTCCACCGCCGCCTCCCCCACCCCCACCTCCACCGCCACCGCCTCCCCCACCCCCACCACCTCCACCTCCATGTAAGTTCAAGACAAAAAGCGGCTGCTTCAAAAACCGGCGGCTAGCGAAAGCCCACGACGTGATCCAAACATTCAAGAGCAAAATCCGAGTGGATGACAACAGCAAAAAATTCACAGAGACATGGCGAGGCACCGACGTCTGCAAATACGAAGGCTTCAAGTGCGATACCCGTCCCGACGTGAACGAAACAGCCGTTGCTTCCGTCGATTTCAACGGTGCTAAATTTGCGGGGCCGAACGGTTCTCTTCCCCTCGATGGCTTCATCGACAAGTTAGACGACATAGCTATTTTCCATGCCAATTCAAACAACTTCACCGGCACCGTCCCATACGGTGTCTCCAAAATCAAATATTTGTACGAGCTCGATTTAAGCAACAATCAGTTGTTCGGTGATTTCCCGACGAACGTCCTTAATGCCACCAACTTAACCTTTTTGGACTTACGGTTCAATTCCATTAAAGGTCTGGTTCCACAACAAGTTTTCAACTTAGACCTCGATGTTCTCTTCATCAACAACAATGATTTCGATCAAAGACTCCCCGAGAATCTCGGTGACACGCCGGTTTTATACCTCACTTTTGCAAACAACAAGTTCACCGGTCCGATTCCGACAAGCATCGGCAAAGCATCCAACTTGCTCGAAGTGCTTTTCCTTAACAACAAACTTACTGGGTGCTTACCATTTGAGGTCGGCAACTTGAGTCAAGCCACCGTGTTCGACGTCGGGTCGAATAAGTTAACTGGTCCCATACCATACTCGTTTGGGTGTTTAAAAAAGATCGAGCTTCTCAACTTGGCCGCCAATGAATTCTACGGCGAAGTACCGGAAATCGTTTGTCAACTCAAAAATCTACAAAATTTGTCATTATCATACAACTATTTCACTCAGGTTGGCCCAGCTTGTAGGGACTTGATAATGAAGAAGAAACTTAATGTGAAAAAGAACTGCATTCTGGACTTGCCGTTTCAAAGATCAGAAGCCGAATGCACTGCATTTTTCTCGAGAAAATTGCATTGCGATAGGAAAGATTCTTTTAAATGGGTTCCTTGCATGAAAGGTTGGTATGATAAATTTAAGTATTCTAGCCCAGAATCAACAACGAGTTCTTCACCACCATCTGTGAGAACTTACAGCACCCTTATCCCACATCGGTTGTGACTTTCATGCTTTTAGATCATATATAAAACATAAAGCAACGATATTATTATCAGATTGTGGCTTGTAATCTTATGTTGTATGTTCTTTGTATTATTTATTAAAATAAAGTGTGTCTTTAATATGTCATTTTCTTATCCTTCTTTTAATTCTAGCAAAGTAAATAAAGGAAAAGTAGTTTGAAATCATGACATAATTTTAAGGAAATTTCCTCTCTTTTTTTCGTAGGGTTGAAATGTGTTACAGTGTATGAAATAATTGACTGATTAATTAAAAATTCATAAAAAAAAAAAAATGTAAAACCGGTTTTCTGATTTTTTATCCAAGTTTATATTTAACGATTCATTAAAAAATCGATTCAATAATTTGTTTGAATTAAAATATTAACTAATTTCTGATTTAACCGATCATTCCTAACGATCCGATTCCGGTGACTTCACGGAGAGTAAACAAAGGGAGGGACCCATCGCAAATGCCGACAGTAAGCAAGGTCCACCATGGGCACCCATGCCACTGCCAACTGCCAAGTACTTTGCTTGGTGCATGAGTCCAATGCAGAATCTTCTTCTTTGGGCCCTAATTGTTGGATATATTGAGGCCTGACTTAGGGCCCATTTAAATAAACGATGTGGTTATTTACGATTAGTGTAAAAATAAAAATGATGATAAAATTAGATACAATAACGATACTGTGATATGAGACAAAAAAAAAAATGAAATACAACACACTGAGAATAAACACCTATCTAAAAAGGCCCTAACTAATTTTAAAAGGTTCGATCCGATTCAAATAAAATATAAAAAAATAATTAAAATATGATACAAAATAAAATAAAAAATAACATCAACATGATATAAGTCTAATAATATATTAAATTTATATATATGCATTGCTCTCGTATCAAAATTTATATAAATTTAGGCAGTTTATGAATATGCAGGGAAAGATGTTAGTGTATAAACAAGTTAAATTGTAATTTTCTCGTTATACTAATCAATAATTTATAATATTTGAAGGGATCAAATGATATATTTACCATTTCTGAAGAGACCAAAGCTATTGCATGCCACTATTACTACTCATGCATGGCATAAACTAGTTGAATGTCGGTTTTGTGGAACTGTGTCAAAAACAAAAGATCATATATTCTGTTCATCCTGATTAAAGTTTAACCGATTAAATCGAAAATTAATGATACAACCAATTAATTTCTTGTAACATTCATGTAAACACAATGGAGTATGTTGCAATCTTTGGGAAGAATCTTTGAGTGGAGAAATTATTTTATGAATCCTTTCAATCATATTATTTATGGTCTCGTTTTCATTATTTAATGACATTTTAGTAATTTTTATGTTATTGGCACATAATTTTAACATTTTTTTTATTCCGAACCTCAAATTCAAAACTCAAAACTTAAACCTTGTACGTTGAACTTGAACCCCGAAGGAGTTCGAGTTTGAGATTTAGGATTCAAGGTTCTAAGTTCGAGATTCAGAATAAAAAATATTACCAAAATATGTGTCAATAACATGAAAAAAATTACTAAAATTTTATTAAATAGTTAAAAAAAAAAAACCATAAATAATGTGTTAAGAGAAATTTTCATAAAATAATTAATCGGGTGGTGAATATTGGGCAATCAATCTCTCTCAAGGAAAGGCACTATCTTCGGCGTAATTTGTGCAATTTCACTTTTATAGTCAAAACATTGTTTTGTTTATTCAAAAATTATATAAAAATAATAATTTATATATGATTATGAAAGGGATAAAGGTATCATAGAAACCATGGTTGTAACCGGACCCGGTTGGTAGGGAGATCGACTCTTTTAAAAAAAAATTTTTTCATAGTAAAGATAAATTTACATTTTGATATTTTAAAAATGATAAATTTTTGATTTAATTCTTTAACAATTATAAAGATATAGGGTATTCAAATGGTGAAATTACTTTTTTACCATCATAAAATTTAAAATTTAATTTCGGTACCGCCTAAAAGAAATTTCTGCATTGGCCCTGATAGAAACCCTTATACTAAGAGTTAGATTGTATTTTACTTTTTTTACTAAAAAAAAAAAGGTAAATTAATCACTGTACATCAGATTAAATAGCAAATTAATCTCTTTTGTTAAAAATTCATTCATTTTTATTGTTAAAAAATGGCATGACTAACAAAATAACTAGAAAACTACGTATGACGTGTTAAGTGTATATCATGCTGACATACATATACAAGTTTTTAATAATAGAAATAAATTAAAATTTTAATAAAAAAACTCGTTTATTCTTTAATCTAAAGTACGAAAACTAATATATTTATTATTTAGCATAGAGAACAAAATACAATCCGATTTCATACATAAACTTTCATGTTACTTTTATCAGGATAAAAAAAACGCAAATAGGGTGAATAAATTATTTTATTTCTAATTCCAATTCTATTTACTTTTTCTTTATTATTTTCATTTTTCATTAAGTTTCCAATTTTTAGCCCATGACCTGCATCTCCCTCTCGGCCCAGTTATTCAAATTCATAATTTTATAACCCAATAAAACTTATAAGTTAGTAGTTTCTGAAAAATATTTCTAAAACACATATATTTTTTGAATTTGAAAATTTTATAATCGAATAAAACTTAAACGAGCTCGAATTTAAAAAAAATTTAAAACTAAATTTATATTCGACCTGACTTAATTAGAAGTGTTCATAGGTCAAGTTGATCAAGTTCGAATCGAGCCTAAGCATGATATTAACATATTTTATATTTGTTTAAGTCCGGTCCAACTTAAAATCTGAACTTAAAATTTTATCCAAATCCTCCCATATTTGTAAAAGACTAAACCAATTCCATTTTAGGCCTGTCCATAATTTTTTTTAAAAATATTTATTTTATTTTATTTTAATATTTACATTAGAGTAATATTATATATTTAGTATAATTTTATTTTTTCAATGTGATCTAAATTACATAGTATATAAAAATAACATAATATAAAGTATTATAAACTTAAAACGGGTCGTGAATGTTCAAACCCCAACCTCGACCCATATTTTAAACTGGCCTAATTTTTTTACTCAAACTTATTTTTCGGATTTAATATTCTTATTAAACCCTTTCAAATTTCGAACAAACCTTTAAACCTGAACTAATAGATCAACCCATGAACAAGTCTAAACCCAACCCATATCCGAGACTCGGAAAGACAAATGGGAGGTAACTATTTAAAAGTGAGAACATTAACATTTATGTAGTTGAATGCTGGTTCGGCTTCAACTTTGTCTCTCCATAGATATCTTAGAAATATATTTGGTTGTCGCATGTGAACCTAATAAATTTGAACAAAAAGAAGAGTTTCGGTTATTAGGGTTTCAAGCCCTTGGGATATTTTATTTATTACATATTAATATCTATGGGATCAAGTGATAATGATTTCGATATTTTTTTCAGTAATGTTTTGGATTTAATTTTCGCAAATGGAGAAAATAATATAAGGAGAACTTATCTCCTATTTAAAAAATTAACTCATTTTGACCTCAAATTAACTTTCGAATATGCTCCTTTTAAAAGTTGTAAAGATTTATGCTATTAAAATGGTAAAATTGTATTTTTGCAATTAATTCCGACCTCTGAAAAAATTTTGTTTCACCCCTAGGGATACGGCTATAATATGGTATAAAAATGGGTAAAAGTAGCATGGAAGTCTCCGTATTAGGAGTTAGATTCTATTTTGTCCCATTTACTCAAAAAATGGTAAATTAGTCATTGTACATTAGGTCAAAGAGCAAATCAATCTATTTGTTAAAAATTTTATTCACTTCTATCGTTAAAAATTGGTCCATGTATGTCAACATCAAGTAGACGTGGCACGCCATGTACATATATCTAGTTATTTAATCAACTACGTCGGTTTTTACAGTAGAAATAGATGAAAATTTTAACAAAAATATGATCAATTTGCTCTTTAAACTAATAGGGACTGTTTTACACATTTTCTAAATAAAGGAAGTAAAATTCAATTTAATTCCTAATACAAGGACTCTCATGATATTTTCACCACTAATACTACTAATTTTTCTCCTTCATTGAACATCGAATCTTATTAGGACTTTGAAATTCCGGCAAAAGAAACAACTATTATTGGAGCACTAATGTTCCCTTTAATGGTGGACTTTGCACATTATCAATTTGCACCCCTCACTGCTATTAACGAGATTAGGGTTGAAGGACTTGTTTTAGTATGTATTGTTAATTACCAATAGCTTTCTCAACTCATCAATAAGAAAATAATACATTTCAGCGCACTCGAATCCACGTCTTCCTACATTGTTAACAGTATTCATATCAATCAAATTAACACTTAATCGATTTAGTAGTTCAATTATTTTTGTTTATTTTCGGATCATTTGTGGGAAAGAAACAGCAAACATGAAGCTGCCATAATAGGCCCACCTTTATTTTTTTCTTGTGACCAAATTTAAGTCCCAACTATTTTTGGAAGACCTTGCATTAAATATACAAATATCATGACTTTGTACATGATGGGGTGAAGCCTAATATTGTTAATTTTTCTCTATTTCTTTCAAACTTTTAAAATTTATAAGATTATAAATTAGTATATAGTAAATTTGTCCTTTTATCGCGTCAAAAATAATAAAATTTTAATTTGATCTTTTAAAAGATTATAAAAATATAAATTAGTAAAATAAAATTGGTCTCGGATAATTTTTTTTTGCCTCGGGATCACATGTCACCAGCACAACAAGTCATAGATGGTTAACAAAAATGAAACAGACCAAGATAAAAAGGATTGAGAGAGACAAGGCGTCAACATTGCCCCAAACAACGAACGACCACTATGATTCTAGACCTATAGCTTTTACCATCACCGCCAAGGATTTGCAAGGAAAGCCCCCATTTGAGGCTGTAGGAGGACTGGGATGATTCCAGACCACCCAACCATGAAAGCCTTTACGCATTGCTCCATGAACTCAGGGCACTAAGATGCAAGAGGCCAAATGATCACAATGAGAGGAGTCTCACTCCTTCCTAGAAAAGAGGGATATCAGGATCATCTTCCACTAAGAGGAACTATCGGCATGAATGACGGCCCTTAGAACCACACAAAAAGTAACATAAAAAAGCCAAAGCAAAAAAGAAGAGAAGTGCGTGAGAAAAAGAGGTGGTGGGGGAGCGCACGGTGGCTGAAACAATGAACGCCCATCGGAGCAGAGGTGATTACCATACCCTATTCTCACCATCACTGTTATTTTCAATCTCACAAAAACCACCCTAAATTAATTTTCAACTAATGAAACTCGTTGCGGTGTTTGCCATTATCAATCCATTATCCGACTTAGACCAATCGGATTCTCTTTATTTTAGTAGCAGTAGCTCGTACAGTTCGCTTATATGAGTTCTGACATGGTACAATCCGTCCATATGAGTTCGCATCGTCATGCAAGCGAACCCATACTTAAGGGCATGTGTTGATCCCAAAATAAGATACATGTTGACATACATAAAGACTTGCTTAACACATCACATCTAAAAATCGCATCATGTAAAAGAAGAAAATTGACCTCCAAAAAAAAAAGATGTACAAAAACACTCAACAAAACTTTGTATTAGTCCAAAAATAAACTCATGCTAAAACCCTATATCAAGGCCTAATACTTTAAACCCAGGCTATGCTCACGAGCCCTAATCATAGGCTGGCGTATCACTATCGTGGAGCAAATAGATTGAACCATCCACTTCTTCATTTAATTTGTAGGTAAATGTACCACTAAATTTTATATTTTAACTGCACTATGTGTACATTGACTAGATTTCCATTTACAATTTTTCCAGAACACCCAAAGTTTAAATTATTAGTCATTTAATTTCAATGAGTTATAAAAAAGGTAAATGGATTATTCGAAAGTTTGTATTCAAGTCATTAAACTATTAAAAAAAATTTTAAGCTCGACTCGTGAGCTCCAAGCGATGATTCAATGATTAGTACCCATCAACGAGTAAAAGAGTATATCTTAAATCCAAGTCGATCTAACAGTCAGTATCAGAGATCAAAGAATAAAGTTGTTTGAATATTGATACGCAAATTCGTAACGTTCAAAGTTGTTTCATGGGAAAAATAAACTGCAAAAAAGAAGATTGAGAGACAATCGAACAGAGAAAATCATATAGCAACGATTCTAATAATCTAATGACTTAAATAAAAAATTTTGAATGACTTAATAATCATTTTATAACTTTTTAAAATTGAGATACCAATACATTAAACATAGACTACACCCACCCTTAAAAACCCAAGCTTTAAATAGATTGAAGATCTCAAAATCACGAGACATTAACCAAAATTTCACCTACCAAAACCAATGTGAACCATATAAACTTAAAATGAACCATCTTCCATATCCACTGCCACTAAGAGAACCCATATGAATACATTTTCATTTCGACAATGATACCCAACAACCACACTAACCCCATTATGCCATATTATATATATATACCCAATTGCAAAGATTTTTGTTTCACTTTTAATCAAATGGAAAATTTAACTTACAATACCATTTCCTTTCTTTTCCTTTACTCTTTCGTCTCCGTTTTATGCCAAAATGGTTCCGATATCAGCCCGATAAGTTCGCCGTCACCATTTGGTGTCTCGGCTAAACAGTTAATCTTTAAAGACCGGAGACTGGCCGTTGTTTACCCTATAATCCAAGGATTCAAGGCAACCATCACCGAAGATCCACTTAACCGGACTGGAAATTGGGTTGGAGGTGACATATGTAACTACACGGGCTTTTACTGTGATAACCCGCCTGATAACTTGTCCGCCATTGCCCTCGCCGGCATTGACTTCAATGGTTTCTCGTTAGGTGCACCGACTCTCGAAGGTTTCATCGATAAGTTGCCGGACCTTGCTATCTTCCATGCAAACTCCAACAAGTTCGGGGGTTTCGTACCCGACGTCTCGCAACTCAAGTACTTTTATGAGTTGGACTTAAGCAACAATGTGTTCGCCGGTACATTTCCGATGACGGTCATTGGCGTAAAAGATTTGTCGTTTCTAGACATCCGTTTTAATCTATTCTCCGGTTCGGTCCCTCCCGAGATTTTCAAACAAGCACTCGAAGTACTCTTCATTAACAACAATGATTTCACCGCCAAACTACCGGAAAACTTCGGTACAACACCGGTTCGTTACCTCACTTTGGCTAACAACAAGTTAACCGGTTCGATCCCACGAAGTATCGGCAACCTCAATATGACATTGATCGAAGTATTACTGTTGAACAACAAGTTAACAGGTTGTCTTCCTTACGAAGTAGGGTTTTTAAAAGAACTCAAGCTCTTTGACGTTGAAGACAACCTTTTAACAGGTCCATTGCCATGTTCGCTGTCCTGTTTGGACAAGATCGAGCTGCTCAACTTGGCTAATAACCTGTTTTACTGGGAAGTGCCTGAACAACTGTGTGGGCTTGTCAACTTGGAGAATTTGACGTTGTCGGGTAATTATTTCACTAAAGTTGGTCCTGCTTGCAGAAAGCTGATAAAAAATGGTGTTCTTGACATGAGACAGAACTGTGTCCCTGATCTTCCCGACCAAAGATCGTTGCTTGAATGTACAGAGTTCTACTTGAAGTACATTAGGTTTTGCCCCTACCCTGAGAAGTATAAAATCATACCCTGCAAGGATGATTACCACCATCATTGGGAAGGGTCCAAAGCCAAGACCAAGAAAGCACCTGTTACTTACAAGACTCTTTCAAGACACAAGTTTTAAGGTTTATGTTTATGTTTTTCTTTCTTTTCTTTTTACTAATATTTGATGCACTGTTAGTGCATATTTCTTATTTATTATTAGTGAAACCCACACTTTATTATTAGTAAAATAAAAAATAGTGGAGGATTTGACTACATTGTGTATATATGTTAGTTCTTTTTTAATTGGTTAAATAGATTTTTTTTTATTTTTAAGATTCAAGAAAATAAGTCGATTTTGGATAGAGCATGTGAAAGTACGTTCAATCGGATGAGTTTCTATTGACATGTAAAAAAAAATACACTCAATTGGCTGTGTTTTTTTTTTTTTTAATTTTCAAAAAACACTTTCAACTGGTCGCACTTTCCTAACATATCAACAAAAGCTTGTCCAACTGGACGTGCTTTTCTACTAACTGTGCAAAAAGCACGCCCAGCTGGAATTACTTTTCATACTCTCTCCAAAATCTTTTTATTTCCCTAAATCTTACAAAAAATGTCTATTTGACCAATTAAAGAAAAAAATCGACATATATGACTAATTTAACCGAAAGATTTATAAATAAATACTAACAACTTTATTTAAATATAAACCTAAAACCTTAAACTCAAAATAAAAAAGATGGTATAAATTTTAAACCCTAAACTCAAACTCAAACTCAAACCTTAAATTTGAAAATCATTATCAACCCTAAATCCAAAACCAAGAAAAAACTAATTAATTTTAAATGATGTTTAAATAAAATTATTACCGTATTTATTTATAAATTATCCGCTATTTTTTTTATTTAATGATGATATGTGGTGTTGTTATTTACTAATAGTACATGAAATTTATATATTGAGAATGCATCAAATTATTACTATAATGCTTCAACAAAAATATTTATATTTAATGTGGCATTGGTGAATTTATTCACCTCAAATTTATTAAAAATAAATGCGTGTAATTTTATTTTAAGTGACGTATTATCATCTGATATAATTATCGTATTTGTATGATGTAACGGATTTTGGTTATTGAAATCACTATAGAAGTTGCTTTGGCTTTTTATATATTATCCACTTTTGTATATGGTAGTATATGTCATTATCATCCTTTTGAAATGAAATAATGCATTATGCAATTGTTTATGGGAGCATTTGTATGTAATTTGAAAATAGATTAAGGAGTTATATTTAATTAATTAAAAGATTTTTTTAACATTAATTTTATTATAAGTTTTTACCATGTTTACATCCTTTTATATTGGCAACAGACCGATGCTAATCGAACTACTTCATATATTTATTTGTTAAGATTTTTAAAAAAGAATTTTTTTTGAACAATTTTATTATAGATTCTGATCACATCTGTTCTTTTTATACAATGCTTAGAACTATCTATAACCCTTCCCCAACCCATAAATAAGAGGATACGCACGAACCCACACCTTCCTGCATTAACAACAATGTTCATGTTAATCGAATTAAGACAGAATCGATAAATTTAAAAAAAAAATTAAATTAAACTGTTTATTTTTCCATTTATCTACCTCTTTAAACATTTTATATGAAAGAAAATGTATTGGCGATGACTAGAAAAACATCATGATTGAGTTTTATTGAAGGTTCAAATATTGACCTACTTTTTATTTTTTGAAAAGATCAATTTACTTATTATTAATTCGGTTAATTTATGTAATCATTTTTAAAATACGACAATTAATAGAGTCCGAGTTTAGAGGTTAACAAATGTTAAAAATTCATAAACTTTGTTGTGTTGTTATAAAACAATGATCATAAGGATTGAATATTCACCCACATTTAAATAAAAGTGTTGTCAACTTGGATTATAATGTTGTTCTCCACTAATGTGGGGGAATAGTGGTTGCTGAGGTAATCAACGAATCATGATATCTTCATTTTTATGTTAAAGTATTTTTCGTGTTTGTTTTATGAATTATAAAAATAAAAAATAAAATTTATGATTTTTTTTAATATTCGAATTTAAATTCTTTTATAAAAATATACTGTGTTGTACTATTACTCATCGAAAAAGGATGATAAGAAATGGGCAAATTGCTTTATTTTTAAATGACCTAACAAACAAGTAAAACCAACCCTAGTATAGGACTCGAGGTGGAGTCCACGACGAAAAATGGCAATCCCGTTGTCTAAGGCCACAAAATTTTATGCTCCAATCCTACTAGCTTTTGTCCTCCCAAGGTCCTACTTGTATTCCGTTTAGGATGTTGTTGGAACTCGATTAATCAGTTAATTCGATTGGTTAGATGGGAATTCGATCGATTCATCTGTTTTTCAAAGAAAGAAGTTGAATCGGTGAACTTGTGAATCGGGCTAAAAAATCAATTAAATTTGTTTTATTAATTTATAATGTTGCGAATCAAACATGGATTTTGACCATACATGTTCTTTTTAACAAAATGGTTAAGATTACCCATAGTTTCTCCCAAATTCATAAATAGAAAGATAATACGCTTAAGCGCACTTAATCCCATGTCCTTTTGCATTGCCAACAATATCCATTCCAATCGAACTAAGACTCGATCGACTCGACAAATCCAATGTTAACTCTTATATAAATATGTGTATCAATTATGTTAGGGATCAAATCATATTATACATTATACATTAACTTTCATTCATTATACCAACGTTTATTAGACTGGAAAATGTTTTAGGCTCCGTAAGTAGAGGAAACAGCCCAGAAAGAGCTTTGTTCCCGTTTAGAAATTCAATTAGAGGTGTGTATGTGACGGTTCGAACTTCGGTATAATATTAATATATTTGATGTTTATTTAAATTTAACTTTACTCAAAATATATGAGTCCAAAATTGTATCCAAATTCATTTTAAATTCATCTATATCATTTTTTTTTTATTTTTAAAAATATTTATATAATTTTAATTCAATATTTAATAATTTAAAATATTTTTATTTTATTATATTTTTATAAATAGGTAATTTAACATTTTTAGAAGGTTTACATCATATTATTATTTATCACTATATATATTTAATTTTTATGTGCTAGAAATTATTTAATATATAAAAATAACATAATATAATATAATATAATATAATATAATACAAACTTAAAAAACAACCCAAGCTCGAGCCTTGAATGTTTGAACTCTAATCCAACTCATATTTTGAAAAAAATTCATTTTTTCCCAAACCCATTTTCTAAAATTAATATTTTTGCTTAAACTCTCTTAAATTTAAAACGATGTTAGATAAATAACATGACATATAAACCGTTGTAGATGCAATCCTATTAAAAAAGAACTTTCGTCTACTGTATAATTAATTGAGGACCTCCGTAATTCCAAATCTACCAAACTCCTAGACGCCCTCAAAGATCAGTATCTAGATTCAGACTGCTGTGAATAATGATCAAAGGAACTTGATTGCGTACTCACAGGGCAAGGGGGGACCTACGCACCATGGTCCAACCTTTGATTAAAATAAAACCAGGAGATGAGAAGGTGACAAGTAGAGGAAGGAACATAGAAACCCCGTCGGCAATAAATTCCCAGGCACCAAACCACACATCAATTTACTTTACACGTACTCTCTCGAAGTCGTCTCAACGGCCTGTTTTATGTGACATATCCTTTGTACCTCCTCCCATCGGTGTATGTGTTGGTAATGTGAAGTGAGAAATCCCACATTGGTTGAGAAATTTTTTTCAAGGAGATTTAATATAGCTTTGCCTTTTACAGATATCGAGTAAACTGGGGCTAAAGACCCAACATGCACACAGTGCCTCTAGTTGGCTTGAATTGTGTCCACGTGTTGTGTATGTTTTTCTTTTTTCCACAACAACAATCTTTTCTCTACCTCTTTTATCTTACGAATATTAAAATATTGTGTTAATTTTTGGGGTAATATTCACTACATGATTACACCGATTGAGATGGATTTACTTCTAAGGCAATAGTTATTTCACGACACAGTGATTATTCTATTTATTTAAGCTCGGTTTATATATTCTGTCAGTGTTAATTATTCCGTTTTGTAATTGTATATTTCCAACAATTTGTACCATTGTTGCATTGATTTGTTCTACTGTCCAAGTCCAATTCTATTCCAGGTTAGATGATATTCAAGCAAATCCCTCCCAATAATATGCATGTTAAGTCACTTTTAATGGGTTTTCGCTTGACAAGTCTAGCTAAACAGTAGTATTTTTACCCACTAATGTCGGCATATGTTTGAACTCCACCAAGGCCAAATGTTACACATTCCCTTGATGGTGAGGTGCTCCCCATACCCTTTGGGCTGCCTTCAAGGAGATAATACCCGAAGTTAAAATCAAGTAAAAAAATCATTGTCACATTACTTTCATTGTTTGAGGGTCCGATCGATTGCAAGACAGATGACATTTCAAAAACTCGTTTGACATGTTGTTATCCATTGATGGAATACGAAAATGATGAAATAAGGATCAATCAAATATTCTTCTAAATAAAAATACATATATTTATTAAAAAATTGAATTAAAATATCAATAGTATTTATTAAATGTACATAAACTCGTGTGGTAGTAGTATACATCATACCAAACCTTGAGAAGTATCTAAATGTTGTTGCCATAAGGAATCAGTGAGTTGTGTATTTTTAATTCTCAACCTATCATTTTCACATAATAAAATAATAACTTCTCAAATAAAACAACTAAATTAAACTCTAATATTTTTGGCTAATGATTAAGTTGTTAGGGCTTCTAATCATTTGTAATTATTCTCAATTTTCTACTTGCTTGCATTCTAATCACACCCTTTGTAGGGGTGTTAAAAGGTCAAATTTTGCTATTAGACCCTATACCGTGTGTAAATCGTGAGTTTAGTATCTATAATTTAATTTGGTCACTTTTTATAGTGCTGAAGAAATGATAGTTATTAAATTCATTAAATTAAGTTTTATTATTTTTAAAATTTGATGTGCTAAACATATTATCACATGTGTAATGTTATGTATATTTGTTACTTTCACATATTACCTACAAAAAATCAATTAATAGATTTAACGATTGTCATTTGCATTAAGATTAAAATTTTGAAATTAAAAAAATATTACCACTAAGAATGATCCAATTGGTGAACTGAACTAAATCTATAACTTTAGACATGATATATAACTAATTACATAATTTAATCAAACAAATTTAATTGCTTAAATTTTAATTTGTAAAAATATGAATTTTTTAAATAATTTTACAAATAAATTTAGATTTGATAAAATGAGTTTAAATTTTTTATTTGATCCAGTTCGGGCACTCTAGTAATAACCATGTTTTATTGCCACACCGACACACCTCTTCCCCTTTCCACTCTTCTGCCGAAACGTACGCTTTTAATCACGTGGTTCACGTGATCACCCTAATAACAAAAGAAATAAAAGAAAATAAAGCCGTATCTTCAGAAATAGATAAATCAATTCCCATAAAAATACCAAGGAGCTTCTTATCCGCACGCGCCTCTAAGCCAATTATTTTAAGAGTTGACATTCATACACCTTCGTGGCGCGTACCGCTGTAATTCCAGATTTTTTAAATAGTAGTACCCACCGGGTTTCGCTAATCTTACATCGCTGTTACTTACATTCATCCTCAGCCGCACCCTCGCCACCAAATCTCATAACGCTATGCCTCCACCGACGCTACGCCTACTTTTACTTTTTACCTCAAAATAGCTTCTTTTTATCCACTCTTACCGTTTGGTTGCTGAGAAAATAACAAAATTTGATGGAAAATTTCATTTTGTCTTGCATGGGATTCTTTTTATATTTATGAGACTTGAAATAAAATTCAAATATCATTTCCTTTTAAAAAAACAAATTCAAATTTCAATTTCTAACTTTCCCACTTTAATTTTAAAAATTGGTAGCATATTAAATTCAAAATCTAAGTTAGATTACCATTTTTCTCGATAAAAATATTAGAAAGCAACAGTTAAAAATTAATTTTTGTGATGTCAACATGATATACAAAATATCGTTCTCTAATTATTCCGTTAGACAATAAAATTTGATATTTTTCCCTATTTTCTCATTGCAAATAAAATCAATTTTCCCTCTCCCACCATTTTCTCAGACACCAACCACAATTAATTACATTTACCTTTCGTAAAAACTAGATTACATATATTTTGTGGATACACTTACAATGGTTAAAACTTTTAACCTTTTATAAATATTACATTTCTGTACCTGGAAAAAAAAGGAAAAAGAATTGCAAAAGAGAGATTAAACGCCGTCGGAATTTCACTCAATCAACATCCTCACCTGACGCCGGCGACGAAAACGTTGAGTTCTTACAAAACCCAGAATTTTTAACATCGTTAGCTTCACGTTTTTCCACGACGAAATGACCCAAAGAATCCACAGTTTCCACCAAGTTTTCGTCGCATAAAAACTCGTCACTAAAAAGACTTTCAACGTTCCTTTCGAAATCGTGCACGAAAACATGCGTTTCCCTCCCTCGTTTCTTGCTCCTCGCCAACACTCCCGCTGTAAAAATCGGAGCCATTCTCCCCGGAGCATCGGAAAAGTACCCACGTGGTCCGTCGATCAAGATCACGTCCCAGCTTAAATCGTAAATATGATTCGGCATGTCGTTGATCGCAAGCTTACAATCGGAAAACAAGAGGTTTTGAACCGGTCTACATTCGTCACCGACATGGGATTTAGCCGTTGACAACAAACCCGACATTTGGCTCACTTTGGTACCATACTGTATATCATACGCTTCGATTTCCGGGTGGCTCCGCTCGAATGAAGAAACCAAGTACTCACTCTCGTCGAGAAACACCGTGTGGCCGTGGATATTAAGCGAATGCCAGAGGAGAGACTCATGGGTAAGACCGAATACAAGGAACCGACAAGGTGAGGAAGGACAGTAATGAAGAGCGGAAGAAATGACGGATACTTCAGAAGACGACATGTGATGGGTAGTAGAGTTGGCCGCCGCGGTTGAAGCATAATGGAGGAGCGCGGCGGTTACGGAGGAAGGGAGGGAAGAAGATGCGGCGGTGGAAAGAGAAGGTGTGACGGAATTCGAAATGGAAGTGGTGGTGAAGAGTGTTAAAGAGAAAGCTAAAGCCAAAAAAGTGATGAAGAACAAGAGGAAAAAACGGTGAGGGGAAGAAGTGGGTTTGTGGATTGAAGGGTGGAGAAGAATGAGTTTAGTGTTGGGGTTGCCGGCGTTCTTCATATTTTGCCTCGCCGTGGGTTGTCCTTTGTTTGGTTGGGGGTGTTATTTTTGAAGGGCGAGAAGGGGGGAGGAATCACGGAGGAAATTGTAAGGAAGAACTGACCCCGAATCCCGAAGAAGGAAATAGTAATGGAGGGGAGGGAAAGAGGTGGGGTGTTTTTATTGGAAGAAGAGAAGGAAGGGGAAGATGGTGGTGGTGGAGCCGGTGACTGTGGTGAAAACTCAAAACACTTGAAAAACGGGTCGTCGTTGTTGTCGTCCCTGTCCTTTGTTCTTCTATCTACTTAATTAATCACGTAATAAACGGAAGAGAGAGAGGGTTTGTTAATTGGTTAACATATGACTACAGTCCATATACTTTTCAATAATTTGGAATTTAGTCCCTCTATTTTCAAATTTCAAAATCCAGTTTCAATTGTTAATACTGTTAGTTTTGTTGCTGTGACATTTTAAAATAATAAAGCTACTCACTTGGTAGTAACGTAATTAAAAAAAATATGTTGTAATTAACCTAACTTTAAAAGTATTAACAAATAGACTTAAATTTTGAAATTTGAAAAGTACATTGACCAAGTTCCTAATTTCAAAAGGACAGGGACTATAGACATATTTTAACCTTATAAATTATATAAGTTAAAAGATTTGCTTTAAAATGGCTAGGAAATTTTTTTAATTTGATAATAAAAATTTACAATTCGAATTTAATTTTTCTGCCTCCATTTTTTAATTTTTTTAATTTTTTTCAAATTTATTTTCAATGGTTAATACAATTGAACTCCTTGTATTAAATTTATTATACTCATATGATAATTATATAACAAAAAAATATACATCGATTTAATCTTATCTCGATTGGCATTAGTATTGCTGTCAATATAAGAGAATATGAGTTCGAGTGAGTTGAAACGAATTATTCAACTATTTATAGGTTATAAAAGGGTTATGAGCATTTTCGAGTATTGTATAAAAAAACAAATACGATCAAAACCTACAATGAGATTATTAAAAAAAATAATCATCTTCTTTTATTTGTTTCCGGAAAATAAATTTGGTAATTGTAAGTTTTTTTTGTTTTACTCGTTGCAAAAGAATAAAACATTTTACAACAGCTTTCTCCTGTAAGTTGATTTCACAAAATCATGTAATTTTTCTTTCATTTTTTATGCCATAAGTTGATTTAATTGCATGAATTTTCTTTTTCATGCCATTTTCATTCCCTTTTGTTTTTTTTTTAGGTAATTTGATTTATGTTTTTCATGCCATTTGCATTTTTTTTCTATTATCAAAGTTTTAAATCTCATGAAAATAGAATCTCATTAATATTGTATTTGTTTCAAGTTTAATATTTTATTTGTTTCACTTGAAACCTTTTTTGAAAAATAATTTCAGAAAAAATTATCAAACGCAAATTTTAAACACTGAAAAATAACAAATTTTTCAAAAAAAAAAAAAATTTCTAATATCGCCGAGTTGGCAACAGTGTTAAATTGAAAGTAAATAAATTAGAATTTGAAAAAATGAGTTAAATACAGATATAGATATTTTATTTTTTAAAATATAATTATTTCATTCAATATTTAGAAATTAAATAATATATAAAAATAAATGAAAAAATTAAGGTAACATATTACAAACTTAAAAATAAATTAAACTCAACCTTGTTGAGGCTTTAAAATTGGAAGTCCGACTTCCGCTTATATTTTAAACGAATTTTCGAATTTGAATAAATATATGTTACACAATTAAGCCTGCGTGGAAATTAAATCTCAAATTTAACGACAACAACTAAAACCAAAATAAAGGGACTAAAGTCAGAATAAAACCTTCATGGTGATAGACAAAATTTTCTCCATGTTTTGAAATTTGAATGGGTGTGTGATTATTAATAAAGGGATTAAATGTGTAAAGAAAAGCTTGAGAAATAGACCAATGTAAATGATGGAGGCTGTTGGATATTCAAAAAAAGTATGCATTGATGGGTTTATGACACACATAAGAAACTACTTTTTTTTTTTTTTTCTTTTAATTTTTGAAATTGATGAACTTTCTCTTTTTGGTACTCTATTTTATTTTATTTTTTTATTACCATGCTGGTCCTCATTATTTTTGTCCATCAATATGCACTAATAATGAGTTAGGTACTACCAAAAATAATAATAATAATGAGTTTGGAGATTTGGGTTTTACCTAAGTTGAGCTATGTATCTTTTTTAGGTTTATTTTACATTTAGTTTCAGTTTGTTTCAATGTAAAAAGTTTTACCGAAAATATTTGCAGTGTTTTCGATGTTTGTTTCATTTAAAATGGGATAGTCAACGTAAGATTACTTCATTATTCTCGTAAAATATCTTATCAAATTTTTTCTATAAGATATTTTCCACACTGATAAGACTCGGTTCATTGTAATACCCTCATACATGATCGGAACATTAGGTCAAAACACCAAAATGTAACATTTTCTCCTACATCATTTATCAAATATTTTTTTTATAAACTTTCATAATTTTTCAATTTAGTCCTTTTTTGTCATAAAAATTAAATATTCACTAATTAATCATATCAAATCAATTTTTTTCTTGTTACACTTTAATCACATAATTTATTTCAATATCTTGTTTCGCATATCAAATTCCTATGTATTTTACTTCTACTATTTCATCCACATATTTCCTCAAGTTCAACAATTTAGTCTTTGTCATAATAAAAATTCCATATTCTTTCACAATTTCACTTTTAATATATTTTATGCATATTTCATCATCTCATAACATATTCGTTAAACTTTTATCATAATTGTCTTATTCGCATATTAAATTGTTTCACACTTAAACTTTTGTACATTTTTCAATTTAGTCTCTATTGTCATGTAATTTATTTTTTCACAATAGAAGCACTTTAATCAAATAATTCATTATAAAATATTATTTCACAAAACAAATTTTCATACATACCACTTCCTTTGTTTTAATTATAAATTTCACAAAGTTTAAAATTTAATTTTTACCATTAGCACGTTTTAATCTCACCCTAAAATTTTATCGTGTATTTTAGATTTGGTGTCCACATTGTATAACATTCGCCCCCTTTCCCAAATTGTATTTCATATCATTCGCCCCCTTAATCCATAAGGTTATGCTTTATATTAACAAAGTATTTTTTCAATTTATAATTATATAACTTTAATAATAATCAAATATTAATTTGTGATGAGCCTTGAAAGACTAAACTTAGAGGCGGACTTCAAAGCCAATTTTCAGAATTAATTGATTTGGCCCATACCCATACATATTAGGTTAATGACTTTCTTGTATTTTGACTTATATGTCTTGCTAAAGAATTATCTTCCTCTGAGAAGGTACCATCACTACCCAGAGGAAAAGAAAGGAGTTTGATGCCGAGATTGAGAGCACTGAATAAAAAAATACAAATTATCTTTCTCTTGACCGAGAGAAAAATAAAGGAGTTTTTTATAGTATGATTTTTTTTACAGTTAAATGTCGTTCATACTTTTTAAAAGAACATTAAATTTATTTGTTTGATAAGAAAAAAAAAATATCCGAGAAGAATTAACACTTTTTTACTTTTAAAAAAAGGTCTTTCAGATTTAAAAGTTTTGCCCCCTTGAAGTAAAATCTTGGATCCGTCCCTGTATATGTTTCAAGTCCCATCTTATATATATGTCATGTGTAGGCTTTAATCGGTTCTTTCCACTATAATCCGATTTTTGTCGATTCTTTGACCACTATACTTTATATTAGTTTAATTCTACATTATAATTGGTCGAATATATATTTGTACTAGAGACACCTCTATTACTCGAGATAATCAAATATTCTCTTATCCACAAATACTTTATAAATTAGCAGATATAAAGTGAATGAGCATTCTTTTCTACGGGGGTTTAAAAGAAAATTGATGAAATATGAAACGGAAAATCAGGTTTTACGGTTGTGGCATTGACTACAACAGTCAGGCATTGTTTTCAACTCTTAACTATGATTTGTCGTGTATTTACTCCGTGTTTTGCGGGACTTTCTGTAATGGTTGCTGCCACATGCTGCCTCGAGCCTTCAGTTTCGTACATCCTTTACTAATGTCCCCTGATTAGGGATGAAAAAAGAAAACCCTAATCCAGAGATTTGAGATGAGATTTCATTTGATAAGCTCGGAGTTTTTAAAAATTAGTTCTCGGATCGAAAATAATAAAATTATATTGAAGTTCAAGTTGAAATCGATTTCGAGATAAAAAAAAAATATTACGAGGGTGTTTAATAAACAGAGCTTTGAGCTTTTTTTTTAATTTATTTGAACATAAAAAGAAGGTTCGTAAGAGTTTATTGATCTAAAACCTTCAAAATAAAAAATGCAGAGATGGACAATTTTTTCACGGTTGATTGAGAATGAGATATGTGGAATGACATATTTAATAATGACTGCTCAAAATTTACTCTCTTTGTCACATACTCTTATTTGTCATTTCACACATTTCAACTTTTAGCTATCAATTAAGTTTTATCAAACATTTTTAAATAAACAATTAATAGAATGATTGAATCTCATTAAATTGACTTGAATAAATATTTTATAACAATTAGTCTTTATTAAATTTGAAATTTGAATATCCATATTTATATTTTTTATTTTAAGATTATAATTTTTATTGTGTTAATTTTAAGAAAAATATTTTTTTTGGAATATTTTCATTATAAATTTGATCTTATATGCTATTTTTAAGAGAACACTTAAAACTACCAATAGTTCTTTTTTCAATTCATAAATAAAAAAATAATTTAAACACATTTAACATTTACTTATTTAATTTGTCTCCTACCAAATTAAAAAATAAATAAATAAAATACACGTGAAGTGTAATCTACATTTGAAGCAATGTATTTAAGAAAAGTAGAAAAAGCCTCCACAACAATTAAAAGATCTGTTTTTTTTTTTTTTTTTAAAACAATTTTTTTCAAAATTAAAAATAATTTAAAAAGAAAATCGCAAAAGGTGCCGACAAAATCTGAGATACTTCTAATTGCATTACAACGTGATCTTTCAATAAATGCCTCGACCTCATGTTGTACATATCTCTTCATTTATTTATTTATTTATTATTTTACATATAAACCCATTAATATCGGGATTTTTAAGGGTTAAAATAGGCCCGATATCAAGTGACGGTTTTTGGCAATGAATATAGTGACGATGTATTGATAAGGAGAGTCGGTACGTCACGATAATTCCTAATGTCATGTAATCATGTTTTGTACAGTTTAACAATAATTTTTTTCTCAATTAAATTTTAAAATTTTCAGAGTTATTTTAATCATTTTAGTCCTTAGCATTGAGTTTATTTAAAGGGCTTTCTGTAATCTTGATCTAAACAAATCAATCAACAATGATTTTTTTTTGAGAAAAATAATATGTAGTCGCATATGAATTTGAGAGAGTTTTTGTGATAATTATGGAGAAAATTTTGTTCCCGAGTTAGGATATTATTTTTAGGGTTTGTGTTCGTACGTTTAATACATTTAAATTTATGTTCTCCGCATTATATCCCGTTTGTTTATTCATTTAATCAAATAAAAGTTTAACAAAAATTTTAATCATTGTTTTGTTTAAATCAATACAAATATGTTTAATATTTAATACACTGTAGATGAATTTTTTTTTAAATATTTATAAGTCTAAAATTCTTATATAACATTTTAAAAGTTTTTGTTAAATCACTTTATATGTTATTACAACTCAATTAAGCACTAAACACAGGGATTAATGATAAAAAAAATAGAACACGGTGTTTGTATTGATTAAGGAAAAAGTTGAAGCTAAATATAATGGTTGGCATTTGATAACCTTTTTGAAAAAAGGTGTAGCCAACTTACCCTACACCATTTCAATTTTTCAGTCTTTTAATCCAATAAGATATCAACTAATTTAAAAAATTATATAATAAATGAGTTTTTATTTTTATTTTTAAATTAATAATGACATTCTTTAAACTTTATTTAGTTGTAAAAACTGGAATTTGGGCACTTAAGCTGATAAAGTTCTCCTTGATTTCTTCAAGGGTTACTATACTTTTGGACCCTAAATTTAATAATTAGATCCACTTCAGTACGTATATTTTTTTGGTTCACTTTAATGTTTAAATTTGATAAGTCCATTATGGTTACTGAACTTGAAAATTATAAAAGTTTGATGATGTTCCACTCTGAGATTATACCACGCCATCACTTGAAAATTTAAAAAATATAATAAAAATCCAAGTGATGATGTGGCACAATATCATAGTACCACATCAACAGATCTCGATGAAATTCAAGTTTAAAGCTCGAACTGGTCTTATTTGCAAAGTTTGGTTACAAAAGAGGACCAAAAAATATACGAGTACCGAAGTGCACTTAATTGCTAAATTCAAGGACTAAAAGTTTATTAATCCTTTACAATTACTCAACATATACAGAGCTAAAATAGCATTGTTAGGCCCATTAACTATTATGCTCAAGTGGTCAAGGAACTAAAGAAATCAGGAGGCCCAAAAGGCTAGATCTTGTTAAGCCCAACTCAGCATTTTTGCTGAGTCCAAGGATGGTCTTATGGTACCCTAGCTCAGAGGTGACCCACTTTAACAGGCCCAAGACAGCCCATGCAGAAGCCCGAGTCAGGAAACCCATCTACATCGACCCATGATGATCAAATATTTTAACTCTGCCGTTTCAACCAAAATCTCATTTTCTTTTAACATCAAAATTTAATAAATGTATTTGTTGTATAGAATTTTTTTCACTAAGGTATCATAATCTAGTTATTATATAAGTAAGAGGGATTAATTAGGAAAAAGGACCACTAAATAACCTACTAAAAATGCCACTAAATAGCTATGTATAAGAAGCTTCATCCTTCCCCTATATGGTCCAACAGCATATGAATGAACGATTTGACATATTCCAAGCTTTTCGAAGCTTATGGACGACAATCATGTCTGTCGAGTGGCAGATATGTCAGTATCGGATACGTCGATGTTGACCTGCAACCGGAGAGTTTCGATAAATGTCGTTCATGATCGTGCAAATCTTAAATGTTGAAAAAAGTGTAGCCATTGTTGTCCCAAACTAAACTATTCTGTAACAGTAGAGTAAAAAAACACTGTAAACATTAAAATTTAGATACAAAACTACAAGTAATATGGCTTACTGCAATGGCATTACTGATTCTAACTAAGCTACAGTTGCCCTGTTTTAACAGGCTCACGATTTCGTGTGTAAGCTGTACACGGCAATAGCAAATGACCAAAAGGGAGATTGAGAATAATTGTTTCACGTGTGCATTAAAGAAAGAATCATGCCATCAATTTAATGCCCCGAGATTGTGATCATCTCCGGATATTGGCATCATGTGAACTTTCAATCGAACGTTTTATCTGCAGGGCAGCTCGAACAACGTTTCCCCTTGTAATCATCCCAACCTTCGAGATGTAAATAGATAACGATTAGAAATCATCCCGGGCTAATATGAATCCTATAAGGCTAATTGTAAGAGAGAACATATAAACATGACAGAAAAGTTCTTACTAGTTTGCCATCAATATCTACCACGGGTAGTCGGCGATATTTGGTCTCGAGCAATAGCCTGATATGAAAAACTTCGGATTAAGAACATCTAGATAACGAGATAAATGGGTTCGATGCATTAGGAAAGTGGAGAAAAAGAATACCTAGCAGCATCTTCCAGGTTTGTTGTTTCACGAACAACGAGCGGTGAAGGTGTCATCAAGTCTCCAACAACTTTTCCGTTATTTTTGTTCATCAATTTCTGTATTTCATTGAATGCCTGCCATAACAACCCATAATTAGAAAAAAGGCAACAATCGTGCCACAAAATTCACGATCTAGACCTCTTTTGCCCGAAACCCAGCTTTCAATATACAAAAAAGGAAATCAAAACAAAACGGCATGAAAACGGAAAATGTGAACATGCTCAGAGGCAAGCACCATATGCTGTTAAGTAAATTTATCAAGATTGTGACAGATTTTAGCATCTGAATATCGATACTTTAAGACATTATAAATAAACTTCGAGCAAAACAGAAGAATCAGAAAGAGAATGCTTACGTACTTTCCAAGAACTATCAACATTAGGAAACAAGGTTGTTTCGTTTTGACTGCTACCTGATAGTTCAAAAACAGAACGAGTAAGTAGCCATTTCAGAACTATTGCAAGAGAAACCAAATATAGAACCAAGGTGGCAAAACTCCATAGCACGTTACATCAATAACGATCAACAAAATAACACAAACGGAAAAATTTTATCATCGATGTATCATCGAGCTTGCCTGTGGATACTAGATGGAAATAAACTAAGAGAGGGAAACCACTTAGTCAAAACTCCGAAATAGGTGTAGCATTCACCTCTAATTCCATTTCTGAGGTGCTCCAATTTCTCAACACTTAATAAATATGCATGCTAGAAAACAATACTCTAAGCAACCCTTGTACACACGTTGTTGTGAAGCATCAAAAGCAACTAATGTCGTTTGCCTAGGCAAGGAAAGTTATCGATAAAACAGAGTTCATGAATAAAAATGACTTTAAACTCACGGTGTATGCATCCGAATACCAATCACTCGTAATGAGAAGATGTTAGAAACTGATGTCAGTAAATTTCTTTCACAGTGATTTGAAATAAAGTTCAATAATCCACTAGCAAGCGCGAAGACGAAAAAGCCTATTTCAATGATCTATCACTAAAGAAATGTTAGGATGAAAACACTCTATCCGCTTTCGTCCTTCAATAAAACTCGGACAAACAAACAAGGGAAAACACCAAATCAACCCAAGAAATTCAAAGTTTCCAATCGGTTTCAAAATCATATTATAAACTTACCTGAAATCGAGTCGAGTGCCAACAAATCATAATCGGATACAACGCCAACCTGCAATAGGAGAACCAGTCAGTACGATGAAGGCGGCGATAGCTCAAAATTCCCAATCCCAGACGGGTTATAGACCAGAAAAACCATCTTTCTCGCCACAAAACAAATCGATATTGAACAGGATCATGATCATCAAGTAAAGAAACAGCAAATTTGTGCATTCATGTACCAAATCAACATGTATGATTCTCAGCAACAGTAAAACAAACAAGATCTTAAGTCCATATGCGAGGTAAAAAGTATTGGATCAGGTAACATTTTCCGAAAATAAAACCCAAATTATATAAATGATGAAACAGTAATGAGAAAAGTTACCAAATTCCAGCCATCATCAATCACTGGGAAACCAGTAACTCTCTTCTCCACAAGTGCCTCCAATGCTGCAATTACAAAATTTAAGTGCAAAATTAGAAACAAAAATGGTGATGATCAAAGCATCATCGGCTAATACCTTCATCCACACTTGTTGTGGTTTTCACAACATGTAAATCCTCTTTCCTGGTCATAAAATCACCCACAGTATAATTTCCATTTCTTGACTACAAAAGAACCAAAAAACTAGTAAAAAAAACAAACTTTTTAAATAAAAGAGAAAAAAACCCAAAAAGAAAACAAGGGGGAAAGAGGGATACGGGAACAGAGTTGGTGATGAGTCCAGCAGCAAGACGAAAAGAGCCATCTTTGGGTTTGGGGAGAGACAAGGAGGGTGTCAGTGCCACTTTATGGGAATAATGGTACAAGGAGACAATGCAGGGTTGCTTAGAATGAAGAAAGGAATTGAAAGAAGGGAATAGCTTCAGGGATTGAGAATTAACAAAAGAAATGGAACCCATTTTCGTTAAAAACACAACCTTTTCCCCCAAAACAACAAAAGAAAGATCCTAGCTTTATGTTAATGCTATGACGATTTTTTATGATAAACAAAAAAAGGGGGGCGGGGGGAAAGGGAGGTTTGGGTATTGAATAAACAGTGGGAAAATTGAGAAAGAAGGAGAAGGAGAATAACGAAAGGGGGTGATCATATGTTACTTGTTCCGCTGAAACAGGAGACTTGGAAAGTGAGAGGAAAGAGAGGAATGGGTAATGGTCGGTTCATTGTTGGGTGAGTTTGCTGCTTTTTCTTTCTTCGAGTCCCCACAGCCACGCGCCAATTCTGCAGTTGTCCATATGCTTGTGGATATATTCGGTGCTTCGCAATAAAATTGGGACTCGTCTTCAAAGGGAGGGGGTTGGTAGGTAAACTATCCTTTTCTCATTTACTCCAAACAGAAATTGAGGAGATTTGGATTTTCTGCTTTAATAGGTTTAACTTAACATCTTCTACTTCTAATCCTAAAAAAGATTGATAAGAGGTGGATCGAGTCTTAGCTCGATTAGTGTAATTATTATTGTTAATGAAAAAATATGTGAATTCGAGTGCGTTAAAACGTATTATCTTTCTATTCATATGTTGAGGAAGGGATATGGAAAATTAATCATTATATATATATAAAAAAGCAAATAATATTAGAACTTGTAATGAAATTGTTAAAAAAATAAAAGAGTTCGTAATGATTTCTGACGATTCATTCAAGTGTGAAATGTTATAAGATGGTTAAGATGATCAAAATATCAATAGAGGATAGAAAAGGTGAAAAAGAGTTTGAGAGCTTTTTTTTCAATAAGAGAAAGTGTCTTGGCCTATTTTTTTAATGCTCGAAAGACTTTAAGGGTTTTTTTTTAATAGTTCTCGAGGTGTCATGTGTCACCTATATATTAGTCTTGAACTTTTACAAGTTAGTTGGTTTTCGGTTTAAATTGTCATATCTATAGGTGTTCATTGATCAAATTTAGACATGATATTAACATTTGCCTAAGCTTGGTTCGGCTCGAAATATAAACTAAAATTTTGTCCAAACCTTTTGATATTTGTAAATAATTAACCCAGACTCATTTTAAGTCTGTTCATCCATATTGTTTTAAAAAATTTTAAAATACATTTATTTATTTAAATTTTTATATACAGTCTCTTAACATTTTTAATGTTTACATTATATTAATATTGTATACTATTTAGTTTTTATGTGTTATAAGTTACATAATATAAAATATTGCAAATTTTAAAAAAATGGGTTGGGTCGAGCTCAGGCATTGAATGTTTATATCCAAGTCCAACTCATATTTTAAACGAGTCTATTTTTTTCTCAAGTTCATCTTTCAAGCCTAATATTTTTGCCTAGACCCTTCAAAATTTCAAACAAGCTTATAGGTTTGGACAAGTAACTCGACCCATAAATACCTCTAATCATACGTGTGGAACATATATATACAAAATGGCGAAGTCGGGGGCTAACAAGGACCTTGACCTCCTTAAAATGGAAAACTCCAACAAGTTGTCAGGTCCGACAACTTTATTTATTGAATGTTCATGGGTCGGGCTACTCGTCAAAGCCCAAAGGCTCACCTAAATTTTGGGATGATTTGAATAAAAAAATGGGATTGGACAAAAATTAGATACATTTGAAATATGAATTGAGCTCAGGCTTGAACACTCAAGCATCAAGCTCAACCCATTTTTTAAGTTTTGAATGTTTTATATTATGTTATTTTATATATATTATGCAATTTATAACATGTAAAAATTAAATCTATAGTCATATATAATACTACTACAGTGAAAACATTAAAATTTGTTAAGATGACTATTTTAATAAAAATATTAAATTAAAAATAATACAGATAAACTTAAAATGAGTTTGGGTTAACTATATACAAATATAAATAGATTTAAGGAAAATTTTAAAATCAAATTTTGAGCTGGGCCGAACTTAAGTAAACACACAATGTGTTAATATTTTATTTAGGCTCGACCCATGAACACCTCTACCAAAATTAAAGTTTTCATCCAATCAATTTATATTGTATTACTTTTTGCATTTTGTTTTATCATTATTTAATTTTTTTCTTCCTTTGTATAATTCAACCTTCCTTCATGATCTTAATAGGTTTTTAAGCATAATATATTCTATTTCAGTGGATTCAACATCCATCAATAATAATAAAATATTTCTCATAATTATCCAAACATAAGAGAGTTTTTTTCAGAAAATCAATTCATTTTTCGTAAATCATTTCACGAAAGTTGTTTTTAGTAAAATAAACGCATCCTAATTAAAAAATGTGAATATTGAGTAATTTATCAAATAATTATATTTATTATATAAAATGATGACTTTTTTTAACGCACCGCCTTGTTGGTTGATAGTAATAGTTACCTGCTGAAACTATCTCACGCGTGTTTTTCTTGTGGGTTGTGTTTTACATTAATCCTCCAATTTTTAAAATATTCTAATTAAGTCCTTAAAGTATATGTATTGTATCGATTAGGCTCTTCTGTCAATTTAACTATTAACTTAGACATTAAATGTTAGCTCAAGTTTTAAGCTAAGCCTTTTTAAAGCATGTTGATCAAATTTTAAATGAATTTTATTTATCATATTGTCATTACTTGTATGAAGTTGAGGTTAAAGCTTTTGCCAGATACCTATTTGGCACGAGTTTAAACCATGGTATCTCTAACCCCAACCTCTATTATTATACAAAAAAAGTAATCTTAAGTTTTAATAACACAATATTTTTTAACGCTTCAAATCCAAGTCATCCATGTAGATATTTTAAATTTTCTATTCAATTGTTCTAGATAGGGTCTATGTCAGATATGAGTTGGTATTTAAGGCCTAAATTGACGTTAGGATTGATGAACATACATGATTGATACAATAATGATACTTTAAAAACTTATTTAGGATGCTTCAATGTTTAGGGACCAACTTAAAATCTAGATTGTAGTCTGAAAATCTAGATCCTAATTTTTAAGAATTGAATCTCGATTTTTTTTTTTGATTAAAAGTGATATTTAAACTTCTAATTTCATCGATTAGTCATCGATATTCGATTTGTTTTATGCGGATTCAATTTTTAAAATTACTATCAATTGCGGATGTGAATAGTAACATAGAATATCAATTATCTTAATCCATGTTGTTATTTGGATGATGAATGTAAATTTAAATATTCGAAACCACTTATCACAAAATACTTATAATTTATATATATATAAAGAATAATTTTAATGGGTTTAATTTTGGATTTTGTGCATATTCTTAATAATACTCTTATCAGATGTCATGCACTTTTTTGAGAAAAACTGATACTTGAGGATCACTTTTGAAAAAAAAAAACTTTATTGACTAATCTGTAAATTGAGCTATAGTTAAGGGGCAATTTAACAATAAAATATTTATTTTTTGGGGATAAACTATACTTAAGGTCATTAAATTATTAGTAAGTTTATGTTTTTTGTTACTTAATTTCAAAGAGTTACAAAATGGTCATTGAACCATTCGAAAGTTTTCATTTAAGTCGAAACTATTTAAATGTTTTTATTTAAGTCAATAGGTTGTTAAGTTTTCCGTTTTTATTCTTAAAGTCCAACTAACGAACTACAAACGATGACTCAACGACTGATATGATGGACCAGTACCTATTGACAAGCAAAAGAAAATACCTTAAATCCAAGTTGATCGGACAATTAGCATCAGAGATCAAAAAAGAAAATTGTTTGGATTTTATTTACAGATTTGTGACAGTCAAAACTGCTTCATGAAAAAAGAGGTAAAAAATTCTCTCCTGTCCCTCTCATTTATAATGTTGAGCAGGTTGGTCCCTCTCAAAAAAATCATAGCAATTTGACCCCTATCGATTTTCGAAAGTGAACAACTAAGGACAGTTAATCACAACGTTAATATTTTTCATCAATTTTACATAAATTTGTCTGGTATAATAATTAACTCTTATAATTTACAATTTCTATCATTTAGGTCACGATTTAACAAATCTAGCCCGTATTTTTGTAAATGTGTAAATGCTGAGACTAAATTTATTGAACTTTTTTAAAATCAAGACCAAATTAATAAAATATGCAAGCTTTGAGGGCTAAATTTATTATTACACCAATCAAAATTATGCACAATTGACAAAAGAAATTAACACTGTGATTAATTGTTCTTAATTGCTTGCTCACTTTCAAAATTGATAGTGATGAAACTGTTCCAATTTTTTTAGAGAGGCTAGTTTGTACAATTTCAAAATTGAGAGGGACTAGAGATGTATTTTAACCGAAAAACTAAGCTATAAAAGAGAAGGGGATGAAGAGCTTTCAATTCATACAGGCAGTGCAAATAGAAAAGGCCATATACCAATGATTTCAATAACTTAATGGCTTAAATAAAAGCTTATGAATAGTTCAGTGACCATTTTATAACCATTTAAAATTGAATAATTAAAATGTAAATGTACTAATAATCTAATAAACCTCGATTTTTACTCTGTCATTTGGGGGGCCCAAAAAGAAAAACCCTCTCCCAACAAATCCAACGGCGGAGATTTCATCCTGAGATCCCATCTTAGGGTTTACCACAGAAACAAACCTACGAACATATATTTGCTCATTTATATGTTCGGTCCTCTCGCCTTATCAGCTACATCTTCAAAAATCTCTCTTTTTTCTTCTTCATTTTTCAACATCACCTTCCCAAGCGCCGCCGCCGCCGCCTACTTTTCCGCCGGCGGGAAATATCCATTCCCTTTTCTTTCCCTTCCCTCTCCTCCCTTTATTAAAAAAAAGAAGAAAAAAAAAGTCACCGAAACAAAACAAAGTTTGCTTCTTTAGGAAAGGTTTTTTCAAAAGCACTTGAGATTTTACCTTATCATTTATTATCACTATAATTTTACTGGTTAGGGTTTGTTTGATTAATAACAAGAGGAGAGGGAAGAAAGAAGAAAAAATCCCCCAAAAAAAAAACAGAAAGAGAAGGAAAGAGAAAAAAAAGAGTTTTTTTGTTGGGTTATTAGCTGTTGGTTTAGGGTTTACAAGGATGGCGCATGTTCAAGTTCAGGGACAAAGTGGGGGCGTTAACAATGGATCTGGTGGAGCCAATAACCAGTTTGTGACCTCGCTATATGTTGGGGATTTGGATCCAAGTGTGACCGAGACTCAGCTTTATGACTACTTTAACCAGATTGGTCAGCTGCTTACGGTTCGGTTATGCACCGATTTGTCGACCCGGAGGTCCCTTGGTTATGGTTATGTCAACTATGGCAATCCCCAAGATGGTGAGTATTAAGTTATTTCTCAGCTTAAAGTTCCTTTTTCTTTATCGTAGATTTGATGATTCACTAATAATGGATAGTTGGCTTAGTTAGTATTTTGAACAGTGTTCATATATATATGTGTGTGTGTGTGCGTTTAATCGATTTGCATCTAGCTTTAATGAATGATAGAATGAAAGAGATTAAGTGATTAGTTTTGCTTCAATTATTGTGAAGCTGATATAGGCAGGAAACTAAGATGTAAATTTTTGTTGTGTTTGTTGAAGTTTATGCTCAATGCGTGGTTTCGCTGATGATTTTCATGTTTAGATGAGTATTCTGGCTATATTATTGATTGATTATATACATGTAACAAAACGCCATTTTGTCTCCGTTTGGGTTGTATGTATTTAGCAGCCGAAAATTTGCCTCTGGAGGCTTGGGCCGCTTGGTTGATGCCAAGTGAGCCATATTTATCAGCCAATGTGAACTGTGTATTTAATGTTGAGGGTATGACTGTTTAACATTAAGCCGGAGATAAAATAGGAAATGCTATTAATGTGCTTGTTAAACAGATAGTAAAGGAGAATGTTTGTAATGATTAAAAAAGAATGTCGGATAACGGCCTAACATAAATAGTGTTTTCCGTAACATATTTTTTTGCTGTTGAATAATTTCCATCAGCAAGATTTAGATCAACTTGAGCTTTAGCTTTTTGTTATCGTAGCCCCTGAATCCTTCTCTGTGTTTACTTACAGCTGCAAGGGCATTGGAACTTCTGAATTTCACTACTCTGAATGGAAAGCCTATCCGGCTTATGTATTCCAACCGTGACCCCAGTCTTCGTAAAAGTGGTGCAGGGAATATATTCATCAAGGTAATAGAAGTTGTCAGTTATGCGGTTTCTTTTGTTGCTTTGTTTAAAAAAGTCTCTTCTTAATTTATCTCTTATGGTTTGTGTTGTGTTTGTTCTCTGTGAATATGGCAGAATTTAGACAAGGGAATCGACCAAAAAGCTTTGAATGATACGTTTTCTGCATTTGGAAACATTCTCTCTTGCAAGCTAGCAACGGATTCCTCAGGTCAGTCAAAAGGTTACGGGTTTGTACAATTTGACAACGAAGAATCTGCCCAAAAAGCAATTGAGAAGTTGAATGGTATGCTATTGAATGATAAGCAAGTCTATGTGGGCCCTTTTGTTCGCAAGCAGGAAAGAGATACTTCTACTAGCAAGACAAAATTTAACAATGTCTACATAAAGAATCTCTCGGAATCAACTACCGATGAAGACTTGAATAAAACTTTCGGTGAGTTTGGTATGATCACTAGTGCTGTGGTAATGAGGGACGCAGATGGGAAATCCAAGGGCTTTGGGTTTATCAACTTCGAGAATGCAGATGACGCGGCTAGAGCCGTTGAGTCCCTCAATGGAAAGAAATTTGATGATAAGGAGTGGTTTGTCGGGAAAGCTCAAAAAAAATCTGAAAGGGAGGCTGAACTGAAACATCGATTTGAGCAGACAATGAAAGAGGCAGCGGATAAATTTCAGGGAGCGAACTTGTATGTTAAGAATTTGGATGATAGCATAAGTGATGAAAAACTTAAAGAGCTATTCTCTCATTACGGTACCATAACATCATGCAAGGTGTGTTAGCTTGTTTTCTAGAATAGCTAAGTTCAATGAATTTTGGTACTTAGTTGGCTGATCTTGTCATTAAATGATACAGGTTATGCGGGACCCTATTGGAATAAGTAAAGGATCAGGGTTTGTTGCATTTTCAACCCCGGAAGAAGCTTCTAGGGCGGTAAGTTAACGGTATACGTATTCCCATGACCTTATCATGTATCATAATCTTTTTCTTGGTATAACAGCTTGCAGAGATGAATGGCAAAATGGTTGTCAACAAACCTCTCTATGTTGCACAAGCTCAAAGGAAGGAAGATAGGAGGGCCAGGTTGCAGGTGTGTTCTCTTGATATTTTCCTTGTCTTGACCAAAATTTAGCGGCACAAAAGGATGGTTTTGTTTCTTTAATATGCTAAAGTACGTGCTACACTTTTAACAGGCTCAGTTTTCTCAAATGCGGCCACTTACAATGGCACCTTCAGTTGCACCACGAATGCCAATGTACCCACCTGGTGGTCCAGGTCTTGGACAGCAAATATTCTATGGTCAACCACCTCCGATTTTCCCCCCTCAGGTACCTGTTTATATAAGTATTTTCTATCTTGGCATTGCTAGTCCTATGGGGTATATTTTAGAAATTCATGGTTTTATTTATGGCTTTTTCTTCTGTCAGGCTGGATTTGGATATCAGCAGCAGCTTGTTCCGGGTATGAGGCCTGGCAGTGCTCCTATGCCAAATTTCTTCGTACCAATGGTTCAGCAAGGCCAACAGGGTCAGCGTCCTGGTGGGAGAAGGTCTGGAGCTGTTCAGCAAAACCAGCAACCAGTTCCATTAATGCAGCAGCAGGTTTTGTTTACGACTTCTCCAATTTCGTAAATCTCTAATACATAAGTTCTTATCATTAAAAAACTTCATCTGATTACTTCACTAAAATGTCAGATGCTACCCCGAGGGCGGGTCTATCGCTATCCAGTGGGGCGTGGTCTACCTGATGTTTCAATGCCTAATGTTCCAGGAGGCATGCTTTCTGTTCCATATGATATGGGCAGCATGCCAATGCGTGATGCACCACTTTCTCAACCAATTCCAATTGGAGCTTTGGCCTCAGCTCTCGCAAATGCTACTCCAGAACAGCAAAGAACGGTACGTTTTATAATAGTAGTCCCTTTCAGTCATTTGTTGAAGGGGTTAACTTACAAACACCATGCTCGATGGTATTACTTAAAAGTATTCTAGTTAAATGAAATGTTCACATATGGCTAAATTTTAGATGCTGGGGGAGAATCTCTATCCACTCGTCGAGCAGCTGGAACCCGATGCAGCAGCCAAAGTAACAGGAATGCTTCTGGAGATGGACCAGACCGAGGTTTTACACTTGCTCGAGTCACCAGAAGCTCTAAAAGCCAAAGTTGCAGAAGCAATGGAGGTTCTGAGGACTGTAGCACAGCAACAGCAGCAAGCTGGTGGAGCTGCTGATCAGCTGGCTTCATTGTCATTAAATGACAACCTTGTTTCATGAGTTGGTAGTAGTGTTGGCCTTTAATGGGCTGAAAATGAGTTGGCTTGGTTAGAAGGATGATAGCTGGGTTCCTTTTTTTCTTTTTATTTTTCTTGATTCAGTACTGTTTTGGAACTTGGAAAAATACTCACTGTTATGGGGATATGGTTGTGACTGAACTTGGTTTCTCACTGTTCATTTTTATCTTTTTCGGATTTGGAACCTTTATTGTGTGCTTTTTGGGTGAAAATTTTTTCAGATTCATTGGCTTTTTTGAGATTGTGATTATTGGTTTTTAAGTTTTATGAGCTGACTCTGATTTTCTACTCAGTATATTTTATTGTGAATGGTTGTTGAAAAGTGTTAGGGATTTAATTTCATGTTCTTAGCACTGTTCCAAAATAGTTGAAATATCAATTTAAGCAGATGTAAGGGTTTAGTATCAAGAGGTATATTTTTGAAATTATTTATGGAAATGAGTCGTTTTGAAAAATATTTATGGATATGGGTCAAAAATATTAAAACGTGTTTATATAATATCGTTTTAAGGAATAAATCAAAAAAATATTTCATTGTAAGTGTTTTTTTTTTATTGGGTCAAGTAAAAACATGTTGATGTGAAAATATTTTTTAAAAAACGTGCACATAAAGATGCTCTTTTGTAAAGCGGGCAAATAACCTATTACGGAAAACACGAGTAAAATCGTGTCCATGTGAGTATTCTTTTGTAAAATATTTTTATATCAACGTGCTTTTATCCGACATAAAAAAACAGCTTAAATGAAAACATTTTTTTTATTTATTTATTGAAAACGACGCTATGTAAGCATGCAAATAATTAGCAATTGAAAAAGTAATGAACTCTTTGGGGATAATATATTAACTAATTTGCAATTGAGTTCTAAATAAATAGCAATTTGTTTGATTACTAAATTGCTGAAAATTTAAGGGGAACCCTAATAGCCAAGTTAAACATGTTTACCATGCACAAAATTAAGAAGCTAATTGTACTGTTTTTAACACCAAATACTACCCAACATCACCTTCTCAATTTATATTTCAACAATGCATTCATACAAGCTTTCCACACAAAAATAAACCCCTCCTAATATTTTCATTAGCATCATTTTTAATTAACATGCCTCAATCTCAACCCGACGTCAGCATCACGGTCTAGCTGCCGGATTATTCCAGTGCCCCTAATATTAGAAACCGGTGGTGCTTCAGAGGAACTCCCTGCTTCACTTTTCTTCTCTTGCATGTCTTCACCGAAGTTATGAAGTCGACGACCAATAAGGTATCTGTCGTCCCTAATGGAGTTGTGAAGGTTGGTGAACCAGACATGGAATCTCTTTGCACAAAAGCACAACAAGCTGAAGCCAAGGCATCCTAGCCATGCAAATCGGTAGACTGCTGAGTTAACCACTAATGGGTAGCCGAGTACGGGAAACACCCCCCGGGCTAATACGTAAGGTAAACACAATGCTGTTAGCAGTTTCATTATGATGGGAAACACGATCTCCCGCAATACCCAGAGGCCCTGAAGCCTAGAGAAACCATCTTCTCTCACCCTTTCGAACTTTATTCGCCAGCTTTCATCTACCAGTGGCATCATATGATCGAGCATAACCTGTGGATATAAGATATCAACTTTTGACTGTCGTGGAATAGTATCCTCATATGCCTATCACGAAAACCAAAGACATGCCGGAACAATTTCTTTTTTCTCTTGTACATGATAAATTTTGGTATAACACTTACCAGTCTAGTCCATATCTTCAGAAAAATGAGACCTAATGCCCAATCCTGATAAAGAAGGAAAACAGGACTCTCATCCACAGGCACCCGCATAGGCACAATCACCAAAAGCTCAAAAAGCAGACCAATAAGAACAGGTATGACGAAAATCTGGACATTATAGTGCCAATAAAGATTTCTTAGTTGGATATTGGGAACAACAAAACTAGTAGAAAACCAGATTATGCCAGATCACATACCCATATTGATAAGAGCACTGAGCTCTTGATAACAATGGCACTCCACTTCCAGATTTGGCTCAACAGAACTACAACCCTCTTTGTTCTTATGTGCTCAATGGTGTATCTAGCCCCAGCCATGGCTGTCCAAATGAAATAGCTTCCAATGACGAAAGCATAAAGGTCTACAATGAGAGAAAACCCAATTAGCACCAAATCATAAAGGAGACATTATAAGGGAAAAAAGTTGAAACTACATTACCATTGCACTTAATGCCATGAGTTATTGGCAGAAGAGGAATTGCATTGAATAGAGCGCGTCCAAGTGATATCGGTACTACTATTAAGGCAGAGTTAAATATAAGCAGAGTCATCCAAGCGATGACCAGCAACAGCACAATGCGAAGAACAAAGCTGTACCTGCTAAAGAATGCATCAATAAAATTTACAGAGCTAATTAGGAAAAAAGCAAAAATTATTACATCAATATGTGTGTGTATAAAGAACTGGCGAATTGATATAGCTGCCGACTTTGCACATTGACAGGCACAGAATATCCAGTCCTTAATTGCAGGATTTAGTAATTAATAACTAACTACTTGAGAAAATTTATTTGGATGAATCAAAAATAAAAGACTAGAAAACTCATCCCAGAAAATGGTAAAAATTCATATCATTCTAATACATAAAAAAGAAAAGGTAGTTAAAATGTCCAGCAAATAAATCTAAAGCCTACACACTATCCAACGTCAATAATAACATTCCTGTAATGCATATTCAATGATTTTTTTTTTAAATGTTTAGAGTTTATGTAAAGCCTACACATTCTAGTCATGAATGTACAATCTTAGAGCATAGGTGCATGCAAATACACCGTCAAACAAAATGAAGAAAGACCAAATACTGAGCACAATTAAAGCAGACACATCAAATAATATTGTCAATCAAAAGCACCATATAACTTACTCTGAATCGGTTTGTTCATCCTCATCAAACTCCTCCAAAACATTAGAGTTCCCTGATGCCATGAGGCCTCCATTTGGATCATCAGCAGCAGCAAATGCAACCATGGGCTGTTCTTGTCCACCTAGTTGCACGACCTGCAGTCTATCTTGTTGTCCTGGTTCCACATTAACATTTTCTTGGCCACCATTCTCCTCAGGTTTGGGAAGTAAAAAGTCTGTTAAGCCTAATGCCCAGCCAACTGCAGTGAACCAATAGCGCAAAAGAGACTTGATTGTTGCCCTCAATTTAAAATGCTCAACAGCAAAAGGAATGCATATTTGAAAGAGAAGCATGTCAGCTGGAATCTCAGTAAATGGATCAGATACCCTGCAACAAACAAGTCATTTAAATGGAAGCTAACGAGAAGTATACATAAGTGCAGAAATGAGAAAAGGTATGAGCAAATCTTACGATATATCAAGTGGGAAAATAGAGGGCACCATCCTCATAGCAAGCTTGACAGGCAAAAATACCAGCATCACAATCAAACTCCCATAAACTGCAACAGATAACAAGACCCTCCGAGCATGCTTGTGTACAGGATCATCGATTAAATCACGGAAAGGATTGTAGTTTGGATCTGCTGGATCTCGCAGGAAGTATAGAACTCCATTTCGTAAGACCTGCCCTTAACAAAATTGATATTATAAGACTCATGCTACAATATGGTAATAGCTTCTGAATAAAATAAATCATATTATGGAAAAGATATTACCCCTCGAAGAAGGCTGACAAAGATGCTTATTTGTAGCATGTACACAATTCCTACAACCCAATGTATCAATGAGCTTGCTAAAGGTGAAACCGAGAAGAACTGAACTCTTTGAGACATTGATTTCCCAAACATTCTTATAGTACATACATCTAGCCACCATCCACACATCAAAGGGAACACCCCAAGCTCAATTACAAGCAGGAAAGCAACTTTAATCATTGTCATCAGATGCCTCATTGCTGCCAAGAACTGCCTGAAGAGGGATGGTATTGTCTCGGCTATTGAAGCAATTCCATAGAATCTCCCCATTGACAAAGGCTCGCCCCTAGTGTACCTAATCAAAGTGACAATACCCAGGTAGAAGAAGACTAGAGAGAATATAAACATGTAGCCAATAGCAAGAGTTGTAACATCAGAGAGTCTTGATGCTCCAATGGTTACTCCTTTCAAAAGATCTGCTGAGAATGGTGCACTTGTGTTGCTTGAAACTTCAGCGATTGCAGTAGAGTTTGCTTTCAACATTTCTGCAACCTGGCCATGCATGCCACTGTCTTGGCCTTCAGATGTCAAATTCGTAACAGCAGTTAATGCATTCTTCAATGTGATGTTTGCTAAGGAAAGGGCAGTGTCTGTCAGTGGCATGACTACTGATAGCACCGGACCACTTGCAGAAGAGAAAAGCCAAGATACATAGTAGAGAATGATCCGGCCTATAGAGAAAGGCACAAAAATTACAACACCAAGAAATATCATATTGCTTGCTAGAACCTGCAGGAATGGATCATCAAGTCATGAAAGAATATCGTGCTAACCAGGGAAAAAAAGGCTAAAAATTTGTGATTCCAAAGTATCTACTCTGTTGCAGATTGTCAGAATTTAAAGTTAAAAAAGGGTTAATTTAAAGGTACAAAAAGATCTTAAGGGAAAACATAGCATTAGCATCATGTAGAGAACTGAGAAAATTCTACACACGTGGAGATTGAGAGTTCCTAGCTGACAACATGCAATCCAAATTAATACCATATAAAGGAACAGCAAAGCAATTATAAGATTATATTTAGAACCAGAGAAACACATAAAACTATAACATCATAGAATTCCGTCTAATGTCGGTATTTTGGAAGTGGGAACATTTAAAGGAATGATAATAGAGGCATGAATTGCAATCTTAAAAACAGCAGAATATTCAGGATGAAGTTTCCTCCATTAATAATATAACAAAGCAAACAATCATCAGGCATCCAACCAAGGAAACAGCAGAAAATTGGTCATTTTGACCACTCAATGAAATCCTAAGCTATAAGTCTTATCAAATTTCAATTTAGACTGAACCTATGCCACTTGACACAATATCACACAAATCATTCTTTGTTTAGAGCGATGATAAATGATAAGCTAGTTTCAGCACCTAAAGGTTCCCAAGAAAAATCCCAAAGAAGAAGTCAAGTCAAGCATTAATAAGAAAATGTCAATTAGAACTTAAGCATAGATATTATACTTGAAAGAACCAAAGAGACTTACCGTAAATGCATTCTCAACCAAATGGAAAACAGGACCCTGCATGCCGACAAGCTCATCAAAAGGTACATCCTCAGCACCATCAGCATCATCCAGACCATCAAACATCTGCTCAACATGAGCTTCAAGACGAGCTGCCTGCATTTCCCAACGTGCAGCCACATTTTCAGCATTCCTTCTGATCATTTGACCGGCTCCACCAATAGCTTGTGCTCCACCAGCATCTTCACCATTTCCGTCACCAGCTAAATTCCTATTAGCTTGTCCTGGGGGTCGTCTAGCAGCAAGAGCACCATTCCTATCCACTTCATCTTCTCTCTCAACATCTCCTCCAAGCTCTTGCAAATGCCGAAAATAATCCCTCAAAGAAGTGGCTCCAAGAAAAATAAACACAATGCTAGCAGAAAGTAGGAACCCATGCAAGCAATCAGTAAGAATGACTGTGGTTGAAATATGGCTCAAGAATAATCTCTGAGCTTCACCAAAACTCCTGACAAAAGCCAACCGCCATATCCAAAAGGTAATGAAAGGTATAATGAGGAGCCAAACTGAAAGTACAAAACTAAGGCGCAAAAAGAACTGCAGAACATGACAAGCTTTCATAGCCATCCCAACAACAAACTCCTGAAAAGGAAGCCTTGCTGGAGCATTCTCGGCATACACGGGAGAGAACGAAAATGCATGCTTGCAAACCTGCAAAGAAAGTCAAGCATAGTTTTAAAATCACATATAAGAAAAGGGGACAGATAGAAAGATACAACTAGTAGAAGCTTGGAGATAGACAGACATAAATAAACAGAGACAGGAGGAGTTAGCGACCTGGCTCTCATGCAGCTAGTATTATGAGATGCCATACAAAATGAGAAGCCATGCTCACAACATGTAAGCAGAAAGTACCCCTAGATCAGCAAACTTCCCCAAAAGCTATAAACTCCATTCCTAATGTGGTACTAATGTGGAATCACTAACAGCATTAAATTTATGTCTTTGATAATGTGTTAGTCAATTTGAAATAATTGTGTCCGAACGCATGAGAATCATTAGAAAACCATGAGTCTCATGAACCGTATGACAGCAACTACCATCCCATTGGAAGCATAGCTTGGCACATTTAAATAACAACAGCAAATTTGTTCTTTTCAAATTATACGGACCTAGCAAGAGAAAGCTCCCAAGATTTTCAACTTCAATGACATTCTTTATTATAAACATAACCAGAAAAAAAAAATTAAAAGAAAAGCCCACAATTGTCTTAATTTCTCAATCACCTTTGTTAATCATCAAATAATCATACCAAAAAGAAACACCAAATCATGAAATTTAATTAAAAATAAACCTAACCCTAACTGAAATTAACCTAATCAATGAAAACAGCTTTCATACAAAAAGCGATTACAAAAAAGAACCTAACCTCGCATTGGCGAGCATTGCTGTGATTCAGCCATTGAAGAAGGCAATCCTGATGGACATATTTGATACTGCCGCTACACGCGCAAGGGTATCGAAGCGGATTCTCTGCATCGCCTGGGTTCCTGCAGATCCTGCAAACGTCTTCTTCTTCTTCCTCCTCCATATCCGCACCATACTTCGCCTTCGCCTCCGCCGCCGCCCCGAACGACATCGATGACGTCGCTTTTTCTTCCATCTCTGACGATGTGGACGACGTTGATGGCAACGGATTTATGTTGTCTGCGAAAACGGCATCAGTCGAAGAAGCGGCGCTTTCTCCGCCAGGAGGAGGAGGAAGAGGCGGAGCCGCGGGAGCGATCTCCATCGGGTTGAGTTTGCGAACGACGGAACGAGTCGGTTGAGCCTTTGTGGGATATTTGCAAATATTATTTTACGATTTTTTTTAGTTTTTAATTTTCCTTTTTTTCGCTTATGAGGGACAAATGGATTGAGACTGAGTTTGAAATGAGTTACATTATATTGCGGGATATGTCGGCAACTCGGATTGGTTCGCCTTTTAAAAAATAAAGATAAAAAATAATTAATAATTAATAATTTATTTTTAATCAAATATCAAGCATTAATTCAATTTACATTAACCTTTCTATTTATAAATGTGTACATTATTTTCTGAAAAATCTTATAATAATTTTTTATTATATCTATTTTTTTATATAAGGTTTAAAATTATCCATAAATGAGAAGTTAATGCACTTTAACGTACTCAAACGCACGTCCTTCTGCATTAATAATAATATTCATGACAATCGATTTAATACTCAATTGACAAGTATCTACATTAGTATATATTAACATTTATTACGTTGATTTCACCTATTAATTTGGTCAAGTTCATTTAGGAAATTTTTTTATAAATGAATAAATATTATTTTGAGACTATTTTGATAATTTTTTAAATAATAGATACACATACAAATAATGATAAGACTTGAACTCAATACATAATTTTTTTCACGAACTTTGCTATTTCAACCAAAATCGTAATTAGATTTATTGTCATTTTTTATAGGTATAATGACTTATTTGATCCTCTAACTTAAAAAAAAAATTATTTTAATCCTCCATTTAATTTTTCACATTTTTTAACCTTTGAATTTACGTTGTTTATCAAATCATCTTAAAATGAATAAAAAAGTTAACTTATGTTAGTTAACGTGGCAACTCACGTGTATGTTGCATAAACAATTAATTATTTTAAAAAATAAAAATATTCTTTATAATTTTTAATAGTTTTAATATTTTAAATTTAATTTAATATTATAACTTAATTAATATCACTTTATTGGTTACATATGCTCATATTTGATGCTAGTATAAATAAATAGAAAATGTTAATAACAAAATTACAATAGAATAAGACGAATTCATGAATCAAAATATTTATTTGATTGATACTATAATATTTGATTGAGTTTGAAAGATTTTTATATAAATCCTAATCAATCCGATTAAACAATGAATAAATTAAAAATAACGGAAGAAATTAAGAAATTGAACACACAAATTTAACGTGAAAAAATTCCTTCGAAGAGGATAAAAAACCATGGCAAAAAATAATTTTATTATAATGGCAAAAGAATGAAGAGTACAAAAGATAGAGATAAAACTAAACCCCAAAAACCCGAAAATAAAAGACCGTAAACACTAAATTCTCTAAAAATATTAGAAGTTCTAAACTCTAGTGAGAGTATATTTTTAAAGTTGTAAAATAGCCTATTTATAGGCTAAATTTCTAGGTCAAATAATAATAAAATAATCTAGACTAATAAAAATTTGACTCGAACAAATAAATAGAGTTTAATTGAAACAATTAAACAAAATTTAACTGAAATATTATTTCTCAAATTTGACTTGAAATAGGAGTCATAATTCAACAAATCTAATGAATTTGACTTAAATAAATTAAATAACAAAATATTTAAACTTAATGTATTTTTAGTGGAGTGATCTTGTAACACCCTTACACCCGGTTCACACGTATAAACCCGGCATAAGAGTATTACATACAATGTTAGAGAATTAAAAACGAGTATAATAAAATTTTTCTTTCAATTCATGTAAATTTTCAAAACAATATTAGTAATCTGCTCATTAGGGACACCTAAGTATACCATTTGTACATGCCATTTTTCTTTAAAGTAAATTACCTAAACTTGAGCTTCAAAAGTGATGTGATGTGATGAGAGGTCCCTTACTCGACTCTAGCTTTCCGTAGCTTTTGTACCTACGCGTTAAAATAAACGCGTTAAGCCGGTGAAGGCTTAGTAAGCACTATAAGCATAATAGATGATTATTTATTTATTGCTTAATTTTATCAAACATTTAATTACTCATGCGTATAAAATTTCTAACCTTTCTTGCATGTAACACTTAACTTACCATAATTTTACATAACACACATTCATCCTCATATTCTAACTTACCTCAACGGTAGATTTTACATTTTTATCCCTTTTTCACAACTTAGTCATTTCACTTAATTATCAACATATAATTACACATACACATATAGTACTTTTCTTTCATGTATTTATCATTTCTTTACCTCAATGTAATAATTTACACATTCTTTCACTTTTCACAATTTAGTCATCATAGCTTTCTTAACTATAGCTCACTCTTAGTTTATTTATCCACTTGGCCCATAATAGACTTTTATAGAACCCATCAGATAAACGGAACAAACAGAGAGTACTGAAGTACTAAACAGAGAGCACATAAGTGCTGGGCAACAGAGAGCACACAAAGTGCTAAACAGAGAGTACACAAAGTACTGAGCACACAAAGTGCTAATCAGAGAGCACACACAGTGCTAATCAGAGAGCACGAGACATGTTAAACAGAGAGCGCGCTAGTGTTCCTTAATGACATGCCACTACTATCTCAATGGTTCTAACTTGTCTACATGGGCATAACACTTCATATTCATCATTTTTCATTATTTCACACATCACATTTATATTTCAAAGTTGTTCACTTGCATCACAGCACTAAATTATTTATATCTTGAACCACAGAATTCGAAATTATAAACCGCTTGATGTTTCTGAAATTAGACTCAATCATATTTTTACCATAAAATTTCTAGAATTTTTACTTTAGCCAATTTGTACAATATATTCTTTCAATTTACCCCTTCGCTGCTGCCTGACAGTTTCGACCTTTCTTCACTTATATATCTTTTAGTACAAAGATCAAATGATGTTTCCGTCTGTTTCTATTGAAAATAGACTCATTAAAGATTCATTCATATAAATTTCAGTCTCTAATAATTTTTCTACATTTTTCTATAATTTTTCAAAGTCAGAACAGGGGAACTCGAATATACTCTGACCTTATTACACTAAAACTAGTATATCTCGAAATATGCAGTTCCTTTTCTTTCACTGTTTCTTCCATATGAAACTAAACTCAATAAGCTTTAATTACACTTATAATTCCACCCTTAACTCATTATATACAATTTTTGGTGAATTTTCGAAATTAGTCCCCTGTTACTGTCCAAACTGTTTTGAAGTGAATTTTTCCCTTCTCATATTTCCTTTGCACTAAATTTCATTTAATCACACCTAATCACCATATTTATAACTAAACATATCATCTTACTCATTTTTATCACAATTAATCATATAATTTAAAGAGAATAAATTTTCAATTTAAAATCTTGTAGTACTTACTACTCTAGTAGGAAACTTCCTTTCCCTCTTTGATCTTCTCTTTTTCTTTCTCTTCAATTGAGTCCTTCTCCTTCTTTTCTTTCTCTTCAATTCCATACAAAACACATATATTCACATTAAAATCATTCTAACATATCATAATATATGTTTCTAAACCAAAACTAACATGTATTTAAAGAGGAGTTTAGCTTCTTACCTTAATCACTTGTATTCAACACTAATTGCCATTTTCTTTCTCCTCCAAGACAAGTATGAATGCATTTCTTTTAACAATTGAATAGCTACTACACTTCTCTATCAATTTTATTCACTAATCTTGAAGAAATTTGGAAGAAACTAGCTTAATTGGTTTGTATTTGGTGAAAAAGGACTAATTTGTAAGAAAAACAAAAGTTGAAATGGTGGAAAAATGGTGGCCAATGTGAAGCACCATGGTTGATGGCTTTTATAGCCTTTTCATCATTTCTTTTCTTCATTTCTCTAGATTTTTCTATCAATTTCTCTTTATAAAAATATCTTTCTTTAATAATGGCAAAATTCCACTTTTAGTCCTTGGACCTTCCAACTTTATACTTTGACCCAAAACATTGCCTCCAAAAATATCTTCCACCAAATTACTCTTTTGCCCCTCATTAATCAATCTAATTCCCATAATGACTCATAATTCAATTTGGATAAATTAATATTTAGTCCTTCATCCTTTCTCACGCTTACTAATTAATCCTTAATTTTCTAACTATTTTCTTATTTTAGCTATATAGTCTAATTCTCAATTCTACTCTATTACTATTCCAAATCCGATTCAAGAACGCGGATGTTATAGATCTACTTATATCAATGCAAAATTAAAATTGTCATGGATCATAAACGAATATGTAGAATACCAAAAAAATATCGATAAAAAATATTATCTATATTAGTATTTATTTAACAGTCAATTTGTTTTTACATAAAAAGAATAATTAGAAAATTTTAATTTATGCCAAACTTAACACGCATGATCTATATGAATAGAGCACAAAACATGATAGTTGAATTGTTTAAATATTAATTGTATATAAAAGTGCGGAATAATGTAAAACAATTTTAGTTTTATATTGTTGTAAATGGATCCAACCCAGGGGTGAAGTCAGAAATTTTTTTTAATAGTAAAAATGTAATTTTACCATTTTAATAGTTCATATCTTTATAAATTTTAAAGGATTAAATAAATTTTTATCATTTTAAATTGGTTAAAATATAATTTTATTTTTACTAATCTAAAATTTTAAAAATTTAAAAGACCTAAATAAATAATTTTCTATTTTAGGGAGATTTGCCCCTGTTAACCCTCCTAATTATGTCTATAATCCCACCCTATAATTTTTACTATAAAAAAAATTATACTGAATTCTTTCTAATTTTAATGGATAAAATTTATATAATTGTAAATGAGAAATTATTAGATAGATCATTCCCACCACTTTATATATGATCCCACCTAATTATATTATACTACATCAATAATTTTTTTCAACTCAAATTAAAGGGAATTTCCACCTCATATTTAATTTTGATCCTTTTTTTTCAATTCATCAAATGTCAAAAAGGAATTTAGGGATAAGGGTATTTTCTTGATTTTTTCTTTTCTTCTCCATCTTTATACTTTTAGAAAAAAAAAATTTAGGTTTTTCATAGTTGAATGAAAAAAATTAAAAATCATTTATTTTTATCACTAGAAATAGGAACGAATATGATTATGTAATCCTTCCATTTTTTTTGCCCAACCTGTAATCCTTTAATTGTCCAAAATCCTAAATCTCTTTTTTAACCGTGTAGAGATGGAGAAAAAAAAAATCAAGAAAATACCTTAATCCCTTCCTCACGTATGATGAATTGAAAAAAAGACTCAAAATTAAATATGGAGTAGAGAAGAAAAGAAAAGAAATCGAGAAAATACCTTAATCCCTAAATCTCTTCTTAACTTCTAATGAATTGAAAAAAAACCTTAAACTTTAATATGAGTTGAAAAAAATGATTGACGTGACGTAATATGATTGGGTGGGATCATATATGAGGCGGTGTGAGTGATCCACCTAATAATTTCTAGTTGTATATACCCTGAAAAAAAATATAATGTTTATTTCTTATTTTATAAAATAAAATAAAAAATAAATTTCATAATTATACTATAGATATAAAAGTGAAATACTGAAAAAAATAGTGATTATTACGAAAAGAGAATAGTGATATAATAAATTAATATATCTTACCCAACATTATCATTCTTTTATCAACTTTCACCATAACGCGCGTGGCTACCGCCCACCTTAAAGCAAACTAAAATTTAATGCAATAAATGAACGAATTTATGTCATATCCATTTATTTACTTTTAAGTTTGGTATCTGGATTTGTATTTATAAACCCTAATATTTGAATTTTAAATTCCAAATCTCAAATCTATTTTGGGGTTTAAGTAGTTCAAGTTTCAGACCTCGAATTCATTTGAAGTTTTATCCTTTAACATAAAATCTATCAAAAATAATGCGACCATAAATAAGAAAGTCATAAATAATGCGATAAAAGAATTTATAAAATAATCCTAACGAAATCAAGCAAAATGGAGAGTTGCCCTTAAACCAAAACAAAGCTCTCCCAACTCTATTTACCGACCTCTAACAGCGCGTGACACCATCTCCTCCTCCCTGGAAAATAAAATCCAAGAATCCCACTGCATGAAAACGACTCCATTTTTAACGACACTTTCTACTTTAATTGGAAGCCCCCCATAGATCCTCCATTGATCTCCAAACATTTTTCTACCCCACCTTTAAAATAAATTTCCTCCCTTTATCACCGCTCAGCTCTTTATTACTCTCTTTCACCATTTTTCTTGACTTTTTTTTCCTCAAACATTTATTAAGATTTTAACTTTGTTGGTTGTTTGTCGGTGGACAGTAGCATCCAATGTTATTAAAAATAAAAACCTGCCCTTTTAATTAAAACCCAACAAAATTCCAACTATTATCATCCTTCTGGTTTCTGGGTTTTATGTGGATTGTAATTTAAGCTGCAATCATTTCATCTTCCATCACTTCAAATGGCAGTTTCTTCTTAACAATTCTCTCTGTAACGTCGGTTCAATGCGTTAGCTGTTGTTGAAAAAATTTGATTCTCTGCATAAGAACAAAGGTGAGACAGAGCCAGTGAACTGTTCTTCTACCTATGGTTTATGATTACCCATGATAATGATGTTGATTTTGACTGTATCTTGAAATAAACCATAGTCACTTTCCTATATAAGCGAGACTGTGAGTGTGCTTGGAAAAAGTTAGCATCTCCATTGTTTAATCACTTAGCTTTCCTTCTTTAGATGCATTAGTTAGGAAGTTGATCTGTTCAAAAATGGTAACTATGTATGGCACATGTAGTATTTGGAAGGTATACTTTAATGTTTTAATCCCTGAATACATGCATTTGTCAGAGATGCTTACAATGCCTTTTTAATGCTGTTTATGGTGATTGATTTTGCTTTTACATCTACCTGTGTTTGTGAAAAGTACTGTGTGAAGTGTACATACCGGAAATGCTTAGTGTTTGTTTTGGCCATTGTTTTATAGATTGGTTAAGATGCCAACTTATTTGATGGCCCTATAATTAAGCTGTTCTTTTGTTCAGAAACTGAAACCAGAATCATGGACCACAAATCATGGCTTTGGAGGAAAAAAACTTCGGAAAAGACGATTGTTGCTACCGATAAGGTCGATGTTTCTGTGAAACTAATTAACGAAGAGGTAAACCCAGAAGCTTTAAGCATCTTGTTTCTTGATTCTTGTTTTGAGATTTTTATGTTTATGATCTATGAAAGTGACCTGAGGATTGATTTTTTGCTTGCTAGGAACGAATGGAGGGGGGGCGAGATAGAATAGTGAAGAATCTAAATGAGAAGCTTGCTTTGGTTCTCCTTGATAATCATGCTAAGGATGATTTGATGACAAAAAATGTGAAAATGGTACCGGTACTGAATGCAGGTATCATTTGAAGATCAGATTATTTTTGTTTGAAATGTTCACTTTGCTTTGGCTTTGTAGAATCTAATAAGTAGAAGTTTTCGTTTAGGTCGGGACATGGTTGAAGCAGATGCAATCGCTCTCAAGACAGAGCTAGATGAAGCTTTGAGGCAAGGGAAATTGGCAAATGAAAAGTTGACTCAGTCGGAGGTTGCGTTGAAGGAATGTATGCAACAGCTAAATTTTGTTAGAGATGAGCAGGAGCAAAGGATCCGCGATGCTGTTGCAAAGACATCAAGCGAGTTCGAGAAAGAACAGAAAGCATCACAATACAAGTTGACAGACACAAACAGAAGGCTTGAAGAGTTGACTGTTGAGAATTCTCGGCTAGCTAAAGCCTTGCTAGTCAAAGAAAAAATGATCGAAGATCAGGAGAAGCAGAAATCTCAATCAGAAGCAGAATTCAGTGCACTAATGGATAGATTATATCTCACTGAGAAAGAGAATGCATTTCTCAAATACGAGTTTCATGTTCTCGAGAAGGAGCTTGAGATCAGAAACGAAGAGATGGAATATACCCGTCGATCAGAAGACTTAGCACGTAAACAACATTTGCAGGATGTAAAGAACATTGCTAAGTTGGAAGCCGAATGCCAAAAGTTACGTTTACTTCTACAAAAGAGGCTGCCAGGTCCGGCTGCCGTGGTGAAAATGAAGAATGAAGTCGAAATGCTGGGAAAGGACAAGTCAGAGACGAGAAGAAGAAAGCCGAACCAGACTAGAGATTTGATCGTCAGAGGTTCCACTGCTGACATATCTCCTGAAAATCCAATTAAGAGTATCAATCTCTTATTGGAGCAATTGCACAATGTGGAAGAAGAAAACAAGAATCTCAAAGAAATAATGACCAAGAAGAATGCTCAAATTCAATCATTGAGTTTAATATGTTCTCAAACATCATCCAGGCCAGCAACAGAAATCGGGATTCAGCCTAAAGAGTTGTTTAAAGGACAAAAGTCCATGGAGCTGGTAAGGAGTAGTATGATATCAAGTGAACTATCCATAACATCAGGTTTTGATATTGGCAGCATTGATGGAACTAGCTCTTCTTGTTTATGGGTTAATGCTTTGTTTCCAGAATCTGCACGCTTGGACAAAAGACTTAAGACTCCATTGGATCAAAAGGCCTTTACAGTTCCAGAAATGAGATTAATGGACGATTTTGTAGAGATGGAAAAATTAGCCTTATCAGATGGTAAGGAATTGGTGCCATTTGAGCAAGGTCATGTTGCCTTCAGCAATACAAAGCAGATGCAGTCAAAAGATGTAGCAGGTGAAAGATCATTCGATTGGCTTCAGGTTGTTTTGCAAGCTATCTCCAAGCACAAACGTATTTCCAACCGAAGTTCAATTGAAATTCTCGAGGACATCAAAATTGCTTTGGGCTGTAGCAGTCTTTTAAATGCTTCCGATGTTGATAAAACTGCATGTTCAATGCATCCCATAGAAGCTGATGGTCCCCATATCAGCGGCTACATAGCCTGGAAATCCCCGAACACTTCTCCTACTACAGGTTCACTAAGTGAAGCTTCTACTGTTGAGACCTCAACCGAAAAAACAAAAAAGCAACTGTTTCAGCCTGATCTGAACAAGTCAGTCGGTAAAATCATTGAACTGATTGAAGGAATTGGACTAACATCTTCCGATTCTTCTGACAGATGTCTGGAGAAAAATCAAACTCCTAAACTATCACCGGCTCATGCAGACTACTTTGTTCGTGTTTTTCAATGGAAAAGTTTGGAATTAAGCACTGTTCTACAACATTTTATTCGTGCATGTAACAATCTGTTGAATAAAAAGGCTGATCTTGAAACTTTTGCTGAAGAACTCTCATTTGCTTTGGACTGGATTGTGAACTATTGCATTACTCCTAAGGAAGCTTCGAGTGCGAGGGATAAGATCAAAAAATATTTTGGTTGGAATGATTCACAAAGTGAAAAAGAAGTTGCTTACGCAAGTCATGGTGTGGAATCAGATGTGACCCACATTTCTGAAGATCAAACATCACTTGTAGACTCCTTTGCTTCTTTGCCTGATCGGAGTCACAGTGTTATCCCCCCACTGGAGGAAGAAAACAAGAGATTAAAAGATGATCTGAAGGATATGAAAACGAGGCTCGACTCAGAAACAGACAAGAGTGAGGCCCTGATGGTACAACTTCATGAATCAAAGGAAAGCATCGGAAGCTTACAAGCAGAACTTAATATGTTGAAAGAATCAAAGGAAATGATAGAGGAACAGGTTGAAAATCAGAAATCAATTAATGAAGATCTCGACACACAGCTCACTGTTGCCAAAGCTAAACTAAACGAAATCTTCCACAAGTTATCATCTTTGGAAATTGAGTTGGAGTACAAAAATAGCTGTTGTGAAGAGCTAGAAGCTACTTGTCTTGAGCTTCAACTCCAGTTAGAGAGGTAAAGTGTTGCTTCCTAGTTTTAATTCCTGTTATTTCTAAAGGAACTTGTCAATATAGTTTCTGATTTATGAAACATAAACTCACAGTATGGCAAAGAAAGAAGCACCGAAGTATGTCATGGATCAAGACGGGAAGCAATCTCAAAATGTAAGTCATTCACTATTTATCCTATTATTCGCATGCCTTGCTAAAACTTTATCCGGTCTTTGGTATTTTTCTTATATGTAACTTCTACGGTTGATATTAAACACTGATATTATATGCCTGCATTTTTGAACATACAGGGTTGGGAAATTACAGCAGCTTCAGTCAAGTTAGCCGAGTGTCAAGAAACAATTCTGAACCTAGGTAAGCAATTAAAAGTGTTGGCCTCACCACAAGAAGCGGTACTATTCAACAAAGTTTTCTCCAACAGTAAAGCTACTACCACGGCTATAAACAACAGAAGTGTGAACAAACGCCTCTCCTTGCGCGATCGAATGCTAGCCGACAATGGTAGTAAAGCAGAAGATGCAGAAAATTCAACCCTTCTCCACTCCGATAATCGCAAGACTTCAGGTTTGTTGTTACATGCCTCGGGATCATGTCTTGGTTCCAAGAATGAAAGTTCCAATGCCGGAGTTATGGCTTTGGCTATCGTACCAAGCAAGAAGCAAGGAGCCGGTTTGCTAAGGAAGTTGCTGTTTAGAAGGAAGAAAGGTCACACTAAGAAATCTTGTTACCAACACTGAGTAGCGACCGGTAATACGGAGTGATGACAACTCGAGGTAATCCACCGTGTGTTCATAGTGTGGCGATTGGTTTTTTTGTTTGCTGTTTTCTTTGCCGAGTTAATATCTTATGGTGAGAGCTTGTAGTCCTTTTGCAGAAACTCATATAGAAGTGTATAGTAATCTGATATGGCTATGTATATTTCTGGATTGAAGGGCTTTACAAAAAAAAAACCCAGATAACTACAGTTTGAGTCGGTAGCTTTAACAAGAGAAATATCATTTGTGAGATTTGATCATAATTTTTTTTTTCTTTGAGATGATATCCCTGCAAATTTAATAGATTGCATTTTATCCCTTTTACATTAAATAAAAGAGCAAATTAGTCCTTCTGAATAGAAAGATTAGTTTGCTTTTTTATCTAAAGTATAAAATTAATTTCTTCATTTTTGAGTAGAGAGAACAAAATGCAATCCGATTATTAATATTAAAACTTGTATGATACTTTTACCAGTTACAATACAAAAGAAACAGAGAAGGGTAAAAAAAGTTTCACTAGAACTTTCATGTGGTAAATTGTAATGTTCATAAATTTTCACTTGTACACCTATAAACTTTTTTTTCCTATGCTTTATCGGCCTCCATTGCTGCCACTTTCATTTCCAGTAATGCATCTTCAAAGCACTTAGCTAGAAACTCTGGGTCAGGGATGACATCTTTAGCTACAAGAATTTGCATTTCGGCTTTACCGGCATAACTCACCATGTGCATCGTTAGAGCCTGCTTTTAAATGATATTTATCATACTTCTAAGAAAAATGAAGGGTCCAAGCAACGGTTCGTGTTGTACCTGTGGTAGGCTAGAAGTAGAGACCTTGATGCTAGAGATAGGGTTGCCTGAAAGTGTGATGTCCTCTGAAGGGCCAATCAAGTTTGAGATAGTGAAGGTTGTGTTACAAAGGAGCTTGTAATTAAGCAAAGAAGCATACTGCAACACCAAAACACATAATTAGTAGGCAAAACCGGGTAAAAGTAACATGGAGGCCCCTGTATCATGAGTCCTAGTATAACAGGCTCCATGATACTTTTATGGCAAAAAGCATCTCCAGATCAACTATCTTATAGATGTTTCAATATCGTTTTTGTTCTTTTTTTGTACTACACCTTTGGTCCTAACAGGCTCATTGTGAGATCTCCAATCCTGTAAGAAAAGTAAGCTTCCAGGGACTGTTTCTTCCTATCAACCATCACCTTTGCTCTCTTCAAATACTCCAAAGGATCATTACCACTTTTATGATAAAAAACAGGTAACAAAATTACCCCAAATCTGTTTCCCCATCTTGTTTCTGAATTATCTTTCATTAGTTTAGATATTTCCTGACAAAGAGAAAAACCAGACATGATGGGCAAAACCTGAAACTGTCGTCTGTCAAACACAGTGTGTGAAACCTCAAACTAACCTGCAACCCTGGTTTTGCTCTTAAATTAACCATAGCTACACCTGTCATACGAAGGCCTTCATGCAAGGCTATAACAATAACAATCAATGAACTCAAAATCAGTTTCTAAATTGGCACCAAGACTTTTGATTATAGTTTTATGAACAAAGTTATTTACCATTTGGTGTTCGGTGATCTAAGTATCTTGATAGTCCACATGACACTATCCCAAACAGGACATCATTAATCGTCTGCAAAAACAACAAAAGACTCAACATTTTGTCACTATTATGGGTTAATTAAGCTCAAAAACAAAAACCCATTATGCTAAATCTCATTAAAATTTGTTTCTTTTAGTCCCATAATTTAGGGTCAAGTCAACCTCATGTTAAGGCCTTTAAACCAGAATTATATAGGACAGTTACATTTTTTGGTTAAATTATGCTATTAGTCTTTCTACTTTGTAAAAATTGTGAATTAAGCTTGTATTCTCTAATTGATTTATCATAATTCCTAATACTTTTAGAATTTTGAAATTTTAATATTTACATAAATGATAGTTATTAATCGATTAATTGAATATTTAGGGAGTAACATGAGAAAATAACAAACGGAAGAACTCAAGTTTTAAAATTTGAAAAGCATAAGGATTAAAATGATATTAAAATCAGTAGTAATTGAGAACTTAACCTTTTTGGGTTACTTACAGTATCGGGAATGGCCTTTTTGACCTCTTTCATGTCATCAAGCGAGAACTTAGCGGTGGCTAGTTTCCTTGGCCAGAGTTCCACCCCATCGCCACCGGAAACCGCCGTTTTCCGGTCGGAATCCAAGAGAATCCTCAGTAAAAACCCCAACACGAATACCAAAGTGAGCCAAGCCATCTTTAAAAAACCCCACATGGAACCAAACAACCATGGCGAGTCCCTTCTTTTCTCCGTCGTCTTCTTCTCGGGAACCATCATGGGAACCGCGTCTGGATCACTCACCTTCCTACAACTAGCCATTAACATGGACATTAAAGAGATCCCATCACCTAAAGAATGGTGGATCCTAAACACAACGTGCTTATGCGCCATTAAAAGATGAACTTCCCATAAAGGCTTGTCCGTACTCAACGGACTACTCACTGATAAATCAGCTACATACCGATTCACTGCTAGTTCATCATCTTTTTCATCTTCATTAACCCGGTTTTCAACAACGATAACATGTCGGTCAACGTCGAGCCGGATTTTTCTCCAGTGTTCGAACCCGTTCCCGTCACGAACCAGTAAGCTACAAAATCTAGGGTGCTGCCCCATCGGCGAAGACATAATCGTTGCTTTTGCGCCGTCTACATCGATGGGGTTTTTGGTACGAGCAACACAGTGGATAACCACGTCCGTTTTCCGTTGAAGAAAAAGCCGACCCGCTGGACTCAACGGTTCGTCGGAAAAAGTTCCCGGACAAGCCATGAAGGTTAAAAAAGGAAAACGGTAATCGCCAAATCGGGTTCTTCAAAACTGTACCGTATTTTGGTGAGAAAAAGTGCCGAGTTTCCTCGTTCCATTCACTGTAACACCATTTTAAGGTTTGTAGCACAAGTTTTGAGACGAACACTTTCATTATTGTCGTTGTGTGTATTTACTGACAAGTATTCCAGTTCGGGAAAACTGTCCGTGACGGCAACATTTTTAGACTAATACAGATACAAGGACGAGAATAAATTTGAATAACTTTTAACGGATTTTTTATTTAAATAATACAAAAAAATAAATGATATCCCCGAATTATTATTTATCAAAATGATATGTTTAGTTAAATGGAGAAACTCTAAATGGCGGCACACAGGGGTATTTTTGACACGTGTTTTTTTTAATTTTTTTATTATTTTTATATATTTAAAAATAAAAAAAATATTATTTTATTAGTGAAGAGATTTAAAGTGACGACATTCAGGGGTTTTTTTTTTAAAAAATACGAGAAAAATACGACAAAAAAATACCTGACACCCAGTAGAGGAATACAAAGTGGCGGCACCCATGGAGGAGTATCAAGTGGCGGCACTCTGGGGTGTTTTGCCACTTGGCAGCACCCCATTGTGCCGTGTGTGTGTGTTTGTGTGAGTTTTTTAAGAGGTGAAAATTAATTTGAGTGGTTAGGAATTTTTTTGTTGGTGATAAAAATTAAAAAAATAAAATTTTTTGTTATAAAATAGGTGGGAGGGGGGACCAACGAAAAATGAAGGAAAAAAGAGAAAGAAAGAAAGAAAGAAAGAAGAAGGAAGAAGGAGAAGAAGGGGAAGAAAGAGATGAAAAAAAAATGTAATGCGTTTATTTTTAAATTTAATTTTAAAATATTTTAATTTGTTAATTAGTAGTGGTAATGTGTTTGATTTGTTATTATAATTTTATTTGTTTAATAGGTTGATTAAAAGAGTAAATTAAGAGGTGTGGAAGAAAGGTAAGTTTAGTTAATATTTTAAGTATGATTAATTTTAAAATATTTTAATTTGTTAGTTAATTTGATTATTTTAAGTTTTTTGTTTTCTTTAATTTAATTTTTAATTGATTTGTTATTTAATGTTGTTATAGTTGGTGAGTAAATTAAGAGGAGAAGAAGAAATGTACGCTTGTTATTATGTTATTATTAATTTACTTTAATTTAATTTTGCTAGTTAGTAATTTAATTTTGTTGTTAGTAGTAGTAAGTAAAAAATATTGTTCATATTTATTGATTTAAAATTTAATAATGTTTTAATTTTGTTAGTTAGTAACTTTATTATACAAGTCATAAGATTGTTTAATAAAATGTGAAAAAAAACTATTACAAGTGTTTAATAAAATTAACAATAATCTATTTTTAAGTTATAATTAAAATTAGTTACAATTATGAAATTAAAAAAATATTATTTTATAAAAATAAGAGAGTTTAATAATTCACAAAAAAATTAAACTTGGCTAATTAATTTTCAAAATATAATATACAAAATAATTAATTATAAAAATAATATCTCCATCATATTATTGACCAAAATATAATATAAAAAATAATTAATTATCAAAATAATATCCCCATCATATTATTGACCAAAATATAATATAAAAAATAATTAATTATCAAAATAATATATCCATCATATTATTTACAAAAATGGTACAAAATAAATTATTTTGTACCATTTTAGTAAATAATGGTTTGTGGATATTATTTTGATTTATAAATATATATTTTGTACAATTTTAGTAAATAACACATTTTGGTATTTAATTATTATTTTTGTATTATATTAGTAAACTTATGTATTGAACTAATTAATAAATTTTTTTTAAGTTACAGAATGACTTCATTAATTAACTCGGAACGTCTCACATAGCCAAATCAGTGAATGCAGATACACACCAAGGCAATATGAATGTAAAAAAATAATTATTTTTTCATTATGTCATTCACGATATTATTATTTGTTTACAAAATTAATTTTGGTTATACTAATTATTTTTGTAAATTAACAGGAAGAGCTCGCGTATCGTTCATTGAGGGGTCGTGCACAGGGCCTTAAATTCCCCTCTCATGAACGTCTGCTTCCGTACTTGCGGGATGCCGGATTTGCATCTGCAGCATTGATCCAAAAATTTGAGTTAAGATATGATTTAATCAGTGCATTGGTGGAGCGTTGGCGCCCGGAGACCTACACATTTCATCTGCCTTGTGGGGAGTGCACTGTGACATTGGAGGATGTTGCGGTCCAACTAGGGCTACCAATCAATGGTGTACCAGTCACCGGTGTTAGTTCGTTTCAAGAGCCGGCAACGATGTGCATCCAGTTACTAGGTCGCTCACCTAGTAATAACAATGACTTCACGTCGTTGTTATTTACATGGTTGAAGAGCAATTTTCAGCACTTACCCGAACACGCAATTGAAATGGAGGTTTCTTGGGCCGTTCGAGCCTATATTTTGCTAATGATAGGGGGCATACTCATGCCGGACGCAAATAACAATAAGATCCACTTGATGTATTTGCCTTTGCTAAGAGATTTGCGAAAGATTCATGAATATAGTTGGGATCTGCGGTGCTTGCCATGCTATACCGAGAACTTTGTCGCGCCACAAACCCTTCTTCCCGAGATATAGGTGGATGCCTAGTGCTATTGCAATCTTGGGCACTATATCGGATGTCATTCTTGGCATCCATTAGGCACCAAACATATGTTTTTCCACTCGTTAACATGTGATTACCATATACCCTAAATTTTAATAATTTGACATATTTTATTAATTATATTAATCTAACAATTTATTTTTTGTTTTCTTAGATGGACAACAAAACCGGGGATCGGGAGGCGGGATCGGGAGGCAGTACACAGTTCCCATATATCGTTTGATGCTAGAGCAATATGCTGGGGAAGGGGTATGTTATTCATTAACATGTTAAATTATATTACTTGACTCGTGTTAATATGGTTGCATGTTAGTAAATTATATTACTTTAATCTTATTAATATTTTGACATGTTATTAATTGTGCAGTTCATCTGGACCCCATATATACAGCCAGAAATTACCGCTGTTATTCCCGCCTCAACATTCCTCCACTCAGACCAATGGTGCATTAACGCACCGATAATCAATTTTCAAACAGTGGAGTGGTATGCCGGGGATCGAGTACTCCGGCAGTTTGGTGTTTGGTTGTAAACAGCCTATCTCGCAGTCGTCATTCCAATTAGGGTCTATCCATGGGATGGATAAGAAGGGGAAAGCAAATTGTGATTGGGGGAGTGTGCATGGACAATATGTTTATGTGTGGAACAACCGAATGACTCGAGTACCTCCGATGGAGTACACTCCGGATTTACAGCCATCGGTGCAGTACATGCAATGGTTCATTGAGTTTGGCTAACCATATTTGATTGGTGCTTCATCGACGATAATTCCCCCATACATGTCTCGACAAGATCGCCCCTATCATGTAGCTCCTGCCCCAGAGCCACAGCCAGTGCCACAGCAACAAGATATAAATAATGAAGAGGCATTGAATGACGATGATTCTTATCGTCCTGATTTTGCGGGATCATCACATATGCATAGCTCATCAAGCAAGGATATCAGCCTCAGTTTGACGAGCCACCGCAATGCTCAAGCCAAGGATATCAGCCTCAATTTGACGAGCCATCGCAATGCTCAAGCCAAGGATATCATCCTCAATTTGACGAGCCACTGCAATACTATAGGGAAGGATATCAGGCTGAGTTTGACGAGGCATCGCGATACACTATTCCTCCCGGGCAATACTCTACTCCTCTGGTGCAAATGGACCCTAATGATGGTGATGAACTTGACGAGCAACCTCGACGTAGACCCCGACCACCACGAAGATATACCCCGAGAACCACACCATCTAATCATGGATACTAGGGTTGTATCTAATAGTGTTTAAATTTGACTGTTGATGAATTTTTCTTCCATAATGTACATATATTTTAACCTATTTGATTATTTATTTAAATTTCATAACATTAAACCTGTTACTTGAAACCTTAAACCGTAAAGTTGAAAGGGTTAGGGACTTAAAGCGTAATTTTACCATTTTTATTAAGTGAAATATTTTTGAAGAAAAGTGTAGAGAATTTGAGAGATGAAAAATTGGAAGATATATAATTTTTATGCTAAAATGATATTTTAGTCTAATTTCAGAAACATCAAACGAATTATAATTTTGAATTCTTTACCTCAAGATATAAATAATTTAGTGACTGGGACGCAAGTGGACAACATTGAAAATTAATGTAAAAATAAAATTAAGAGGTATATGATGATGAACCGGGTTTAGGCCCTACTCGATCCGGATGACTGCCCAATATGATAGGTTCGTTGAGGGCAATTACGTCGAGTATGCCCAACTAGCCTACACAGTCCACACAGTTTGCCCCCGTTTGTTTTCTCCATAATGTCCATTTCGTTGCTGATTCTAGTGATATGAGGACGACCTTTTGGATTCCTCCGTAAACCTTTGTTCGGGATAAGCTCGAAAGTCATCGGAGGTACCTCTCATGTGGACAAGTCAGGCAGGACGGGGAACTCATTTTCCCAAATACGTAACGTACGATGGAGAGTGTAAACGGGGTCGATGAACTGTTCAACATTGAGTGACACTTTAGCACAAGCTGTAACGACATGCGCACAGGGATAACGAAGTGTATCAAACCTCCTGTAATCGCAGTGTCTGTTTTGGAGATCAACCCCGTATGACCTAGGTGGGATACCAGGTCGACGACCAATAGTCTCAGTAACTTGAAATCGTTGAAACTGTCGTGAATATATTTCAACGTTCATCGTCCTCGCACTCTGACGGTTTGCATCTATTGCATTCCTGACAGCTTCGACAAACACGTGATCAGCGTTCATCTGATCGATTTGTCTCGTTCCCATTACTGGCATAAAGGTAGCTAGCCTATAGAACGTAGCGGAGAACACGGATGAAATCGAAAGATGTCATATTCTCTTGAACACGCCGTTAATCGATTCTGCCAGGTTGGTCGTCATTTGACCATATCGATACCCCTCATCAAAACTTTGAGACCATTGCCATGGCTCCATGGTGCCCAACCACTCGCGTAGAGGCTTGTTCGTTTGACCTTCTATGTCACTCTCAAGTCTGGTAATTCTTTGCCGGAATCGGTGTGGCTCTAGCTCGTACGTTGTAGGAATATTAAGAAAACATAAGTTACAGTCTAAAATTAAAACCTTAAAAATATAATTTGGAACTTTATTTTTTACCCATTTTCACAAGTTGTCTCCGCCAGTCTGCATTCTTATATTCTCGTTGGAAGTTAGCCGTAATGTGTCGGCTGCAGTAAACCGATTTCCATGGTACACCAGTACGCCTAATGACCGCAATAATACCCTTCGCTCTATCAGAGATGATGCAAATATTATCGTTATGAATCACATGCATCCGCAGGTTTCTCAAGAAGAATTCCCAAGATTCCATGTATTCTTTGTCCACAATAGCGAATGCTATTGGGAGCACGTTTTGATTCCCGTCTTGAGCCACCGCAATTAGTAAGATCTGCGTATATTTCCCGTATAGCCACGTTCCATCTACCTGGACAAATGGCTTGCAGTGAGGAAATGCTCGAATGCAGGGATCAAACGTCCAAAAAATATACTGAAAAATTCTTCTTCCCGATTGCATGTTGTTATCTGAGCCATAATAAGGTCGTGTCACCAACTCAATCGCAGTCCCCGGAACGTACTGTCGCATTGCGGCTATCCATCATTGCAGCTCATTGTATGATGCATCCCAATCACCGAACAATTGTTCCATTGCCATCTGTTTCGCAATCCATGCTTTTCGATATGAAACCCGATAACGGAATCGTGATTGCATGTCCACAATCAATGTAGAAACCTTGATGGTCGGGTCGTCCTTAACCATTGGCATGATATGTGTGCAGATGATTCTGAAATCAAGTTTCCGGTGATCTTCTAACAAACATGTTGAACTGCATGTGTGAGGCCCATCAATTTTTCTTATCTCCCACATCTACGACTTCTGGATGAATGCAACTCGCACCCGCCACTTGTAACCTTCCGTCGACTTCCAGCACTCTCCAATATACAATGTCGGTTTAGACACTGCGACTTTGTAGTCTATCGACACATTCATGCTATATCGCTTAATAGCAAATATGCATTCTTCCTTGGATTCAAATTTTTGGCCCACAAACAACTCTTCACAATCTGCTGGAGCAGGTACTATTTCAGGGTATTCCACGAACTCGGCATGTGTCGCATCGGGGTTTATAAGCGACATGTGTGCCCCAGGAGGATTATTGTGCATCACAATATGTGTAACTGGATTTTCGACTGGATTTTCATCGCCATTCGCCCCTTCTTCGTCAATATCATCTGGGACCTCATCCACATCCGGATCACTATCAATATTGACTTCATTATCAGAAGGAATACTACTATCATATCCACCATCTTGATCTGCATCATTCTCGGGTGCAGCAGCATTAAGATCGATGTGTAGCCTACGTACGATTGATTGACTTTCAATGTACGATACTGAAACCACCATACACGGAGTTGAATCTTCATTCTGTACAGGTTCCACATCAACTAACTCAGCAAACAATTGAACCGGTGTATTTGGGTCACTTTGATTCTCACAATAAAGAGCGATCATTGTCTCCACGTCTTCGTCGTCTACAAGTTCCATCTCGGTGAATTTGATGGGATCTATCGAAACTGGAAACTTGTAGAAAAGTTTCGAGATCCTTCTTCCACAGCGTCTAAAAATTTTTGCACTAATCCTTGCTTTCATATCATCAACCGAGATATTTCGACTAAATCTCATTCCTATTTGTTCCCGACAATCAAATATACATCCAACCGATGTTCTCGAAATTACTCCATCAAAATAAATGCATACAAAAAATTGATTATCCATCTTCAATAAATCTGTTAAAAATTAAATAAAAATTATTAAATAAAATATGATTTTACCCATTTATATCATACTAAAATAAAATTAAAATTAAACACATTACCTTTCTTTTCTCTCATTCTTCCTTTCTTTCTTTCTTTCCTTTCTTTTTTTCCCGTTTATTTGCTTCCCTCACTCCTATTTTATAACAAAAATTTTATTTCATTTAATTTTTATCACAAATACTAAAAATTCCCAACCACCCAAATTTATTTTCACAAATAAAATAAAATAAACACACACACACGGCACAATAGGGTGCTGCCAAGTGGCAAAACACCCCAGAGTGCTGCCACTTGATACTCCTCCATTGGTGCCGCCACTTTGTGTTCCTCCACTGGGTATCAGGTATTTTTTTGTCGTATTTTTCTCATATTTTTTTGAAAAAAACCCTGAGTGTCGTCACTTTAAATCCCCCCACTAATAAAATAATATTTTTTATTTTTAAATATATAAAAATAATAATAATAAATTAAAAAAAACACGTGTCAAAAATACCCATGAGTGCCGCCATTTAGAGTTCCTCTACTTAACTAAACATACAATTTTGGTAAATAATAATTTTGGGATATCATTTTGGTTATTAATTTATTTTTTTGTATTATTTAAATAAAAAATCTACTTTTAACATACGAAGAAAAGTCTTTGCCATGCGGAAGCGTCACCACCATAGGTTATCCAGCAACTAGTTTGTAGTCACGATCGATGTATTGATGGCATCGAAGGGATTAGCCACGTATGATCAAATTTCTTTAGCTTCTTTAAGAATTTTGAACTTTTTAACTTTATATAATAGTTAAGTTTCACTTTAACCCCTCTGGTATCATAACATTTCTTTATAATTCCTCTAAAATTTATGAAACGATACCATGATGAACTTTGATCACTTTTTAGAAAATACTATTTAATTTTGTTTCTCTTTTAAAATAAATTTTTAGTTTTGTTCTCACATCAACAAATAGAAGAATATACATTTTATTCAAGTCAAACTAACAATAATCAATACTGAAAATCGAAGAAAAAAATTTGAATTTTAATTCACAGAATCGTGAGCTATTTTATAAAAAAAATGAATTGTAAAAAAGAAAAGGAAAGGGAAAGGGAAATTTCGACTGGTGAAGGAAGAAGAATAAAAAGAGTCATAGAACATTTATTACAATTCATTAACTGAAATAAATTTTTTTAAATAGTTTAATAAATAAATTATATCTTTTTTTTTACTCAAATACCCAAATTGAAACTTTTGAATAATCGATTCAATCGATTTTTAATTCGATTAATTTATTTTGTACAAATATAAAGATCAATCAATATTTTATATTATTTCAAATCGATATATCAATCATTTTTAATTTAAAAAATAATTTTTTTTTTTCTCTTCAAAAGTGAACCTAACACACCGTGGGTTCATTGTAGGTGTCGCACGTGTTACATTTTATGTCTGAAAAAATACGCCGGCAGTACTCAGTGAAACTGGCGAAATTAATCTATTAAAATTAAAAAAAGTCAATCTCGTCCTACTTATCTATTAACTACTACAATTAAATGATGGCTTTAATTCTTTTCAATTGAATGATAAAATTATAATAAATTAAAATATAAGGTTTAAGATGCAAATTTCAACATACTAAATAGACAAAATAAAAAATCTAACCTCCTCTTGTTCATGTTTTCCTCGTTAACGTGTCAATGATAACTTTGTTAAAATCCGGGAATTTGACAGGTGTCAAATTTTCAGTAAATCATTCTATTTAACATGATTGGTTAGAAGATAACTATCATGACATTGAGAATTCACAAGCAACTTAATTCTAAATTCACAAGCAATAAACTTTGACCTTGAGACTTCAAAATAAAAAGGTTTTATTAGTAAATTTGCTCTTAAAATTTACTTTAATTATCATATTGGCTCTTAAATTTATTTTATCTTGATTTACCCAAAAACAATACCAACCGATAAAAAAGTGACATGTGGCATGTTCTTATTAGGCAATATACACTTTTTGGATAAAATGAAAAATAATAATTCAAGTATTACTTCCAATAAAAGAACTTTAGGGACTAATATGAAAATTAAAGTATAGTTTAAGGGTGAATTTACAATAAAACCAAAGCAAAATGGCTGATTGAACTGACGTGTACTGGCTTGCAATTAAAAGCATTTATAGGCACAGTTACCTACCACGTGAATTGTCTTTCAGGAAATTAAAGGCGCCTATGCTACTGGTGTTCAACCTTAGTTTCCGTGCAAAAAGATATTGTTGATCTTATGGTTTCCGATTTGAGCATTTATCTGTATAAGATGCGTATATATTGTCAAAAGGTTAAAAAATATAAATAGATATTATAATATAATCACATTAATATATTAAAAATATATAGATTTACGTTTAAAAATTTTTAATAACAAATGAATAATATCAAATGATATTATAATAACATATAATAAATAATAAAATATATTGTTTGAAACTAATTAATAATAATACATTATAAATACGATATTGAAATAAAAAATTAAGTTAAATTGTAAGTAAAACGAAATTTAAGCACATGAACATAATATATTAAGAATATTAAATGAATACCGTTATTTGTCATGATGTTGTCATCAATACTGAGTTGGTAACGAGTTAATTTGTAATACAATCTCAATCAAGAACATTATCAATACTAGATTTTATCACACTCACGATATGAGTGTACGGAAATATTTTGTGTTAAAAAATATATATAAATATATACTAACAATTGATTATTTGTGGAGTGGAATGGGTTTTTTACATGAATTTGTTAGTCTTGTATTCGATTTTTAATAATATTTTTCAATTGTTTTATTTGAACACGGTATAAAATAATGAAAACATGAAAATACTTTTATAATAATATTAATTACCCATCTTCAAAGTAAGGGTATTTTAATAATTTTTCGTGACACCAATTTGGTCAATTACATTTTTTAAAATACGAAGATATTTTCGTAATTTTCTTAAATGAGTTGATGCCTGATTAACTCGTGACACCAACTCAGTGAAAGACTTAAATAATATATATTAAATCGTACAAGCCATGCATAAAACATTATAAATTATTGCACAAATATCATTATTTATAAAAAAATTAATAGAGGAGAAATACAAATTGATAGTAAACATAGCACGAGAAGGTTAAAAAAAAAAAAAAAGTATTTATTACTTTAATCAACAATCAAGAATTACATTATGACCTTGCCATCATCAAATTAATTCAAAAACACATTTCAGTTTATCAATAAACCATTGTTAAGAGTTCAAAAGATTGGCCGCATTAGTTATGCACGAAAAACTATATTTTATATTGTAACAACTTGAATTTGGGGTTGTTAAAAATGACATTTTTCGAGACTTCATATTTATAAATCGTACTCGTAAATATTTAATAAAGATATTTATGAAAGTAAATAGTAAAAGAATAAATTTTTGAATAGGTAATTTTTAAGTGTGTAGTGAATTAATTAAGTGTGATGACTAAATTGTATAATTGATAAAAGAGCAATGTGTAAAAGGAATTATATTATGTATTGCTGTTTGTTTGTTGGTCATATTGATCTTTTGCATTTGCTTGATTGGTACTTAAACTTTCAGTCATTATATTTTTATTCGTTTGATTGTTTGCGAACCTTCTCAAATTTATCATCCCCTGAATTGGATATTGTGCAGGCTTTGGTAGGATGAATGTTTTTCTCTATATGGAAATATACAATATGCTTGATGATATTCAATAACTGTTTGGCAGTACATGTTTAGGATTTCTAGCGCTAATTATTCTGGATTCTCTTTGATAAGCAGAGAAGAATTCTAGTAAAAGCTCTATGGATTTAGTCATAGTGGTAACTGCTTATATTATTTGTTTGTATTTATATAGGCTGAAGAAGGAGAAGATTGCTATATATGTAAAATTGTTGAGATGTTTGAGGCAGTTGATGGAGATTTGTACTTTACAGCTCAATGGTTTTACAGAGCTCAAGACACAGTAAGATGATTCTTTTGTACTATTTCTATTAGTTTTAAACCTTTTAATTTAACGTTAAATATCATTCCTTTTACAGGTACTTAAAAAGTTAGGCCACCTTATTGACAAGAAGCGTGTATTCTTTTCACAAATTCAAGACGACAATCCCTTGGATTGTCTTGTTGCAAAGCTTAACATTGCAAAAGTATCTTTGAGCGTACGTTTTCCGTTTCTTGCACTTCATTTTATTGTCTTTCACTGTTTCACCATGCTCTATAATAATTATTGTTTTTTAGGTTGATTTGGAGGCGAAGAGTAAACAGATTCCAAATTGTGATTATTATTGTGACATGTTATACAAATTGGAATATTCGTCTTTCACTAACTTGCCCCCAGGTAGCTGTTATTCCCCTGATTTGCTACCTATTTTTTTGAGTGTACGTCAATGGACATTTAAAATTTACTAATTTGCTTCAATGTCTAATAATTTCTTTTCTTCTTAATCATAGAAGGGAAAACAAATGCTAGCGAAGAAGCTTCATCTACAATTTCTGATGACAGCCCAGATACAGTAAATGTAGCTAACAGTTGTTCCGAGGAAGCTTCATTGCTGGACCTGTATTCTGGTTGTGGAGCAATGTCAACCGGCTTGTGCCTTGGGGCAAATATGGCCGGACTAAGGCTTGTGACTGTGAGTTAGTTTACAATATTTAAATAATTATGCGTTTTAAGTGATTTGTATTTTGTAAATTCTTATAAAATTTAGTTATTTATTGGGGTTTTGTTGAATGATTTTAGAAATGGGCTGTGGATATTAATAAATATGCATGTGAAAGTCTCCAATGGAATCATCCGGAAACAACGGTAAAATTTATTTATAATTTATTTTGTTATTTATTGTTGTTATTTAAAACATGTAATAACCTTAGAATTATTTAAAACTTGGTATATCAGGTTAGGAATGAAGCTGCTGAAGATTTTTTAGCATTATTAAAAGAATGGGAACGTCTGTGTGCTTCATTTTCATTGTCAAAATCTGAGAATTTGGGGAAGCAGTCTTTCAATTCAAATGTAAATGAAAATGATGAAGAGGAAGATGAAGACAATGCTGAAAATGAAGATGGTGATGGTGATGGTGGTGATGAAGTGTTTGAAGTAGAGAAATTTCTTTCTATATGTTACGGTGATCCGAAAGAGAAAGGTGAACGTGGGTTGTACTTAAAGGTATTTGAGCTTTACAACATTGATGTTTATTGGCCTGTAATAGCTCTATTTAGCTCATGTGGCCAATTCTAGCACCAATTTTTTAGCAATGTTTTTCACATTAGCTTTGTTCTTTTTACTTTGGGGAACTCCATCATGACATCTATCTCCTTTTGTAGGTTCGTTGGAAGAATTATGGGCCAGAAGAAGATTCATGGGAACCTCTGGACGGATTAGGGTATATAGACTGTATTTATGATTGTGTTTTTCGTACTTACATATGCAAACTTGTCTCTAACAGTTTCTTCTTTTTGACAGTGATTGTCAAGAATGCTTGAAGGATTTTGTTACAAGTGGCTTCAAAGCAAAAATTCTGCCCTTACCAGTAAGCTTCTCTTGTACTTTCCTATGCTACTTTTTAAAAAAAATAATGTATTTCTTTAAGTGATATTCATACGTAATTTATGTTGTATTATTTCTTTAGTTTGTTTGAATTACTCATGTTTGACATATTTGGATATGGGTGTATATATATGATCTTTCAAAAATCTTCAAATACGTAGAAAAAATTAAAAATTTGTACATACCTATGTCTGGTATAAACCCAAATCTGGAATATATATAACCTATAACATTAGCCCTTGCTTTTTCTCACAACAAACTAGCATCTCTAGGGAATGACAAGATAATTATAAAATCATGGAGTATTTCCTGTATTCACAACATAAATTTGCCTTGTTTTTGTTACAATCACAAATTCTTTGTATGTTCTGTATTTTTTTCCATTGTTCTATAGGGTGATGTTGATGTGATATGTGGAGGGCCTCCATGCCAAGGCATCAGCGGCTTTAATAGGTTTAGAAACAAGGATAACCCTTTGCAAGATGAAAAGAACAAACAACTTCAGGTTTTCATGGAGATAGTGGAGTACTTGAAGCCAAAGTTTGTTTTGATGGAGAATGTTGTTGACATTGTAAAGTTTGCAGAGGGATATCTTGGACGATATGCTTTGAGCAAACTAATTCATTTAAATTACCAAGTCCGAATGGGAATGATGGCAGCTGGTGCTTATGGTCTTCCCCAATTTCGTATGCGTGCTTTCTTTTGGGGTGCTCGTCCTAATCAAGTGAGTTTTTTCCTGTGAATACAAAAAATTCTTGTCTTATAATTAACCTTTTGGAATATGTTGATCTTGTGTTGATTATGTCACTAATAAATTCTTAACACACTGTTCTCAGAAATTGCCACAATATCCACTTCCTACACATGATCTTGTCTTAAGAGGTGTCATACCTGTTGAGTTTGAGGTGCAAAAGCCTTTCTTTTATTTTAATTTTTAAATGCTTCCATATTCTCACAATACTTAGTAAATTGCAGATGAACACTGTAGCATGGGAAGAAGGTAAAAAAATAGAGTTGGAAAAGAAACTTCTACTAGAAGATGCCATTTCTGACCTTCCATCGGTATGTTTTAAGATTACTTGAATATTTCCCCTTTTTTTCAGTGCTTAGCTAGTTCATTTATCAGTTACATGTACATTTATGTAACTCAATAATCCATATAGGTTGGAAATTATAAGGATAAAGATGAAATGGACTATGACGAAGATCCTAAAACAGAGTTTCAACGGTTCATCAGGTTAACAAGAGAGGGTATGCATACTTTCCGTATTTGCTATTTATTTATATACATTCTCTGAAGTCCATGTTAATGAAAATGTTTTGGAAGGGCGTTATTCAAGTATGTCCAACATGAGTATTTTATGATTTATTTCTTTATTTGTCTTGTAGAGATGCCTGGCTTTTCTTCATTAAATGCAAAACCAATAAAGCATCTGCTCTATGATCATCGTCCACTTCAACTCAATACTGATGATTACCAACGTGTTTGCCGGGTTCCCAAAAGGAAGGTACATCACTTCTCCCTATTTCAACCCAATCGGCTTTCTATTCTGTTATGCTTCTTCACTTGCTAACTTCTTTCATCTCATTTCTCATTTTATCAACTTTAGGGGGCAAATTTTAGAGACTTTCCAGGTGTTATAGTTAATAGTGGTAACAAAGTCGAATGGGATCCTAACGTTGAGAGGGTTTATTTGGAATCCGGAAAACCATTGGTACTCTTTTTCATTTTGATATTGTTGATATTCTTCTTAATCTGCTTCCATTATGGTGCACTGCATAACATTTTTATTAAAACAATTACAGGTCCCTGAGTATGCCATGTCTTTTGTTGGCGGCTCATCAAGCAAGTGAGTGTTTTTGTCTGTCACCCGTCTGTGATAATAAAAAAGAAACTTTTGAATCACATAACCTTACTGTTATGAAATTTTGTAGACCATTTGCTCGTCTATGGTGGGATGAAACTGTACCCACAGTGGTCACTAGGGCAGAGCCTCATAATCAGGTTATAATTTATCCACACATTATACGTTTTAGTGTTTTAGTTTACTTTCATCTTTTAATTTTTATAACTATATATGTTTTTGTACCATAACATTCACGAGTTCCAATGATCTGGGATGTCTTTGATAGGCGATATTGCATCCTGAACAAGACCGAGTTCTCTCGATTCGCGAGAACGCAAGGTTGCAAGGCTTCCCTGATTACTACAAGCTTTTTGGCCCCGTCAAGGAAAGGTACTTGTATTAACGATGCCTTTTTCCAATTATGTTGTTTTGATCACATTCTTTTGCAATTATTTGGTTTCAAGCAATGTTGTTTAAATCTGATCAGTCAATTGGATTTGTTGAATGGGAATCGGTTGGAGTTTTAGTTAAAAAATGGGCTAGGTTGGGTGATCCATTAAACACTTGGAATAGGTTTAACCAATTATCTTTTTTTTTTAATTTTTTAGGAATTTATTTAATTAAATGGGTTGAATTAAAAGTCAATAGTTTAAATGGTTGGATTATTAGTTTGGTTTTGAGAACTTTTTTTTTTTTTCAACTTTTAGGTTATGTTTTAAAAATTGGAACAGTGATCAAATTAATCATCTCATTGGTTTTTACCTTTCAGTTCTATTATTGATTCAATGACAATTAAAAAAATAATTATTTATATATATATATATATATATATAAATTGGTTCAACTGCTTTTTTTATATCAGTTTTAGGTTTTTTACTAATTTTGAGTGGTTTGTTTAGAAATCTTTTCAATTATTTTGTTCGGATGGTTCCAACAACACTGCCTTCAAGCATATGGAAACCAACGTTTATGGTCTTTCCTCCGGTTTAAGTCTTGGCTATTTTTCATATCATTTTCTAGTTTAACCAAATTTTAATAATTATTGTTGCATGATTGAGTCATATTATGATATTCTTTTCGGCGTGGTATATGTATACTAGGTACATTCAAGTTGGAAATGCTGTAGCAGTGCCAGTTTCAAGGGCATTAGGGTATGCCCTGGGATTAGCTTACCAAGGTGTAGTTTCAGATGATGAACCATTAACGAAACTTCCTCCAAGATTCCCTAACATTTCTGAGAAAGCTTCTTCGGATTCATCTCAAGATAATTCTTAAAACCCCCTCTTTTTCAATCTAATTAATATTTGATCAACGGAGTTTTGTATTACTCTTTAGATTTTGAAACTCTTAAGAGTAATTAAAACTAGTTTAATGTTCTTCATTCAATCCCTTGTTGTATTACTACGCATTGTTGATGTTAGTATTTCTTAATTGAGTTTTAATGGTTAAAACTCGTAAAGTAAATTAATTACTCAATTATTAGTATGTTTTTATTTTGATCCTCTAAATGTATTGCTAATAAAGTAACAATTAATTTACAATTTGCGTATTGAACTTATTTAAATTTAATTGCTATTATTTTTAGTCGAAGATGATTTTGGATATCAGATGTTGCATTGCTTGCTAGAGATCATCATTGGTCCAAATTAGAGTATTACTGATGTATTGATGATATATAAAATTTATTATTCTTTTAAGAGAAAATTAATATACATTAAACGGTGAATTGAGATTACAATTAATTTAACGATCAAGTTTAACGGATGTATTGATGTATTGATCATCATTGGTCCAAGTTATTTTTTAATCTATTTTAACGATCAAGTTTTGGAACTAAAATTACAATTAAATCAAATTGGTTGATTGGAAAATTAATTTAAATATTTTAACAATTTATTTAATTAATCTACGTTAAACGGTGAACTGAGAACCATTGAATTTGACGGACCACGGAAAACCTTGGCTAAAAACATCAAAATCTCCCAAATTTCGTTAAAGGAATAAAACCTTCGTCTTTTGGGAAATAAATCAAACAATTAGCGAACATCAGAACTGGTAGTGGCAGCAGTTCCGTAGAAGAGGAAAGGAAAGCCTCGAAAACGAAGAACCACCTTTCTCAATTTATCCATTCCATATGGAAGCGCTAAGAGCAACATATGGAGACGACGACTCATCGGACTCCGACTCCGACCACTCCCCTCCTGTATCTCTTCCCGCCAATTCCAAATCCCAAACGGAGGAGGCGCTGTCGTCCCCTCTCCCTCCGCCTCTTGTTTCTCTCCTCCACCCTCCCAATTCCCTTGGTAATTCAAACTACAACAAATTTCCCATAATTTTTTTTTACTAAAATATTTTGCTTTTTTTGCTCATCAACTATTTCTTTTTCCTGATAATGAAAAAAGGATCTTTGGATTACTTACAAACTGGTCAGCCCAGTAGAGTGAGAAGCTTCCCTCACGTCGAAGGCAACTATGCTTTGCACGTTTACATTCCAGGTATTTTTTTTGAATTGCCACATTTCTTTATCGATAATTTTGAATTGAATGAATGCCTTTTTTTATTTATTTATTTACTCTGTTAATTATTTCAGTTTTTATACCGTCTATATCAAAGAAAGAGATGGGTCAGTTTTTGAAGAGAGTTTCATCCTTGGTTCCCAATCTCCATGTTGTGGATATTGATGTTCCATTGAATACACTGTGTAAAGAAGAGCATAAACTTGAACAAGTGGCATTGGGAAGGGAATTCCATATAAGTTTAGGAAGGACAGTTCCTATTAGAGTTCACCAGATTGACTCTATTGTAACAATGCTTCGCCAGAAACTTCAATTTCAAAAGCGGTTTGATGTTATTCTGTACTATTATTATGCTTAGTTCCATTGTTAAAAAAATAATCTTTGGGTTTTCTTCCTTATGATTCAAGGATATGGTTTTGATCTTTGTTCTTATTGCAAGTAGGTATTGGATTGATTTTAACAAATGGGAGGTTTTTATCAATGATGATCGAACACGCACCTTTCTTTCACTTGAAGTCATTACGGGAGGATTACCGGAGGTAAGTGTGCTGGAGTTTTCCTTTTTTCTTTTACTGAAATGGTAATTCTTTTGCATATTGAGCTTGCTTTCATTGTTTAGATATATGGACATCTCAAGTGAAAAAGAAAAGATAAAGAAAGAGGATGATATACCATAGCTTTATTGCCTATCTTTTTTTGTATAGACATGCTTGGATTTCCATGTTATGTTTCTTAACGGGAACGTAAATGATTCCTTATAGTTTGCCAGTAAACTTATGATGAATAATTACTTTCTAATACAAATAAATGTTTTTATGTTGAAGAGATAACAGGTTAATATAACCTTTTTGTGTGTGTTTGTTGCCCTTCAAGATGTTATTTAGTGCTGTTAATTTATCATGTATCATGATTGTTGTACAATACAATTCATGTGCCTGTTCTGAGGAACATGTTTGCAAGTATTATTTTGTATCTAAATGTGCAGCATAATTTTGTAAATTTCTGTATTAATATAGCATATTAAACTGAGAAGTTGTCTAAAAGTGGTATATAATTTAGAGATTGATGCTTCAATTGGAGTAAAAAATTCTAAATCATGTTTATTTTGCACTGGTTTGTCATACTGGTCAGGTATTTGTTCTATTCTCATTGCCTGACAAATAAATATTTAAGTCGTATCTGCTTTCAGTAGGATGGCTGTCTTATGTAGAACAAATCGGGATGCTCATCTTGCAGTTCTTTTTCTTTTCCCTCTATATTCCACTATTCTTTTATTTCCAAATATATGGAATTTACTTGGTTGCAATTAACTCGCAGATAACTAAGCAAATTCAGGCTGTTAATGGGGTTTACAAGCTTCACAATCTTCCCGAGTTCTATAAGGTCTGTGCCGTTACAATTAATTGCCAAGTCTAATCAATACTTCATAAAATGCATAGCAATGATCTTAGTCTTATATCATATTGTTTGTCAACCTACAGGATACAAGACCTCATATATCATTGGTTTGGGCACCAGGAGACGTTAGTGGTTTCCTTAAGAAAGTGGTCGAGCGGGAAACAAAGTCATCCGTAATAAGGGGTTCCTTACAGAGTCGTATTTGTACAAGTGAAGTTGGTGGCATTGAGTGTAAAATTGGTAATAGAACACATATAATATGTAAATCTCCCGATCAATGATAGAATCTCTTCAAACTTTTAAGATGTAGCCATCTTAGTTTCTTTACGGAACTTTATCTGTTATTTATGAAAGTCCGGATATATGACTTGCTATTAGGTCCTCATGGACCATTATAAACATTTTCCCTCTGTAAGTTGCTAACAGGTGCTTTGCTTGTAACCTTGACACTGTAATCATTACCCTTGTCTTACAAACTATCTTCCTTTTTGGTTTGCGACACATTGATTAGACTTCATTTTTCTTAGTGGAGGAAGCATTACAAACACTCTTGATAGTTTGGCCGCCTTTATGATGTTCTGAGCTTTATAATAGGTCTAGTAGACTAGCATAGAAAAAGGTTGACAAGCTTCTGCAATATCAATGGAAGTTGCATATGTCTACCAGGATCTTCCACATCAGAGTTTTTCTTATTTATGCATACTGTTCATGTATGTGTACGGTATACACACTACTATGCATATGAAAGTTACAAATCAACTTTGATTAGGAGAATTCAACAACTCTTGATACAAATGCATCATTGGTGCATTCAACATATTCCTAAAGAAGAAAACACAATTGCCGATGCTTTAGCCAAGATGGTTTGCGATAGAATACCCGGTGTGCGCATTTTGAATAATCACCCTTTAGAGGGATTAGTTTAATTGCTTTTGCTTAATCTTATTTGTATCACCAAAAAAAAAAAACCATCGAGTTGAAAACCATGAATAATGCAAAAGTATCTTCACTGTTAGTCCCCATGATGGAGGTCCCTGCTATGTGTGCTTCACTGCCACCGGTCCCATTGTTCGGGTTTGGAAAATAACTATCTTGGCAAGTTCCCCCTGGAGGGCTGAGTCCAACCTGAAAGGTCGCAGTGGCAACCAGAACAGCGATGATTAATAAAGAGCTGCAAGCTTCGCTTGCAGAGTCCAAGGAGGGTGTTGCAGAGAGGCTAATATCTCTTGCCCTTAAAGCTCTGACACTAGGAAGAACGTCCATGATTTCTCTATGGCCAGCTTCACTTGGGAACATCAACAGCATATTAAGGGCTGAAAGATTGCTTTCTTTCACAGCATGTGCACCCAACAAGCCTGAACTGCTATTTTCGAGTAACAATTCTATAACCTGCAATGATGGTTACATCTTTTTTTTCTTCACATACATACATAACAAGGGGGCAAGATGAACCATGGAATAGACTGCATGTAGGGCAAATGCTCACCCTTTTGAGCAAATTTTACATTTACTATCAAATTATTTCTTCTGGTTCAATAATTTCTTGAATAACAATGACTGTTCCCATGGCACACTACCGAATGCACATGATTTTGCGGCTGATCCTACACCGGGACTACAAATAAACCCCCGTATTTTAGTATTGGCCTTAAAGAGGAGTTGAATCTTTGTCTAATGATCTACTAATATATTTAGTGACAAAGTGGATATAAATTGCAAAGAATGCTTGGTTGACTGAAATTTTCAGGAATGATATAACAAGCAACAAAATTGTGCTTAGAGCCCCGGTATAGATTCAAGGTTGTATTGTTTAGAAGTTGAAGTTTCGACTTGCTGGTTGTCCTGACCTTTCGGCTTGTTCATGGCCTCGAAATTCTGCAAGCAGGCATAGGAAGCTGTTCGACTAACTGAAGGGCCAGGATTGCTTATTCTGCTAGTCAAGAAGCGATGGATTAGACCTCTGAGGAACGGGGCCATGGTATCTGGCTCATATTCGAGGTAGTACATGATTCCTCCCATGCATGCACAAAATAATGCCACCTGTGATAGTTTCGAAGCATAAAGTCAGGAACCCGATTTATAAGAAAACAATCAACTCGGTTATCAGTGTAAAGATGCATATGGGCAAACGTTGGTTATCACCTAGACCAACATAGAAGCTCTCATGAGAAAGAAAACTACCTCAGCATTTTTAACATCGGGAAGCAGATGCCGGTTTACTAAAATATACCACCATGATTCTCCAGCTCGAGGAAGAACATAGAGAGCAAGTTCACCACGTCTAGCTTTTTTCTCCAGTAATACAGAAAGACCCGACATAGCACCAGCAACCCAATATACGAGCTTGTGGTCTTGCAATGCAATCTTTCTATGCAAGCATATAACCGCCTTGAATTGCACATGGAAAAATGCTTAATATATAATACCGATTTTAACAATGGGAAAAAATTGAATGAGAAATAGGAAACCAGCTACCTGAAAGATTCCAACAAATGCAGACAAGAAAGAAGTTGATTGAACAGCACCTTTAATGGCAAGCCAACAGGCACGACCGGGTGTATCCATGAACTAGAAGTGTATCATGATGATGCAAAATTAAAAAAATGAAAAACAAGAAATAAAAAAAAAAAAGAAAAGAAAAGAAAAGAAAAACAAAGATAAATTCCAAAAAATGAAACTTCTTTGTAACAACATCTACGCATAGCTAGAATATATGTAACCGTATATATGTGTAACATATGCTCAAAGAGGACCAAAAGAAACCTGTAAAATCAACTACAAGAGATTTTGTCTCAGTTACAAAACGGTATACTGTCGATTGATTCTTCGATTTTATACAACATAACTGCTTTTACTCAACTACTCAACAATAGGAAGATTAACTGAGAACAAAACCCACCATTCTCACTCCACTAACCAACATTACTATACCAGACATTTAAGTAATACAATATTAACTAAACCGGCTTGACCTTTATCTCGAGGCATTAACCTTTTGTCTCGAGACAAAATTACTTTGAAGCAAAAATAAAAAATAAGGAAGACTGGTCTTGAGACACATTCTTGAACTTTGGCATTTTGAGTTGGATTCGTGTCCTAACTCTGATTTTCAACTCATGTAATCTTGAGATTCGATAATTAAAGATATTCAATACATATAATGCATGCATATGCTTATGAATGATGGTTGATTTGATATGTTTGCAAATTTTAAGCTAAATTCGTAATAAATGAAGTGAGTTAATCTGCAGTTGCTCCGGCAACATAATGTGACGTCATGTATTTAGATCCGGTGACCGGAATATGTGTGGGGTGTCACATTTAGTCATCATTTTTCAGAAAATGGTTTTCTTTCTAGGTAAAGAACACACAGGAAGGTAAGCCCATTATTGTCTTGTTATGTTGGCTTCTTCGATATAGAGCTAAAACTGCATTAAGGCCATTATTTTCTTGTTTACTTCTTTGTTATAACTATAAGCAGAAGCATATGAAGGCAAAAACAACTTCAAGGTCCCTTCACAATCATGGATGCAGAAGGGGAAACCAACATGTTATGCAAGATATACCTTTTGTAAGTGCAGAACAACGAATGGCACAAAAGTCAAAGAGAAGTATAGAGGGAATGTTTTCCTGAATGTAGCTGACGCTGCCTTAGCATTATGGCCTAGACAAGAATTTGTGTCCGGATGAATAACAGAACAAGGAATTATTGACGGGAACTCTTCCACCTTCACAGTATCAGACTTCCCTCGGCTATTTAAGTAGGCTGATATAGATGCAACACCCACTGGACCACCTCTACAACTCTCCCGTACAGCTTTATATACAGGAGCTGCAACAGGACCAGTCTTCTGAATGAAATCTCTATATGATTTTGGCAAGCTTTCAGGACGCATCACAAAGGCGTACATAACCTGACATGACCATCAATCAGCAAAATGGGATGAGGTAAAAACAAATGAGGATGATGAAAGATGCATCAACCAAACCCTATTAAGTGGAAAAAAAAATATGAAACCACAATATATTCTCCAATCATTTAGAAGCAAACTCCAATTCATTAGACAATAGAAACCTTCACTGAAGATTAACTTTTAGGGATAACTATTTGGGGCTTGAACTTTTTTTGTCCAAGTTAGATTCTGAACTTGGCAATTGTTCCCATGTTGGGGCATGAAGTCAGCAATTGTTCCCACATTAGGGCTTGAAATTTTTTTGTGTCTTAAGTTGGTCCTTGAACTTGGTAATTGTTCCCATATTGGGTCTGAACTTTAGGGTTTTCAAGAAAATATCAGGGACTAACTTGGACAAAAAAAAAGTTCAAGCCCAAATGTAAGAACAATTGCCAAGTTCAAGGCCTAACTTGGACAAAAAAAAGTTCAAACCCTAACTTTTAATTGAAAAAAAAAAAGTAATCCGAAGCAAATGAATTGGAGGTAACTTCACATGATCTCACAAGAACAAAATAGAATTAGTTGCATTTCTAGAACACATATAAAATGTTATGTCTAGTAGTACTTCTCTAAAATTTAGCTTGAGCAGTTCCTAGAGTTATGAATGGTTTATTATCAACTGATGTACAAGGATAAAATATCTGGTCAAAATGTATAACACAAACATCTAGCCACAAAAATTAATGAGCTTTATATTACCTGGGCACAAGCTAAAGAAAAGAGCAGAGAGTCACCATGCCTCCAATGGCTTCCCCATAAATGAAACTTATTCTTCGATTTCGCAGAATTATAAGCACACTGAAGAGTAAAGCAAAATATTAGACAGTAAATCAGAGAACTGTAATTATGATCTCAGATCACTTTGCAAATTTATTACTTCAAAATACATTCATGTACCTGAGCTACTCTAGCCAAAAGATACAATGAAAGTGTTCGCCTTCGATTGGGATCATCTAGAGCTAAAATTGACAATCCTGCAATGCAACCTGCTAAAATTCTGTTCCATCACCACCTTAAACAATGTCAAATATCATGCATCAAAAGTATTCAAGTGTTCAACTAACCTTGATTGGATACTCATCTAATGCAAATCAGCCAATTATAGCAAACTTACGCATTCAATGGTGTCTCTTTCTTTCTCCGTTTTCTCAGTAAACATCGAAGTGCATGGTATGAACCAGTAAAGCCACCAAAAAGTAAACCAATGCGGCATGCTTCCTCTCTCACAATCAAATCTTTCTCTGAGACAAGTTGCTGGAAAACAAAAATTCAACATTTCTTAATATCACATTCCTAGCAAAGACAAATTATAAAACCCAAAATCCAAGCAACTTTTGGTAAAAGTATCATGGAGGCTCCTGTACTAGGAGTTATATTGCATTCTGCCTCTTTACTCAAAAAATAAGCAAATTAGTCCTTGTATGTTAAATCAAAGAGCAAATTGGTCCTTTAAGTTAAAAATTTCATCCAAATCTACTGTTAAAAACTGGCATGACTGATGGAATAACCATACAATTATACACGGCTTGCTACGCCTACCTCATTTCAATGTACAGGGAAAATGGATGAAACTTTTAACAGAACAACCAGTTTACTTTTAATCTATCTACAGAGTCAGACACTAATTTGCTCATTTTGTTAGTCAATTTTCCCAAACAATCATCTAATCACATTTTACAATACATAGCCTCAAAATATAATCCATAGTTCATTTTTGTCTACCAACTAAGGAAACCACAACGACGAAATTCAAACCTTCAAACGAGACAGTGTACATAAATTATACATTAAATCCATATAATCAATCATTCTACATATATTAAAATGAAACACAAATACATTTCCACTAAACATTTCATAAATTCACAAAACAAGCCAAAGAAAAACCTTTTTTTTTTTCATAAAAAAGAAACCCTAACCTTGAGATCAAGAAGCGAAGAATAAGACTTTCCTCTAGCGAGTTTGAAACCACGAAGAAGAATCCCGATACCTACTCTAACACCATAAGAAAGGAGAAAGCTTTGACAGAGATTGCCAATGGCATTGGCCACACAAGAGTCATCAGCATGGTCACACGGTGGGGAATCGCCACAAGCGGCCTTCCTTTGACGTCTATGAAGCTCTTCCATGGCTTCCCTTAAACGGTCCTCCGCCTCACGAAGGCGTCGCTCAGCCTCGGCTTTCTCGGCCGATAATCGTGCCGAGGAAGTGGAGTTATCGGAGAGAAGCGGCATTTGGGATTCAAAAATGGAGTTTGTTTTGGCATCTGAAAGTAAAGAGGTAACGGAAAAAAGAAAGAACCAAAGGCATGGAGACGAAAAGAAAAACTGAGAAATATAAAACTATAAATAGTTTTCTTTTCAAATTATTGGTTTTTTTCTTTCTTTTTTGCTTAAAGCCTTAAGAAATTTTTTATACCTTTTAAAGAAAATTTTATACCTTCAGTATATATAAAATTTGATGATTTTTCTTTATTTAGGTACATTAATGTTTAAATATTATTTAGATATAAAATAAAAATAAAAATAAAAATAAAAATTGTTTACATAAATTGAAAATAAAAAGGTATTTTGATGTGGATAATTATTTGTGTTTTACCCCAACTAATAATATATGAAAAAAAAATCTAATGGTTAATCATTGTGGGTGGTGAAAAAAAAAAAAAAAATATTTTTTATTTTAAAAATCCAAAGAAATGTAAATGTCTTTATTATCATATTTTTTATTTTAAAATTCGATTTTTTTATAATTTCATATTCATGATGTAAAAATTTAATTTATTAATTTTTATTATTAAGTTGGATTTTGGGTATGGTGTGTGCTTAGAGTTTCCATAATTATAAAAAAAAGAAGAAAATCCAATAAAATGGATTGAGTTTCCTAGATACAGAACTCCTGTTTTAAACTTTTAATTTAACTCTTAAGCTCTCATGAAGGACATACTCCTAAAAAAGATAGAGTTTGTTTTCTAAAAGAAAATTAAAACTATAATTTTTGTCTAAAAATGATAAATAAAATTATTTTGTTACCACAAATTTTTGGCTTTGCCTTTTCTTTTACTTTAAATCACGTGAAATTAAATGTTTTTGGTTGCCCTCCAAACAAATTATCTAATACCTTCGATGCTAAGTCAGATTTGAAAACTCATCATAAATGGGTAGTAATAATAACTCGCTTTGTTGGACATCATTTCTTGGTTGAAATGGATATGTCCTCCTTTCCCCATATGCTAAAGTTGAAACAGAAAACAGTTTCACATCCACAACTGTTTCGATGGGCTGAATGGTTTTCAAAATTTTTTTTTGAAACCAAACATACTAAAGGTAAAAATAATGTGTTTGCGGATTTTCTTTTAAGATCCAAAGTTGAAATCTTTACTTTTAAAAGAACTTATTGATCCAGACTCGTTATAATGTACAGACCATCCTCAAGCTCACATATTGCCTACCTGATTTTTTTCAAACTTTAACTCAGAATTTCTTTCAAGGTTACGGAATTAGTTCATAAAAAAATCTTACCCCAAAAGACTCAGCGAATGATGTTTGAATACCATTCTCAATTTTTTCGACTTTTTGGTGGACTAATTCTCAAACCATGGGAAGTACATCCTTAATATCTTTTTATACACCCCATACACTTTGAATTTCTTGAACAACCACAAGAATTGAAATGGTTTTTATGGTATCTTACTCATCTTTATTATATAGCCATTCAGTTTTTCATTCCTGATCTTTGAAAGTAAGATAGAGATAAAATTATATTAAATTATTAATTTTGGAAGGTAAAAAAATAATTTTTTATCGATAAATATTGGGTAAAAATGATATTAATTTTTTTTTTTTGAGAGGTTGGTTTTATGTTGTATATTTTTATGATAGTTAGAATGTAATTCTACAATATTTTAATTAATTTATATTTTTATAATTTTTATAAGACAATCAAAATTTTACATTTTAAGAAGCCTGGTGTCTAGTGTCATCTATGATGTTAGGTGCAATAGTAAAATACATGGCATTTTTAAGGAAAGAACATAAGTTCAAAATTTGAAGACAATATTAAGAGTGGTAGTTTTGAACCTTGAACATGGACAATAAAACAGATTTGAAGCGTACCACAAATTAATAATTGTTAGAAGAGCTAATATTGCAATTTTCCCATTTAATCAGGAGCCAAAACTCATTTGAATAAAAAATATTTAAACCCAAAATGATCCAAACCACCTAAACAAGTAATCGAAATAACACAATTTGAAGGACTCGAACCCAAAATGATCTAGCAACTTGAACCATCCAATTGATTGTAATCTAGATTTGAAGTTTGTATTATTATAGTATTTTTGGTACAATAATAAATTTAGCTTTTTAACGTTTATATTTTTGTCAATTCAATCGTTATTTTTTAATTAAATTTGGCCTTGTTATTTTTTTAACAAACATGTTGAATAAAATGTTAAAATTTTAAACATAACAATTCACATATACTTTACGGTATTTTTTTTTATTTTTTTAATTTCATTTTACAATTTTTAAATTATTTGTACTATCACTTGAGTTGTCACACACGACAACGTTATTACAAAATTAATATTTTAGTTAACATTTCAGTTAAAAAAATAATTTGACTCTTTTAAAAACAATGATTAAATTTAACTAAAAAATAAAAATTAAATTGAGAAAAGATATAAACATTACAACCTATTGTCTTAACACAATGCCAACACTGAGACTTGCCTTGCATAAAAAAAAAAGTTTTGGATAGAAACTTAACCAAATAAAAGCTGAATAAACATTACAAGTAATATTACAAATTGTAAGCAACCAAACTGAAACTCCCATTTATAACAAATAAGCATCTCTGGCTACAAATTTGGCAATCACAAAGTAAACATTAAACCAAATTATTTAAGAGTTTCCAATTTTCTCTGAAGAACTTGCAGTTTCATCTTTCCAGGACGCTTGCCATTGCTTATCGTAGTAAGTAACTTCATCAGCAAGCTTCCTCAGGTTATCAAAATCTCGGGTTTTCCTTAACAATACGATACCAATCACTGTCATAAACAATGCTGTTTTGCAAATGAAGTTGCCTGTTTGGCCGATTAAATCCATCCCCGTTAAACCGTCCACGACATATGCAGAGAAGAACCCTATCATTGCAGCTCGACCTGCAATGATTTCAATGGAAGAAGATGAAGAGGGATGATTATATGACTTTGAAAAAAGTAACAAAAATAGGTGAAAGTATAATAAAGGTCCTTGTACTAAGAGTTTGATTGTATTTTGCTTCTTTGATTGTATTTTGCTTCTTCTACTTAAAAAATGGATAAATTAATCTCTATACGATAAATCAAATAGCAAAATGATTCTTCTGTTAAAAATTCCATCTATTTGTTTTCTGTTAAAAGCTGGTCCTATGTTAGTATAAGGTGCATGTGACATGCTAAGTGTAACTATTTGATTATTTCTTCAGCTAGTCTATTTTAATCTAGTGTAAAGAGATTAATTTGTCCAATTTTTTTAGTAAAGGAGGTAAAATGTAGTCAGACTCCAAGATACTTTTACCAACAAAATACCATTGAGCAATTCAGCCTCAGGAAGATAAGTTCTCATGAACCATGCCCACCAGGGTATGATTGAACTTCTAAACTGGACTGGTTCTTGGCTTGAACAAGTTTCTGGGTACATCTCCAAGTATTTTCTCCTCTTTGCTTCTATAAAAACCAGCAAAAAACTTGCATTAACGGAGTCTCGTAAACATATCAAAATCAGTAACAAATATTAATGGAAAAGCTTACCTGAAACAATCACACTATCGCAATCCATCCTACCATTTCTAACAAACATATTCAAATCCCATGTCCCGTTCTTCCACCGTTCGTCACTGAACTTCCGAGCAGAAGATTCAGTCTCGAACTTGTTCGCTGACTTATCTTCAAGACCCTCTGAGTTTTTAATTTGTGGAGATGGTTTATCTTTTTCGTCAATTTTAAAGCCTTTCTGACCTTCAACATCAACGGTTATAGCATCGATAGCTTGCTTTGTCCCTAGAGAATAAGCTGGTTTGGTTTGTGCATGTTGCTTCTTGGTAACATGATGTGAACTGCAAGCTCTTTGTAAGGAAGCAGATATGGCAACGGAAGCCATTGTTGTTCCAAAGATAATGTTTTTTCCCCCTTTGCTTCTTTGGTGTTCTAAAGAAGCTTTTGTGGGGGAAAAGAAAGTAGACAATCTGCCCATACTTGAACAAAAAAGCAATATCATCTTTCTAAAACTTTCTGTCAGAAGAGTTATGGGAATGTTTTGGTTTTATTTTTCCTTTTTTTGCCTATTTTTGCTCTAATAGAGTACGAATTTATCCAGTCAAAATATAATTTATGCCAAAATATAAAATTTATAAGAGAAATTATATTTGATTTAGTAATAGTTGGAAATGATCTTCAAAGTTTTCAATGGCATGATAAGAAGCAAAGCATTTAAACAATAATAGTAGCTTTTAAAAGGCATGACAAAGGGCACTAAAAGTTCAATCTAGCATCATGGTTTATACTTTGTGGTAACCACTACAAAATAAGTCGAATAGGATTTAAAACGGTGGCACAGCGATGATCTCTAACAATAATGCCATAATAATAAGATGATTCCACCGTTTTCTATGTGTTACTACTGTTCATCCGCAAATGGCTCCCTGAGTAATGATCAATGAACCTGCAAAATGGTTCTATGTTATTACAGATTTGATGTGATAATACCAACAGCAGCAAAAGCAGGGATATAACAAATAGCCTTCTGTGTTTCTCTTGAACATTGATCAGTGTAAATATATCACAGAAATCAAACATACATAGTGACAAGCCCTTGGTGTAAAGTAAACCTTCAGGTAAAAGTATCATGGAGACCCTTGTACTAGGAGTCAAATTACATTTTGCTCCCTTTACTAAAAAAAAAAGCAAATTACTCCATTTACACTAGAGCAACTAGATCAAAGTGTAAACTGATCCTTTTTGTTAAAAATTTCATCCATTTCTATTGTTAAAAATTGGCATGGCTAACAGAATAACTGAACAATTACAGGTAGTGTATACCTCATGCTGACATACAAGGGCCAATTTTTAACAGTAGAAATAGATGAAATTTTTTACAAAAAGACCCATTTGCTCTTTAATATTACATACAGGGACTAATTTGTTCATTTTTTAAGTAGAGGAGGCAAAATGCAATCTCACTCCTAGTACAAGGGCCTCCATGGTACTTTTAGCAAAAGTTCATAAAAGCTAATGCGAATGTTATGAGTCACTAAAACATAATTTAGATATTAATCAGTATAGTAGGGCTTTGACTTCATGAAATATAAGAACATAAGACTGTTACCTCATGAAATATATATCCTGCTACTTTTAACATAGATGGTTAGTCAATTTAAGCTTCTTTCCTGTGATAATCAAAGTGGTATTAATCAGAATCAAGGTCTTTAAGGTCCTCCATGAAATGATCAATATATAAAATATGCATTTATTCATTAAAAGTTCTCAAATGAACCAATAAGTTAAGAATTTTGGAGGTACAAACTTACATGCTTCCTTTTTCTTCGATCGATTCCACTATTTCTCATATCATTTTTTGCAAGAGCAGATCCAGAGGGAAGACCATAAGGCATTGGAGAATGAGTTGAAGCAGGAGCTGGAGGAGCGGTAGTCATAGCGATATTGCTAGCTGGCAAAGACTGCTGAGGTGGAGCACTAGCAGGAGGCGGGGGTGCAGGTGTAGGAACTTCTTCGGGAGGAGACTTAGGCAAAATGAACTTCAACCGATTGTTTCGGTAGTTCTTCCAGAAGAAAAATTGCTGTCTATGTGCCACTTCCTATAAAATTTTGGTACAAAAATTAAAAGACATCCCAAAAGTAGATGTGAAACCAGATTGATATCAAATAGTAGTACATACTAAAATTTTATTGTGAATATAGTTTACTAGACAATATCCAGTTAATCAAATCATATTGTTGTGTTATGCCAGAAAATATCCTGTAAAAAGACCTCTACAGTCTTTCTCAATTTTGAAATTGAGCAAACTGGTCCCTCTCAAAAAAATCGGAGCAATTATCTCAATTTCGAAAGTAAGCAATTAAGGACAATTAATCACAACATTAATGTCTTTGGTTAATTGTACATTGATTGGTATAACAACAAATTTAGCTCTTGACGTTTACATGTTTTGTCAATTTGGTCTAGATTTTAGAAAATTCAATAAATTTAACCTCAACATTTACACATTTACATAAATATTGTAATCTAAATTTGTTAAATCAATACCAAATTAACAGAATGTGTAAACTTTAAAGGCTAAATTTGTTATTATACCAATCAAAATTATGTACAATTGGCAGAAAACATTAACGCCGTGATTAATTGTCCTTAATTGCTCACCTTCAAAATTGACAGGGATTAAATTGCTCTGGTTTCTTTTCGAGATACCAATTTGCTCAATTTTGAAATTGAGATACACTAGAGAGGTCTTTTTACTAAAATATCCCTCTTAACATCTACTACTTGTTTGATGCAAAGCATATAACAAAAATTAACTTTAGAGACTTATAAAAACAACTGCATTACTTTATGATTATCACTGTCAGCATCAAGTCAATAATAATCTCTTTTCTTTTTTTGCATGAGCTCCTGGTCTTAACTAGGGGTTCCCTAAGACCTTTAGTACAAAGGATACAAACATGAATTTCAATGTGATAACAATTATTAGGCTAACAGCATGAGCAAGAAGCATTAGAGCCGAACCTTGTTGGCAGGATGTGCCATTGCATTTCTGAAATTCGCATTTTGAAGAAGTTCAAGGAAATATAGACAATGAGGATACCTGCAATCATCTTTTTACTTAAGTTCATGTGTCACAGAAAAAACCCCAAAAGAGGAAGCTATAAATTATGGAGCTATTAGTCATCATTTATCATGTAGTAAAACAGATTTTAGTTTAAAGGAATTCAAGCCTAAAGTATGACAAGGAGAGCTTTCAAGTTGCTGACATGATAAATTTTATGTACTCCGGTCGTTGCCAGTATTGAAGATATTTCAAGTATCCAATAAATGCCTCGTCTTCAAAATAGCGGTTTTGAGCCAAATCTACATCACAAATTTAATGAGAAAGTATCAATGAAGAATACATCCATTTTCTAAAATCAATAGATGAATACAAAACAAGTAAAAAAGAATGAAGCATGGACAAAAATACATCTAATGAATAAGATTAATTAAATTTTGACACAATGAATGGACAATCTACCCAATGTGTCGGCGTGTTTGAGTTTTAATTCAGGTCACATTCGACCTGTTAAATGGTGGGTTGGCTTGGTTTTGAGTTGTGTCAATCCGGATCATGTCCATTCTGATTTTAAAATTTTAGAGTCATTTTGTGTGAGTTCAATTTCGGGTTTAAGCTGAAAGTAAATAAAAAAGAATGAAACATAGACAAGTCAACAAAACAACTAATGAATAAGATTAACTAAATTTTGACACAATGAACAGCCAAATCTATCCAACGTGGGAGTGAGGTCAAGCATTAGTTCAGGTTGCATTCAACCTGTCAATCGGGTGAGCTGGGTCAATTTGTTTTGAGTTCGGGATGATCAGGGAGTTCGAATTGGAATTGATATGTCTAGGGTTTTCTCTCTCTCTCTCTCTCTCTCTCTCTTTATATATATATATATATATATAAAGGTTGATAAAAATTCTTCTCCTTTGATGAATTTAACAACATAAACAGCAAAAGAATTCCATTTTGACAAAATTCGCAGGTTAACCCTAATATACAAGGAATTGGGTACTTACAGTGGATATAAGTAGGGTTGGCAAGGCACTGCACGAACTCCAATTCGAGTAAGAATCGTTGCCGCCCATCGTCTGGATCCTTGTACACGTTTTTGGGCCTAAAAATCATCCATTTATTCCAAAAGGATAAAAAAAAAAGCATGTAATGTTACATATTCCTCTCACAAATTCTTTTAGATGAGACGAGGAAATGAAAGCAAAGAGAACTAAGCTTACAAGGAAGGAGTATCGGAAGCGTTGTCATTTTCTTTAGTGGAAGCCATTGACACAACAACCTTCACTCAAATATGAAAAACGGAGAAAAGGAGGTGATTCCAATTTTAGCTACGATTGATCAGTCGATCAATGCCATATAGTGAAATTCAATAAATCTCTGAATGATTTCAAAACCCAACCCTAGATATAACAAAACAATGAAATCTTAGAAATTCAATTGTTTCAATACAAACAAAACGGCTTAGAAACTGGATTCGGAGGGAATTGGAGATTGGAACGAAGCTAAGGGAGGAACACTGTCGTTCCCTTTTGCAGGAATTTCTCAAGTAAAGTCTGATCGGTCCAAGCCCATTACGTATTACAAATTATATTTTTAGGCTAAATTTATCAACAGTCCCTAATTTTTTTTAAAATTACATTTCAGTCATTTAACTTTCAAAAGTTATGTAGTACGTAATAATGGTATCAGATTGTTACATTTTAATCACTCTTCCAATCCATTAACTTATGTTACTATGATAATGTGGCACATTAACTGAAAGGATTAATAACTAATCTGATCCTTGAACTATTGTTAAAATATCATTTGAATACATTAAGAATTTTTCATAATAATAATTCTAAAAAATATCAAAAAATTCTAAAAAAACTTAAATTCATATTTTTAAAATAATTATAAAAATATTTAGTTGTAATTTCAAAAATATAATTTTAAGATTTTTAATAATTTATGATAATTTTAGGTTTTTCTAATTTTTTTTTAGAATTATTGATAAGAAAAAGTTATGTGTCATGTTATCATTTCATTAACAGAGTAACGGAAGTTAATATACTAATGATCAAAAGGTAATAACCCAATATCAGTCATGATTATTACGTAATTTTTTAACATTGGATGACCAAAACATAATTTTAAATAAAATTTAAGGATTGTTGATGAATTTAGCCTTTTTATTTATTTTAAGAGCTATCATTGCTGTAACAGTGTCAACAAAATTAATAGAAATTATATTATTATTATTTAGTTAATACAGTTGCTGTTGTCACAATCATAACGTTAGTCGAATAGTTTAAGATTTGTATAAAGAATCCAACGAGTAATTCAAGTGGTTAAGAGAATGATGTTCATATTAAGATATTTGGATTCGAACACATGTGTATGCAATGTATGTGTTGTTAAATGATTAAAAAAATATGAACTGATACTATCATGTAATCACACCAGTATATTAATGAAAAATTTGTATAAAAAACATTAAGTGAAAAACTTAAATCTTAGTAATAATTCTTAAAAATATTATTTGACATAGAATATAAGATATAGTGTTATGACAACATAAATTATATGTGAATAACCATACAAATTGCTAGCCAACATCATTATACCAATTTTTTTTTGAACTGTTAATGGATAAATTTAACTAGAATATAGAATCATCACTAAATTGGTAAAAAATTTATAATTACCGAAAACTAAATTTATTATTATATCCAAATATTATCTGAAAAGTAAGATTTCAGAAAAACTAAATCCAACTCAAGCCAGCCAAACTCATTTTTTTATATCATATATTAATATCATATAAGAATTAAACATATAATAATATAAAAATATTTACACTGAAAATTTAATAAAAAATATTAAATTATTAAAATTTAAATAAAAAAATATATCTTTTTTCAAAACAAAAAAAAAAAAACCTTGAATTAGTCAATGACAAAAAGATTGAGGAGCTAAGACAAATTTTTAGGCACATATTTAGAGCCCCAAAATCGTTTTATCCCTTAAAGCCCTCTAACTTGCAGTAATTCATTTGGAAACTATAGCAACAATAAGCAACTGCAAAGTGCTAACCTTTCTCTGCATTTATAGTATTTATGGGAAATTTGTGTTACTTTAGCAAACAAGAATCTCCAACATAAACTCATCAACACCCAGAAAATTAAAAACTCATATTTCACTACAACATTTGCGTATTTGCCTCATTTCTCCCTGTTGAATCAAATCATATGCAAGGTCAAATGAACAGATCCCTCCATGTTACATATTTGCCCTATCGCAGTTCAGCTTTCTCCCTCCGTGTTACATAACAATGATACGACCATTATAAACTAGAAGTGATGCTCTTCTCAAAATTTGCAACGTCCAACAACGTGAGATCCATCCTAATATGGCCTGTATCTTGTTGGCCGCCTGAACCTTGGAACCCTCCTGAAAATGAGGTTAACAATGTTGATATATTTAATAACAGCGTTATCAAGAGGAAAAAATCGCATTCAGTTCTTTCAAGTCTCAACAGATTACTGTTGAGCGGAGTAACTTCTTCGGGAAAAATCTTCAAAGAGTCGTATGTCCGACAGCCAAGTTCAAGTGGTACCATAGTTGCAAGTATGTGACGGCTTATATCCCTCCCTTAGGTTGGTTCGGATCCCCCCACACATGGGTGACCGACACAATTATTGTTACTCGTTATATTGATACCTCTCCTCTGAGCTTTGCAGGTCGTATCTCCACCAACCGAAGCACTTCCTTTCATGAACCCTACAGTGCTCTTAGCGGAGGAGGGAGACAAAACCACAACACAGGAAAAATAGCTTACCATCATTGGGGGTTTGGCCGGCTGCCCGGCAGATGACATTTTGAAGATTTATCCCGAAGAAACAGCTCCTTCATCAATTACAAAGAACAGATAGAAGATTCTAAAATGCTAGACAACAAGCAAATTGAATTACTGTTAAGAAAGCAGTGGCGAAGCCAGAAAATTTTTGTTGGGGGGAGAGCCGGAATTAAATTGAATATTTTTAGATAGTACAAATATAATTTCATCATTTTAATAGCCTATATTTTTATTATTTTTAAAGGCTCAAATTAAATTTTTATCATTTTTGAGAGGTTCAAAGTGTAATTTTAGCATTATTAATTTAAAATTTTATAAATTATAAATGGCCTAAATTAAAAATTTAACATTTTAAGGGGGCTATAATACATATACAAAGGGAAAAATTGTAAAAATCTTAAACCTTGGAGGGGTTTACTTATATTTTTGAGAGGGTCATAGTGTAAATTTACAAAGAACTAAATTGAAAAAAAATAAACTTGGGGCGGGGGGGAGCCATGGCCCCCTTGGGCCTTAAGGTGGCTCCGCCCCTGTAGGAAAGTGGTTTGGAACCCCAATAGTAAAAAAGCTTAAAGCTTAAACATTAAAGGCATAGCAAATGAGGAATAGCAGAGATCATAATAGGCATAATTTCTGAGCAACGGGATATCATTTCACTTCCGTGCATCTAAGGTGGAAAAAATAGAGGGTTATAGAAAAATCAACAACACTAGCTAAAAAAGGTATGCAGAGTTACCGAACATATCAAGTTATCCTTTTTCATATGCGACAACCAAACAAATAAACATATTTCCATGCTTACCCATAGCTATATGGAGGATAGAAAACAGGACCAGGCATAAAAGGTCTTCGGGAGCGGAAATATGCGTTCGGTCGCCTTCCTTGATACTGTTTCATTCCAGGAACATTTGTCCTCTTTGCAGAGACCTGTGAGCAAACCAAACACACTTTTATCAACATGCAGTTTAGTTAATGAAGTAATAATCCAAATCAAGTTATAAACCTTCAACTGACGACCATGCAATTCTGTTTCATTTAACAGCAGAGCATTTTGAACAGCGTCGATTTCAACAAATTCAACGTAGGCAAATCCTTTAGGTTGACCAAATTTGTCGGTCAAAATTGTCACTCTGTTAACTGTTCCACAGGATTGGAAATGCTGCTGAACTTCCTCAGGTGTACATGTGTAGTCTACCTGTTGTTAAAATGATATATAGAAAGAAACAAAGGGTTAGCGCACATTAAGTTACACTACGTTACATCGGAATCATTTATTAATGGTACACACATCAACAATCCAGAAGTTGCCCAAAAAAGCCAAACAACATAAAATAGCATATGAAAAACAGCATCAGTATTTCCTCAAAGTAAGTTCATATCAGTCAAATTTGTTTAAATCACATTGACTTGTCATAGATAAAAATACCATGAAAGTCCATGTACTAGGAGTCAGATTACATTTTAACCCCTTTACTCAAAAAATGGGCAAATTAATCCTTGTCTATTAGATCAAAGAGCAAATTGGTCCATTTTGTTAAAAATTCCATCCATTTCTACTATTAAAAACTAGCGTGGCTGACAAAATAACCAAACAGTTAAACATGACATGTCTAGTGTACCTTATGCTAACATTCAGGGACCAATTTTTAACAGTAAAAAAGGCTGAAATTTTTAATAGAATGACCAATTTGCTCTTTGATTTAACATACAAGGACTAATTTGCCCGTTTTTTGAGTAGAGGATAAAATGCAAATCGACTCTTAGTACAAAGGCCTCTATGGTACGTCTCTCACTTGTCATATTATCCATGGATATGCACATAACAACTATGTTACTTGAACTTGGGTGTGAGAATCGGATAAAGGTATGTGTCCAACATGGATACAATCAGATTTTTTCTAGTTTTCCATGTGTTTAGAGGATCCATGAAGGTCACATCCCCATATTCATCTGTTGGACACAAATGATGGAGATGGGTACTTCAAAAGAAGTAAAAAGTTAAAGTAATATAGCATAACAAAGCATTTCCAGCCACACAATATGCACAAGCATAAAACCAAATTAGGTTGAAGGGATCAAACTGGTAAAACTCTTCCTACATCCTTATTAATCAACTTAAAGCAGATTCATAATTTCAGCTTTGCTTATAAGTAAATGTCATCATCATTCATCAAGACATTAATTAGATAGCAGATAAGGTAATCGTCACGATTTGGCCAAATAAACAAATAAAGAAGATTCAGAATTTAAAAAGGCATTGGAAAGGGTTGATAAACCTCACATTACCAACATAAATCGAGCGCGAATCCACTTCCTCCTTTTCGGCTTGAGTTGCAGAAGTACCTGAGGAATCTTCATATGCATCCAAGAAAATGAAAGCAAAACCAAATCAGTTTATTAGAAATAACAGTTCATTAGACATAACAATTCACACACACAATATTCCATCATCCAAAAAAAGAACATTCAAATCTATAACAGAGAAGTTCAATTTTATTTTCAAAATTAACAAGTTAATTTTTTCATCATTTTATGTCAAAATTGTGAAAAAAATTAGCCAAAAATTCAGATGAATAAACCTTGGACAGCGCCCATTTCCTTCTCGACTTTAGCTTGCATTTCACGTAAAGCTCCGGCCTCATCCTCGATCTCTTTAAGTCTCTTTTTCATGTCCTCCAAATCCTAAGATTATTATTATTTTAATAAAAAGCGCTTTTGATTAGATAAAAAGCTTAGCTAAAGCTAAAAGTTATAAAAAAAAAAAATCAAGAGTGACCTTGGAGTTGGAATTAGGATCTTGTTCAAGATCATGTTCGTTGCCTTCGTAATCTTCAGCTCCACCAGACATGTCAGCGTCCATCTCTCCTTCCTCATCTGGAATCTCCCCCCCGTACACCTCGTGCTCTTGCTCTTCATGTTGCTCCATTCTCTCACTCTTTTGGGTGTTGAGAGTGAAAGTTTGTCAAATTAGGGTTTTGAATTTAGGTTTTTGTTTTTTCAATGGAATTAAAAGAAATTAAAGAAAAAAACCGTGAGCCTGAGATTCGGCGCCGGCGTGTGCCTTCGATTAATTTTCTATATGAAGATCGACGGATGATAAAGGCTAACGACGGTAAATTTTGTAGTTTTCAGTAATCATTGAGGGTAGTTTTGGGCTTTCACTTTCAGGAGCCCCAATCCTAGAGTCCATTGTCTCCGACTTGTAGTTAATCAATTTTTAGCTTTTGTTAGATAGAGACCTGATATACATATTAATTATAGGGAAATTATATGGGTAAACTAACACCGGTGCTTACCAAATTATAAGTAATTTTTTTTATTGAATTATGAAAAATTATAAAGTAGTTATTTAATTATTTTTTTGGTGATGAAAAAATTCAAGTCTAGAATTTTCTAGGGTTTGTTGTTCTCTCTTGTCTGCCAAAAAGTAGCAGGTCTAGGGTTTTTTAACCTTTTATTCGTCAAAAAGTGTTCTTCATAAGTGTTTTGGGGTTCTGTTAAAAAATCAAAGCATTACAATTCTATATTGTTTCGTGAAATTAAAAGCTTTAATGGAAGAAGAGCTGGCAAATTTACGTATCGCCGATGAAGAGGAGGATCTAGTTTGCGATCCAGACAAAACAGAAGAAGTAAAGGAGGAATTTAAATTATGTCTTGTGGGGAAGGTACTAACTAACGGAGCAGTTCACTTTCCTTCTATGAGATCGGTTTTGGCGGAACTCTTGCATCCAATAGAGGGAGTCTCTATTACGGATTTAGAAGATAAAAGAGTGTTGTTCCGGTTATATAACGAACTAGATCTCTGGAGAGTTACCAATGGGATTCCTTGGTTTTTTAATAGGCACTTAATTCTATTTCACAGATTAGAGAAAGGAGAAGACCCGATGATGGTGACGTTGTTTTATACAAATTTCTGGGTTCAAATTCATAATCTGCCCATTGGATCAATGTCGGTAGGGATGGCAAACCGTCTGGGGGATTTTATCGGAAAATTTTTAGAATATGATACTTCTATCATAGCTAAAGGGGTGAAAAGAGACATGAGAATTAAAGTTTGTTTGGATGTCTGATTACCATTAAAACGATGAAAAAGAATTGTATATGGAGGAAACAATTCAACGTACGCCACTTTTCAGTATGAGCGACTCTCATTATTTTGCTTTGTATGTGAGCGGTTAGGGCAGAGTGAAAACTTTTGCAGATTAAAATTAGTCCCAAGGTATCAAGTGGATCGAATAGGGTGGGATCTATCACTTAAGGCCCCACCAAAGATAAATTTACAAAACTAAAATCAATGGCTACGGGAGGAACCGCGTATGATGATCAAAAGGGGAAAATACTCGAAAAGTAAAGAGAGTAGTTCAGGGGCAAATGTGGATAAAAGTGGGTTTACGAGGTGGGCCAAAAGGAAAGAGGTGAGGCCATCTTTAGAATATTATGGCAACATGGGTTTTTTTCAAAAAGATGTTGAAATAGGAGAAATAGCTATGGGACAGACTCCTATATGGGTAGAAAATAGGCAGTAGGAAGAAAATCCTATGGGTGTTATTGAAGGGAAGAAACGACAGAGAAGGATTTTAGGAGGAGAAACACAGTTGACAAATATGGAGACAGATATTACTAAAAATATATCGGTGATTGTTAATAAGCAGGTCGACCGATCGCAAAGAAAATCATAAGCTGGAATGTCTGTGGATTAGGGCAATCACGAATAGTAAGGTGTCTCAAAAACTCGTAGAGACTAACCCAGCCCCAAATCTTGTTTCAAAATTTAGCATAAAAAAAATGGAGCGCATTCGTAGAAAATGTGAATATGAGTTCGGTATTGATGTAGGAGCTGAAGGAACTAGAGGAGCACTCTCGTTAGAATGGAGAGGTAATATAGTTGTTGAATTAAAAAGTTTTTCGAAAATTCATATTGACGTAAAAATTATAGAAGATAATGGGGACAAATAATGGAGATTTATTGGGTTTTATGGTTCACCAGTTGAGTAAAATAAAAGGGAATCGTGGGATTTAATTAGAAAATTACAAATTGAAAGCTTAATGTCGTGGCTTATAATAGGGGATTTTAATGAGTTAATGTTTTCGTTTGAAAAGAAAGGTGGGCGATTAAGGGAGGAAAGGCAAATGGCGGCTTTTAGAGATGTTCTTGAGGAATGTGGTTTATATGATCTAGGATTCTTGGGACAATGGTTCACATGGGAGAGGGGGAGATTAGCTGATAATAATATACGTGAGCATTTAGACCGCGGAGTAGCAAATTCGAAATGGTGGACTCAGTTTCCCAACTATTTGGTTCGGCATCTAGTACATAGTTGGTCAGATCATTGCTTGGTATTGTTAGATACTTGTGGAACCTCTGATTCAAGTGTAAGACGAGAGAAAGCCTTTCCGCTTTAATGCCGAATGGGTGTTTGAACAAGGATTTTTTGATTGTGTCCGACATGCGTGGGAACAAAACAATGCTGACTTACCAACAAAGCTCATGACGTTGAGAAAAGAATTACAAGGATGGGAGAGAGCTACACGTGGATCTCGACAAAAGAAGAAAAAATATTTAAATTGTCGGTTGGAAGAATTAGTTAGTAAAGAGGTGGGTGATGAAAACCTTGAAAAAATTATTGAGGTCAAATTAGCACTTAATATAGAGGCCGAAAAAGAAGAGCTATTTTGGGAACAGAAAGCTAGGGCAAATTGGTTAAAAATGGGAGACCGTAATACGACTTTCTTCCATAATCATGCCTCGTATCGCAAACGAAGGAATAGAATCAAAGGGCTTGAAGATGGGAATGGAGGTTGGGTGGAAGGGGATAAGGAGTTACAAGAGCTAGCTACTACATATTTTAATGAGTTATTTACCACTCAAACATTACAGGATAGTGAAAACTTGTGGGAAGAAGTCCATCCATGTATACCCACTGAAATTAACGAGTATCTTGCGGAACCTTTCAAGGAGGAAGAAGTATGGGAGGCATTGCACTCTATGGCTCCACTTAAAACCTCAGGTATTAATGGCTTTCCCGCTTTCTTTTTTCAAAAATGTTGGCCTATAATAGGAAAGGATGTAGCTAAATATTGCATTCATGTGTTGAATCAGAACAAAAACATAGATGAAATCAACAGTACAAATATTGTGTTAATTTCAAAAGTCCATAGCCCAAAAAACATGAGTCAATTTAGGCCAATAAGCCTTTGCAATGTGATTTATAAAATTATTTCAAAAGTCATTGTGAATAGATTTAGAAAAGCCCTTAATTATTGTATAGAAGAGACGCAGGGTGTGTTTATGCCTGGTAAGCAAATAATTGATAATATTTTAGTTGCCTATGAGCTGCTACACTCGATTAAAAAGAGTAAGAGAGGGGCGAGCCAGTTTGCTCTTAAACTAGATTTAAGCAAAGCATATAATAGAGTGGAATGACCATTCATGGAGACTACGTTAAAAAGACTTGGATTCTATGATAAATGAGTGGGTTTGATTATGAGGTGTATAGCGAGTTCTACTTACTCGGTTGTGATGAATAAGGAAACAAGGAGAAGACTTAAACCTTTTAGAGGTATAAGATAGGGAGATCCGTTGAGCCCCTATATTTTCATTATTTGTGCTGAATGATTCTCACGACTGTTAAATAATGCATGAAGGAAACGGCGGATTGAAGGGGTTAAGGTGGGACGAAGCAGTTTGTCAATTACTCATTTATTCTTTGCTGATAACAGTATTTTATTTGGATCAGAAACTAAGGAAGGTGAAATAGAGATAAGAAATGTTGTGAAAGAATATGAACGTGTCTTAGGACAAATGGTCAATTTTGAAAAATCTCTTATTTATTTCAGTCCAAATGTGGATAGTAAAGTTCAGAGGCAAATAGGTGATGAGTTGAGAGTAAGAATAGCCAATAATCCAAAAAAATATCTGAGGCTCCCCACAATGGTAAGACGAAGAAAGAAAATGACTTTTGCAGAGATTAAAGAGAAGTTTTTAACAAGAATTCATAACCGGAGCGTTAAAAGTTTGTTGACGGGTGGAAAAGAAGTATTTGTTAAATCAGTATTAAAAGCTCTACCGATGTATACAATGCAAGTATTTAAATTACCAGTTACGTTATGTCGCGAGTCGGAAAGTATAATGTGCAGGTTTTGGTGAAAAAATCTTAAAACGATAAAAGGCATACATTGAAGTAATTGGACGACATTATGTTTGCCAAGAGTGTAAGGGGGTATGGGGTTTAGGGATTTAACCAGTTTTAATTTAACCTTGTTGGCAAAACAAGGATAGAAATTAAGCACCAACCTTACGAGTTTGTTTGCGCAAGTTATGAAGTCCAAATATTATCCTAGAAGTGAATTTTTAAATGTAAAGGTGGGAACTCACCCGTCTTTTACCTGGCGTAATATACTAGAGGCTCGTACAGTGCTGGAACTAGGGCTAGGATGGAGAATTGGTGATGGCAAAAGAGTTAACATCTAGAATGATAGTTGGTTTCTTAGAAAAGAAAAATTACAGATTCAAAATATTGATTACAGATATACACAAGTAGTTGACTTGATTAACCAGGATACATATACCTGGAAGGAAGAGGTGTTGAATGAATTATTCTCTGCATCGCAAGCCAAAACTGTGATGTCGATTGCCATAGGGGATTCGCAACAACCAGATGAAAGAGTATGGCTTATTAATAAAACTAGGGAATACTCGATTAAAGATGGTTACAAAATATGTGTTGCAGAGAGACAGAATCAACTACAGAATAGTTTCACAATCCCAGAAATACAGAAACAATATTACACACAGTTATGGAATCTAAAAATACCTAGTAAAGTTAGAATTAATCTATGGAGGATCACAATGATTGAATGCCAACTTTTTATAATTTACAAAAAAGGAAGTTGCGAAGAGATGCTTTATGCCCAGTATGTGGTAGGGAGGATGAGACTATTTGGCATACCTTCAGAGATTGCTTTATAGTGAAACAGGTTCTCCAACAACTACAGGTCGTTTTGTATCCAGTACATGAAAATCAGACATGGCAGCAATGGTTAGCAGATAAATTCCTTAGCATCAATACACAAAATCGTGATGTTTTTGCAATAGCTCTATGGGCAGTTTGGCATAATAGAAACAAACTTTATCATGACGGTACGCATCATCAGATAACTAATATTGTGGCATTCATAAAAGCATATCAGGCAGAGATCCAACTATTAGATGGTGTTATCAAAACAAATCCTATCAAAGAAAAGTCCCAGTGGTTTCCCCTAATAGACGAGTATGTCAAAGTTAATTTTGATACAGCATATAATGCACATACTAAGAAAGCAGTAGCAGGGACAGTGATAAGGGATAATATGGGTCTTGTTATGGGAGCAAGCACTTACTCTTTTAGAAATATTGATGACCCAACTACTGTCGAGGCGATTGCCTGTCACCATGGTTTAACACTTGCTGGGGAAATGAGCTTTAATCATGTGATTATTGAAGGGGACTCAAGAACCATTATCAAGAAACTACAAGATAGAACAAAGGACCGGTTAGTTAGCGGAAACATTATTTTAGAAATAATAAAACAAACAGGAAATTTTCAAGAAGTCATGTTTAACTTCATACCTAGGGAGGCCAATGAAGCGGCGCATACAATGGCTGCCTGGGGACGAAATAGAGATGAGCCAACTTATTGGGTTGAGGAGGCTCCACGAGAAGTGGAGAGCATTACTGAAAAAGATTAGCTAAGAATTGGGTAAGAACGTTGTTTGGGTAAAGTATTGAGACCGAAGTAAGGAAAGAGGATTTTGAAGCTTCGAGGTATCTCAGGATAAAATGGGGCTTGAAGAGAGGGGTTTCGTAGATGAGGATTCACACCAGGCCCGCCATTGATGTTGTTGAATCAGAGCATTTCGAAGGATGAAGAAAAGGGTGAATATTTTAGGGTTATTTTATTTTTTTCTTTTCCCACTATTATGTCTTGGCAATATTCTTTATCGTGATGATTCTCAATACAAATGTCCCGAGACAGAGTGACATTTACTTTGAGACGAGAACTCATCAAAGCAAAAATAAAAAAACAAGGGAGGTTGGTAATGATACCCAACGTTGAGGCATAAGGGACCTTGCCTCTAAAGACACAACTTTAATGTCTTGAGACGTATTGACATCAAAACTAAAATTTTCAAAAATAAAATATGATCCTATCTTGAAACATTACATTGAAATTTGACAATTGAGTTGAATTGGAGTCCTAACTTTAAATTTGACCTTGCATAACCCCTCTCAATTGGAACCCATGCCAAGTACCTCCCTTTACAAATACCTTCTTTGAGAAAAGGGACATAACTTAACTATTTATTATACAATCACCATACAAATTACTTTCTTCGAACTTTTTTATGTATTTTAATCCTTCGTCTTACATTCCTCTCCACATTGTATACAATATGAACTACCCCATAATCTGCTCAAATGCTTTATTTAACTTTATTATTATAACACTATCATTATAATCATATTAATATTATTTTATTATTTATAAAATATATTGTATTTCTTTAATATTTTCGTCTCAGACTCGAACTTATAAAATATGCTTTCCACTATTTTTACTCTAAAATATTTATTGAAAAAAAATCAGAAAATGATAGTCACAAATGGACAAAAAAAAAAACTTGTGGTAGAAAAAGGAAAAGAGTGGGTTGCAATCCCCAACCTCACGATAATATCAAATATGTTAATATTAAAAACCAACAAAAATAATAAAAAAATAATTATAATATGATATAAAATAAGGTAAACTGTATTAATAGTCATTCAATTATTAGTAAATTTTTATTTTAGTCATTTAAGTATGAAAAATTATAAAATGATCACTCGACTATTCTATATTTTCTTTTTTGGTCAGTGTCAGAGATTGGAGAAAAAAATTGTTGGAATTTTGGTTTGCAAATTTGTGAAGTTTAAAGTTGTTTTATAGAAAAAAACTTAGCTGTAAAAAAGAGGGGGAAGCAAAGCTTTGGGTTGGTGTAGATGGTGCGAATAGAAAATATCATACAACAATGATTTTACCAGCCCAATAAAAGTGCTCATGGGTTAGGTTGGGTCGAATCAAGTCAAGTTCATGTAAGGTATTTAGAACAATTTCCAAATCAAGGATCGACACGAAAAATGGGCTTACTTTTTTGCCCAAACTTGGTCCAATTTAAAAAAAGTAAACCCGGACTTGATTTGATCCGCCCATATTTGATATTTTTTAAATTATTTTTTATGTAAAAATATTTTTTAAAAAAAATAATACATTAAATGTACTAAAAAAAGTTAAAATAATTTTTTTTTCTAAACCATTAAAAATACATTAAAATGTATTTATATTAAAAAAACACTTCCATAAAAATAATAAATGTTTTGTAATATTAAAAATAAATAAATATTTTGTTGTATTAAATATAATTTTTAAAATTTTATATTTTAATTAATTGTTATTTGGTTAGTGATTTGATATAAATATATAATTATTATTTAACATATATAATTAATATAATATTTTTTATAACATAATATATTTGGGTCGGATCAAATCAAGAATATTGCCCAAGGTCCGATCCTTATAGAAAGTGAGCCTTAAATTTTACCCAAGCTCATTTTTCAAGCCTCATATTTTGTCCAAATTCTCATAGTTTTTGGGTGAGCTTTCAGGCTTGGGCGGGTGGTTCGACCCATGAGTAAGTCTACAGTTCAGTGACTTAAATGAAAACTTTCAAATAGTTTAGTGACATTTTTTAACTTTTTAAAGTTGATATCCAAAATATAAACTTATTAATAGTTTAGTGAACTTTGATGTAGTTTAACCATAAATTTAAAGAAATGGAACCGGGTATCCAATTATAACACGCGCAACTAGCCACTAACACATTGAACGATTGCAATCAGTTTGAACGACCGGATAAGCCTGCGCCACAAACAGTCTCACAGGCTGACAGTCAACTTCCGATGGCCTCCGCCGTCGCTCACCTTTCCTTCAGCCTTCCCATTCCGCCTTTCTCTTCTCCATGCCACCGCCCAGTCACTGCTTTTCCTTACCCAACCACTCAGAGTCAGAATCAGAGTCGAGTCTCCCTCAGAACTCGAGCTTTAGGTCCTGACTTTTTGGGTGATTTTGGGGCACGTGACCCTTTCCCAGCAGAGATAGCTAGTGGATTTGGTGAGAAAGTGTTGGGAAACGTCGACACAGAGCATAAGATTCTTATCCCTACTGCATCAGCTCTCTCTCTTGCTTTGCAAGACTGCTCTCCTATTTCTCCTTTACAGCCTCCCTTGTCGGTGGATGAAGCTAAGGCTCTAATGAAGAAGGTGATTTTTCGCAATTTACCCTCTTTTCAAATGATTTTGATTATCATGTTCTGAATTGAGGTCAATGGAATTAAATTGTTTTTTTGGTAAAAATATATAGTAAGTCTCTTAACTCTTCGTAAATTTGGAAATCAGTCCTATACTTTTATTTCTAGTAATTTAATTCTACTATTTTTCAAATTTCAAAATTTAGGTTAATATTAATATTGTTAAAATTATTTTGTTACACCTAAATTTTGGACTAAATTCTTAGAAATAAATATAAAATACTAAATATTAAATTTGTGAAAAGTAGAGTTATGGCATATTTTAACCTTTATTTTTTTCCTCTACTTTTTGTTGTAAGCTTTGTTCATGCTTTAGCTCTTAGTGTTCTCTTCTTTATTAGCAGCAATCTGATTTAGAATTTCAAATTGGCTTATAGAAAATGCTTTTTTGCATTTTTTTTTTGTATTTGTTTTATATTAATAATTTAAAAAAAGATTAAAATATAATATCAAATATTATAATGTTCAATATTATTAAAATATATATTTAATTATTTATATTTACTAATATAATTCATTACTTCAATAAATTATTTAATATTATAATTTAATTTTAATAATAAAATAGTAATTTTAAATTTTAAATAATATTCTTAATATGTTATTGAAAAATATTTATATTAATAGTTTTTTTAATCCGGGGAAGACGATTGAAATATGTTAATGGTAACATCCTGTATAAGCATCTTTAGTTGTTTGTATAGCTATATACAAATCCGGATTGAAAACTTGTGTTATAAAGTCGTATATTAGTTGCTCGAAAACTTTGATTTAGTGAAAGGAAAAGAAATTTCTCTGGTGATCGAGTATACATCGTTTTCAAGCAAGTGTTTTTAATCCGGGGAAGATGATTGAAAGACGTTAATGGTAACATCTTGTGTAAGCATCTTTAGTTGTTTGTATAGCTATATACACATCCGGATCGAAAACTTGTGTTATAAAGTTGTATATTAGATGCTCGAAAACTTTGATTTAGTGAAAGGAAAAGAAATTTCTCCGGTGATTGACCATACATCATTTTAAAGCAAGTTTCTTTAATCCGGGGAAGACGATTGAAAGATGTTAATGGTAACATCTTGTATAAGCATCTTTAGTTATAGTATAGCTATATACAAATCTGGATAGAAAACTTGTGTTATAAAGTTGTGTATTAGTTGCTCAAAAACTCTGATTTAGTGAAAGGCAAAGAAATTTCTCTGGTGATCGATCATACATCGTTTTAAAGCAAGTGTTTTTAATCCAGGAAGACGATTGAAAGATGTTAATGTTAACATCTTGTATGAGCATCTTTAGTTGTTTGTATAGCTATATACAAATCCGTATCGAAAACTTGTGTTATAAAGTTGTATATTAGTTGCGTGAAAACTTTGATTTAGTGAAAGGAAAAGAAATTTCTCCGGTGATCGATCATACATCGTTTTAAAGCAAGTTTTTTTTTAATCTGGGGAAGACGATTGAAAGATGTTAATGATAACATCTTGTATAAGCATCTTTAGTTATTGTTTAGCTATATACAAATTGGGATTGAAAACTTTTGTTATAAGGGGTAAAAGTACCATGGAGGTCATTGTACTAAGAGTCGGATTGCATTTTACCCCATTTACTCAAAAAATGAACAAATTAGTCCTTTTAAAGAAATTTCTCCGGTGATTGATCATAAATTGTTTTAAAGCAACTTTGTTAATCCGGGGAAGACGATTGAAAGATACTACCAGTAACATCTTGCATATGTATCTTTAGTTGTTTGTATAGCTATATACAAATTTGCATCGAAAAAAGTTGTGTTGAAATCGTATATTACCGAGTATCGGTGTTGAAAAATAGGAATGTTTTTGCTCGTAGGTTGTTGGATGGAGGCTGATAGATGAAGAAGGTGGACTTAAACTGCAGTGTTTATGGAAATTACGAGATTTCAAATCTGGAGTTGAGCTCATCAATCGGATTTATAAGGTTACGGAAGCTACTGATCATTTCCCGAGCCTCCATTTGGAAGGACCGAATCAAGTCAGAGCTGAACTGTGGACTGCTTCGATCGGTAAAACCGAACTCTCCAACTTACTGTCTGTCTCTCCTTTAATTACCTTCCAGCAATTGCAGTCAACTTATTATTTGCTTGAATTGCAGGAGGGTTGAGCATGAATGATTTCATTGCAGCTGCCAAGATAGATGAGATAAAAACATCGGATCTCGCGCCTCGTAAACGGATTTGGGCATAAATTGGAGCACTGATTTTTCTTTTTCCTGGCAAGTTATAGGAGCATATCCGATGAAACCATGGAAGTCATAAGACTCAAGGAACTTCAATGCTTTTGATGAAAGATTAAAACATTTTTTGACATATACACTCCCTTTTTATCCTTCTAAGCTTTTGTATATGGAATTATGTTGATTTTATATCTTTATTAGTAAGATAATTTTTGAACACTAAAATGGTGATTCTATCAAAATGTATAGTCAAAGGTAACAAAAAAACTGGAAAATCAGAATTCAACAGTAATATTCAATTGACATAATTATTTATTTGATCCTCCAATTTTACACAAAGGAAAATCATTTAATCTTTCATTAATTTTTCACTTTTTTAACCTTTAAATTAAATTATTTGTCAATTTTATTGACTTAACATACAAATGGATGTCACTTCAAGAATTAATTAATTTTTTAAAATTCAAAAATTTCAAAAAATTGAAATTTATTAAAATTATTAAAAAGTATAAAAAATACATTTTTAATCTTTAATGATTAGTTAATTGCTAAAATGATATACACGTGAACTGTCAAGTGGATGTCACATCTGTAAAGTTAATATAAATTAATTTTTTCATCCATTTTGAAATGATTTGACAAAAAATACATGTTTGAGATTAAAAGAAACAAAAAATTAAATGAAGGGGTAAAAATAAACTTTTTTATGAAGTTAAAAGTTCAAATAAGTCATTATGCCTATTCAATTTGATTTATATTAATAAAATGTTTTAGTTTAACAGATTCAATTGTTGATTTAACAGTAATTAAATAAATAATTATAAAATTATAAAAAAATATATTAATAATTTTATAAAATTTATTCAACCAGTTCAATAATCGATATTTTTTTCAATTTTTTATTGAGTGGTTTTTAATTTAATCAATTTAATCCTTTTATCTTGATTGATATATCACTCACTTTTTGATTTAATCAATCTTATTCAAAACAAAAATCATACATATTAATAGTAAAGTAATTAAAGATAATTGATTGATTGAATTAAGTGAAACAATTTTAAATTAATGAAATTGATGAATATTATTATACCATTCTAATTCGATTTATTTTTTTCGAATTGTTTTGAGGTAATTTAAATTCATGTCTAACTACGTCCTGTTGTACAAAGTAGTGGATGTACAATCAGACAAAGCATGTCCTAAACACCACGTGACGTGGCGGTCGTGATAAACTGCTGATATCGCAGTTAAACTTTCAAGCTTTCTTATCACGCTTCGCTTTGTACGAGTTTTCCTTAAAAACAAAAGAAACCCGACGAAACTCATTCGAAGAATGGCGGCAACTACTTCCATGGTTACTTCATTAACCTTCACAATTCCTTCGCTAGGTTAGTCGGTCCTTCTACTTTCCCACCATTGTTTCCCGCTTCTTTCTCTATTAACAATCTTCCTCTGTTTGTGTTAACTAATCTTGGAACTTGCTAAAAACCAGGGCTTCGCCTACCCACTCGTAGCTACCCATGTGTAAAACCTCAGGTTTTGCTTTGCTTCATTGCTTTCCCTATTTCTTTATACTGTATTTCCTTTCTTTTGTTTTCTGTTTAATGAAGTTTTGAGTTGTGAAAATGGAATGTGGAGTGATGTATCCTTCATGTTCGATGAAATGTTTCAATGATAAAAGAGGATTCTAGTTTTTTGAAAGAGATGCATTAGTTATAAGTCATTTGTTTTCCCCCCATGGTCTCATTCTTAGCCAAAGACGCTGTTTGTTTGTTTACAGAGACGTTTTGTGAGGAAGGCTGCTTCAAATGTTATAACGGCAACATATGAGCTGAAGGCACCTCCATATCCCTTGGTAAAAATCTCAAAACTTTTACTTTTTATTAATATTGTTATACCCGCACTCGCGAGCACTCGAAGAGCTCGCTAAACCCCGTACAAGCTTAGGCCAACAGTGAAAACTAGATCCCACCAACCAAGAACTTGGATCCCCTACCTCACGGGCCTAGACTAAGACGAGCACGTGTCCAGGGACCATACCCCTGACAAAGGTGGCTTGCCTACGGCCGTACATTGCGTTTACTTATTATCCTGATAGGGTAGCCTTCACCTAGGATGAGGAACATCAATAGGTTGGTTAAACCAAATAGTACGGAACCCAGCCAAGACACTCACTATATTCTCTCTTGTTCCCTCACTCTCTCGAATGATACTTTCTGCTTCTTCCTCTTTACCACCATACTTGACCACCTATGGTTCTCTATCTGCCAGGTGAACTGTCCTCTACCAGCATCTCCTCCATCATGTATCAACAAATATTGTTTTATTGGAACTTTCTTTTTGGTTCCAATCTCAAAATACAAAAAAGGACCCCATTTCTAAGCTTGTTACTGCCTGCTGCGGACATTATCTGCTACTTTGTTTAGAGGCATCTACAGCATTTGTCAATGTTCATTTCCCAACTCCAATTCAAATATGAAAAGAATAACGCAAAGAATGTTAAAAATTTTGTTATTTCTTCATATTCTCAGAATGCATTGGAACCCCATCTGAGCCGAGAAACCTTGGAGTACCATTGGGGAAAACATCACAGAACCTATGTGGAGAACCTCAACAAGCAAGTTGTAGGAACAGATCTAGAAGGGTTGTCTTTGGAAGACATTATCATTGTTACATACAACGAGGGTGATATACTCCCTGCATTCAACAATGCTGCACAGGTTTATGTCATATGCATTAGTGAATCTCAAATTTCAGATTATGTTATTCTTTTTAAGTTTTATAACCTGTTTGCAGGCCTGGAACCATGATTTTTTCTGGGAATCAATGAAACCAGGTGGTGGAGGGAAGCCATCTGGGGATCTTCTAGATCTGATCGAAAGAGATTTTGGTTCATTTGAACGATTCATTGAAGAGTTTAAGTCCGCTGCTGCTACTCAGTTTGGTTCTGGCTGGGCTTGGCTTGCATGTAGGTGACTACTTAGAATGGCATCTTTACTTATTTCCATCAAAATTCTCTACTTCTTAACGTAATTTGGACCGTAATGTGTTGATGCAGACAAAGCAAATAGGCTTGATGTGGAAAATGCAGTAAATCCTTGGCCATCAGAGAACGATAAAAAGCTTGTAATAGTGAAAAGTCCAAATGCTGTGAATCCCCTTGTTTGGGACTACTTTGTGAGTATCCTTGCTCTACACTAATAATTCATGTTACAACTGTATGTACGTATATTAGCTGTAAAAGTATCATGGTTAGAAGTCAGATTGCATTTTGCCTCGTTTACTCAAAAAATGGGCAAATTAGTCCTTGTACATTAGATCAAAGAGCAAATTGGTTTCTTTTAAAAATTTCATCTATTTATACTGTTAAAATTGGTGTGATTGCTACATGCATCTCATGATGACGTACAAGAACAAACAATAAAAATTGATGAAAATTTGAATAGAAGAACCAGTCGCTCTTTGATTTAATGTGCAGGGACTAATTTGCCCAATTTTTTAGTATAGGGGACAAAACACAATCCGATTCTTTGTACAAGGGCCTCGGAGGTGCTTTTACTGTATATTAGCTAATATAGAAAGCAATCTGGGGAGGCTATTATATCTGTTAGTTCAATGCATCTAACATTATCATCTGTTTCTTTCTACAGCCACTCCTCACTATTGATGTCTGGGAGGTACTACATGTTTACCTTTATTTTCCCCTACTGATTCAAATTTTAAATTATTCCCAAATTCTTCGTTTAACTAAAGACTAATTTTATTGGTGTATTATGCTCTATGTCAACAGCATGCTTATTACCTTGACTTTCAGGTAAAATTTTCATTAGTTTTAATTGCTTGGACTTTTCCGATAAAGAACTTATTTGTTGGTTTCTAATGTAATGTCGTCAAGTGAGTAAAACTTTGTAAATATTTTCTACTGGCAGAATCAACGACCAGATTATATATCAGTGTTCATGGAGAAGCTTGTATCTTGGGAAACAGTTAATACTAGACTTGAAAAAGCAAAGGCTCAAGCTGCTGAGAGGGAAATGGAGGAAGAGAGGTGGAGAAAAGAAGAAGAAGAGGGCAAGCCGACTGATGATAATGACGATGATTTAGAGATGTACGTAGATAGTGACACTGTTGATTCAGAGGCTGAATGAATTTAACATACAACAATTGTATTAGGACACCATGTGAGCACGTCTTTGTAATATGCTTGAAATTTATATAGAGGTTAGTTTGTGCGGCCAACAGAATAGAAATCCTTTTTTTTTTTTTTTGTATCTATACTGGATAGCTGAACCCTGATGTAGAAAATCAAGTAATGTTTCAATAAAGTACTGCCATTTTTCCACATGACTGTATTTGGTGTCGTACATTGGTTTGCTCATGCATCTTTTCCACATGACTGTATTTTGACATTCAGTTTCAGGTTTTCACCGTATTTTCCAAATGTTCTTTCATATGCTTGAGGATGTATTGGTATCAGTCAACATACTAGAGTTTCATTGCTTGCTTGATTGTAAAAATGTTAAGCATGCCTTTTGAATATATCTATATATTAACAGAATAATTTACATATCAGCACGTTGTGAACTGTTGCTCCGATGCTATTATTATCTTATCAGAGAATTCCTTGAAGAGAAAAGGCGTTGAAGATCCGAAGCCGTTGAAGTTCCAGTCGTAGGGGGTACAAAAATGTCCCAAAACCGAAGAGTCTCATCTGCCACAGCTGATACCACAGTTACTCCATCAGGGCTCTACAGCAGGAAAATACAAGAAACTTCAAATTTCTTTTCATGCAAATTTCCTACTGGATTCAATAGTTAAAAGCCTGGCATAGGTTGATAATTCGGGGCTCATGGTTCCCGAACTCCCCCACTTTCGTCATCAAAGGATACTTCCAGAGGCATAGTTTGTTTTGATCCTCCCCTGTACTGTATCCATGGCTACTCAATATCTCTTTGTGATGTCTGTTCCATTCCAGCCCAGAAATCTGCTCATTTTACTGAAAATTACTAATAGTTGAATCAAAAAACCAAATAATGCAGATAGATTTTTACCTGTGCTTTGGTTTCAATACTGTGAATGCAGATTCCTTTCTGTGTATTCCACATCCTAATACACCCATCATTTCAGCCTCCTCCAGATGCAAGAACATTATGCTGATATGGGCACCAAGCAAGGGCCTTGACTGCGGAGCAATTATCTGTGCATTGATGTAGAAACTTCGATGAACTCATTTTGGAAGCTTACCATATGTTTAACTGCTTTTCACTGCCTCCACTCGCCAATCTATCATCTTCATTCGACCATTTCAAACCGCACACCTCATCGGAGTGCTTTTTATGCAGGAAGCTAAATGATTCAGTGCTCTAACTGCAAACAAGATCATGTATGATGGATATTTCCACAAACTGTTCAAATATCGAGTTCGATAGTTAGAATATCTACCGTCGTGATTGATAATGGACTTGTCACGGCTTCCCGATGTTAAAATGTGGCTGTTCCATGCGGTGGATGCTATCCTTCCACTATGACCTTGAAGGTTCCTAATCTGCAGGTAAACAGATACGTGATGAATGCTTCGAAGCAACCTTCTAGGAGCTTCGATACGGTAAATGAATAGAGAAAGAGAAAGAGACGAATTTCGAAGATTCAGCATCGCAGAGCTGTAGGTTGGAGCATGTATATCCAATAGCTAGAGTTCGGGCTTCCTAAGACCAGGTTATGCTTGTAGGCCAATTGTCCTCATCACGAACATGGAACAACTTGTGTATCCTCTGATCTACTGAGTCCCATAAGTACAGTTTTGGACCCAAACTAACAGCTAGAATGTTGTTTTTGCCCCAACTAATGGTGTTCACATGGTAGTCATCTATAATCCCCAGTGCATCTAAAACTATCATTTCTGCCTGCACCACACACCGGATCGAACAACCAACGGTATAAGCTCAGTCCTATCATTTCCTATGTCATCCATACTCAAAGGTTCGTTTCAAATACAGATGTGTTCCATACGGTTGCTTTTTTTTTTTTAATCAATTGGTGGATCAAACTTCATATACATGTTTGAATATGTATCAGTTGTCACACATTAGTTCTAAAGAGCCTAATCAACATAGATCATTTCATGAAAGGATAATCTTTTCATGAAAACTAGCCCAACCATCAACTTTTATAAATCCCAACATTTGAGCTTACTCCATTCTACCATAGGTAAACAAACAAAATGATAAAAAAAAAAAAAACCAAGTTAACTAAAATTCCCTCTACCCCAGTAAAAATGTCACAGTTGATATTTTTGGAGTCAATTTTTTTGAATTTTCACTATTTTTTATAAAAATATATTTAAAAACTACTCCATTGAAAGTTTTTATAATATGTTTTATCAATAAATAAATTTTAAAGAATAAGATGTCAAAAGTTGAAATTTTAAACCACTAAGATGTGATAAGTAGAAAGTAAGAGAAGAAAAACTTGATTCGATTCGAAAAAATCATTTTTTTTTTATTTTGAGTTAAACAAATCAAATTATTCGAGTCAACTCGAATTTTAAGTTTGAATCAAACTATAATATTTTACATTTTTACCCTAGAACTCAAACATTTTACTTTTTTTCCAAAATTTTTACTATTCCTCACTTTCCTTCAAAACTTTCTCTCCTCCCATCCCACTCCCATCTACCTCAAACCCATTTCTCCCACCCCTAATTTTTTTTTTTTGAATATTGTTCCCTTCAAAATTTTAATCTCACATTTATTTTTCTCAAAATTTTTCTCAAAATCAGAAGATAATTGAAGCAAATAAATAATTAAAGAGTTAACTCATATATAAAATATTAATAAATAAATTATGAGGTGATGAAAGTTAATAACAAATTTGATTACGATAGGTAACAGTTGTTAGAATAAGCCAAATTTATTTTTTTAAATTTAACTTGAACAAATATATTCGATTCGATTTGAATTTCATCTCATTCAACTCAATTAGGATGATAAAATAGGATTCATCAACTCAATTAACTCGATATTTTTTTTATTCAATTCGATTGAATGCTCAATCTAAGAGAGAGAAGCTCCTAAAGTTAAAAAGATAGCCCATAGATTGAAGAAAATATGAACTTGATTGTTTAAGTTTTTCTAGGTATTCAGGATGATACCCCTTGTCAGACCTGCTACATATAGAAGCTCTAGGAAAAATGAAGAGTTCGGGAAAAAAAATAAGGGATTTTGTGCTAGGAAAAATGAAGAGTTTGGGGAAAAAAATAAGGGATTTTGTGCTACATATAGAAGCTCTAGGAAAAAAACCTTGGGGATGGACCGATATGGAGCCTGTTTGCTCTTGTTATCCGATATGGCAGCCATTTCTTGTCTCAACTCATCAACGAAACGAATGGATTTTGTGCTTGATTTTGAGCTTCCTCTGAAAGCCATAATCCTTTTCCCTTGAGAATTTAAAGACTGACTCTCAATCAGTTTCTGTTGATACACTTCCTGCCATCAATGAAGAGAAAACTAAACAAAACCATACATTTTCATCTCACGAAGGAATGGTGAAAAACGTACATTGCATTTAGAAGGTTTGAACTCAGTGGTTTTGTTGGTCAACAGAGTGTGAGCTCTATCAAGATCCATCAAACTTCTATTGGGTATAAACCGATCCCCCTTAATGAAGAACAAATGAATTCAAGAAACTTACAGAACATTCAATGGAAAAAAAGGAAGAGAAAAGATGAAATTCATTTGTACCGGAAAATCGTATTGAGTGGGACTGTCATGTAGTCTTCTTGGAGAATACCAATCAGATTGAAGGAGTCTCAGCTTATCGCTTTGATCCATTTTCAAAGGTTTCCAAGAAACACAATTGTGGAGAAGAAAGTAAGTAAGAAACGCAGCAGGGCTTTTGATCTTTCTCTGATTCCCGCCAAAAGGAAGAACCGTTGATATGGTTCAAAGATTTGGGTCGAAAATGGGTTTGAATTTGTTAATAATGGGTTAACGTCACAGTTGGCCCCTAAACTTTCATTTAATGTGCAATGTGGTATATGTACAAAGACAATTTTATCCCATACCGAATAAAAAATACGTGTCATTATATGATTGGTCTTGAGTTTTGAATATAATTTTTATTGTTCAATTTTCAACGGGTATGTTTTATTTTTTTTGTTTAAGTTTTACTACTTAAAAATATAAATAAAATGAAAATATCAAATAATTTAATCAACACGTGAAAATGACCCAAATCATATATGACTTCAATCTAAAAAGATCCAAACCCAAAACTACCTGAACTCGAAATGAACCGAAACTAAAATGACTGAAATAAGTAATCCGAAATAAGATGAACTTGAGAACCAAACTCGAAATGACCCAACTGATAAATAAGAATAATTCAAACTCAAAATAACTTCAACCCAAAACTGACCCAAACTTTGAAACATGAAACAGACCTTGAAAACTCAAACTGACACGATCTAAATTGACCAAACCGGAATCAATCTAACCAATCCAAACCCATCTAATTGACTTTCAAGAAAGTGGATAAGGCAGTAACTTTAGAGAATGGCTATTAAACAGAGAGAAAATGCCTTCATTGAGATCATATCAACAAGTAAAATTTGTTGAAGCACCTGAAGTTTTGCTGATGCCATAAATTCCCCTCCCAGTCCTAGGTCAAACGAAAAAAAAATCACGGAGGCTTTCACTTTCTACCTATAGAAACCATCTATGAAAGTAAAAAACTGCACAACTAGGCAATCATATAGCAAGGGTGACTATCGACAACGTGCCAGTCCTGCTGATATAAGACTCGTTTTTTACCCTAAAGAATCGGCAAAACGATATAGATCTGCCAATGTCCTAATAGTTCTATCTGGCAGACCAACAAAGCCTTCTATAGATGGTGATGACCCAAATAAATCAGTAAACCACTTGGTTGTAGATTGTGCAACATAGCCTTGTTGCCATCTATATGGCAGACCATTGCCACTGATACCGCCGCTTCCTACATCGGTGGTTCCTCCTATCTAGTCCATCTCAGTTTTCGGAAAAGAATGGGTTGACCCATGCGGTGCAGCAGCGGCAACAGGATAATCTTCGGCATGACAAGAATTAGGGACTAAACCATCATATAACCTCGTGCCTTCCGCAAGAATAGCAGACGGTTGCTCATGCGACTGATTTACATGAGACTTTGGCAAAGGGGACCCTTTGGTTGCAAATCGTGATTGCTTCATTTCTTTGCTCTTAACCATACTCGATGATCCCATTTCATCCAGTTTTCTGTTTGGCTTTATTTTTTTCTCCACAAGCCTTTTATGTAGCTCTGCAACTCTTTCTTCCAACTTGACTATCTTCTCTTCAAGTTGAATTGAACCAAGAAGCTCTGTTACATCATTACTACGATTTTCTGGATACTGGACTATCGATTCGAGAGCATCTACTTGCTTTTCATTAGCCTTTCCCATCTGGGCTATCCCATTTTCGGGAAAACAACCGGTTGATCCATGTGGGGCAGCTGAGGTAACAGGAGAATTGTTGGCATTACTAGAAATAGGGACCAAACCATCACCTTCGGAAAGAATAGTAGTCGGTTGCTCACACAACTGATTTACTTCAGATTTTGGCAAAGGGGACCCTTCGGTTGCCAACCGTGATCGCTTCATTTCTTGGCTCTTAACCATACTTGATGATCCCTTTTGGTTCCATTTTCTTTTCTTCATTTTTTTCACCTCAATCCTTTTATCTAGCTCAACAATTTCTTCTTCCAACTTCACTATCTTCTCTTTAATTTGCAATGAACCAAAAAGCTCGGTTGCATCAATACTACGGCTTTCTAAATAATGGACTACCGATTTTAGAGCATCTAATTGCTTTTCATTAGCCTTTTTCTGCAAAAGGCCATAATACAGTAAATGCCATGTTTATGGATGAGAAAACCTGTAAGATCATTTGTGTGAACAAGAGATTAAAAAGGATCATACCAGTGCAACGTGGGACTTATTCGCTTCACGTTTTGCCCTCTCGAATGCTTTTGTGGACTCTTGCAAGAATGAAGTCAACATTGTCTTAGAGGAGAATTTATACTCAAGCCCAAAGATTGAAGCAACCTCAACAGCTTCAAAAGGCATCCCATTCTTCACCATACTCTCTATGATATCTGTAGCATACAAAAGTGTCATACATTAATCAGATACAATCATATTTAGTTCGCCATTAATATACGTCCGATTCCTGTGAGAATTCTTGTTATGGACACTTAGAAAAGTGAGGCAGAAACAATGTTTTCAAACGGTTAATTAGAGTCTTTGTGACTCTTTTTTCTACTTTCACTTGATATCACGAAACTCTCCTAAATCAAGGAGATAGAAATAAGACACTAATTACTGATCTCCAGGCAGGCAGGAATATAACGAAATCAAAGGGTGACTCAGAGCTGACTAATTGACGAAAACAGATTCTAAAGCACACCAAGAAAGGCTATTCTTCATTTTTGTGCTGTTCTTGTCATTAGTAAGCCACCTTCTCTATGGCATTCCACTTTTGAGCTAGAGGAATAGTTATAAGGTTACATGGTAAGTGAAACTACCCATATTGATTTCCCTATTTGTAGTTAACATAGTAGCAATATAATTTTAAACTAATTTGTGAAGTTTCTAAAATCCATAGGGTCATAATCTTACCTAAACTGATTTTAACCACAAAGAAAACAAGGGTAATTATCATGAAAAGGATAGTTAGAATTTGAAACTAGGACAGACAATTCTTAGGAAGAATGAAATTGTTTATGGAATGAACTTGAGCTCAAACTCAAGTTTGAGTATTGTTGAGGGGATCGACTCTTTTGGGAGAAGTGTTCGAAGTGTCGTCTGCCTGGCAGCCAGCCAACCCCCCAACAATGGTAGGTATTGTCCTCATCTCAAGGTTTTGTCTCCCTCCTCCAACATGGGGATAATACCTAATATCGTTGGGGCACCTTTTATTGTTAAGGGGCCAACTTCTTTGGAAAAAGTCTTCGAAGTGTCAGCCGAATCCCCAACAATGGTACCACTTGAGCTACATAGCTCAAATGGTACCATGCTTAGTATGTGGTGTATATCCCTTAGGTTCATGGTTCAAGTGCCCCGTGCAGGTGATTTATATAATCAATTTTACGCACTATACTAACACCTCACTCGTGAGCCTTATAGGTCATATCTTCACCAACCGAAGCATTCCCCATTTGTTAACCCTTCAGGGCTCTCGACAAAGAAGAGAGACAAAACCTCGACACCTGGTCAACACCCACCATTGTTGGGGGTTCAGCTGACTGCCCAGTGGAGACACTTTGAAGACTTCCCTGTAGGAGTCTAGCCACCCTCAAGAATAAAAAGACAAAGACCCCGACACAGGACAAGAGCTACTATTGTTGGAAGTTCGGCCAACTGTCTGAAGAACAATACTTCAAACTTCAAAGACTTCTTCTGAAAATGTCAGCCCCACAACAAGTATATAAATCGTGTAAGTGAACTCAAATAGTTCAATTTCATTCTATCAAGCTTGAGCGGAGCTCTACCAGCCTTAATCTAAACAGTGTTAACTACCATATAAGAACAATGACACTTCATATCATTGATGACATTGGTAACATCCAAAAAAATTCATAAACTTATAAGCAATTCATATCAATGGAACCTGAAAAGCAATTACCCGGAATTTTCCCAGGAAGAAAAGAAGAGTACTTTACTGCATCCGAGATGCCACTGAGATTAGTTAACTTAAACAAAATTCCCAAATCCTCATTACTGAACACTTCAGGAATCCCAAAACAAGCAACAAAAAGCAACAAACCCTTTGCATCAGTTTCATTGGCTTTACTCAAACCACCCTCTCCAATCAACCTCTTTCGCCACTCAACAGCTCTTTTCCGTGCTTCTACCTTAACATTTGCAGCAATTATAAACCCACCTTCACTTCTCATCATCAAAAGGAAAAATTCCAAAACCAAAACAGAAGCTTGCCTTGCCAAAGCTATATAAGGATTATTGATTTGAGCCTTTTTGCCTAACAGAAAGAACCTCCCAATGCAATCTAAAACCAATTGGGCTGGTTCTGGTGCAAGTTTTAGAGCCGCAGGGACTTCTTCTCGAAGCTTTGCGATATCTGATAAATGGTTAATAATATATTTACGTACTCTTTTGCTACTCATCCTTTCGCAAAGGTTTTCAATTCGAGAACGCGAGGATATCGAAGGAGAAACTGTTTTGGGTACTTTTTGCGTTGATTTGGGAGAAGGTTGGGGTTCAATTTGAGTGCTTTGTTCATTGAATTTGGAGTCAATGGCTTGGTTAATGAAATCGAGGTGTTTGGTTAATTGGTCGAATCTATATTTGAAAGCTTGGATTGCAGTGGAGAAGGAGGTGAGGTCGTCAATGGATTTTAATAAATGGGGTTGTCGTTCTTGTTCTTGTAGTTGTAGTTGTAGCTGTTCTTGTTGTGGTTGTTGCTGTTCTGGCTCGGTTTTGACCACCGCTAACGGCGGCAGAATCGGTAACCGGGGAGGTAGTGACGGCGGCGGGGAATCAAGTGGTTCTTGCTTGATGGCGGTGTAATTGAGTTTGATTGAAGGCAATGAAGGTTTGGCCATTACAACTTCACAAACTAAAACCCCAGCGGCTTTTCTATTTATAGTTTACCCTGTAATACAAAAATTAGGGTTAAAATTTGATGTTACTCATCCTTTATTGAATTTTAGGGTATCCTCGAAATTTGTTAATTTAATATATTCAAAAAATAATATTTATTTTTATTTTAAATAAATTAATTTTTTAAAAGTTTATGAGTCAATGTGAGAAAATTATTAAATTCAAGGGCGAATTTATATATTAAACCTTTTAGAAATAGTATTTTGTTTTTATTTTAACTAAATTACTTAATAATTTACTAATATATTATTCTTATAATTTTTGTTTATTTCTTTCTTTCACAATTAATTAATGTCGGCTTAACTTATAATATTAAAACTTAAATTAACATAAACTTTTAATTTTAGGAAAGAAACATTTTAAAAAAACTTAATTTTATTTATAATTTTTAATTTTTTAATACTACTCATCCAATTAAACGCACTCTACCTAACCTAAATCAAGTTTGGATAAAGAAAATTTGATCTCAAGTTTAACCAATCCAAAACAAATTACTATTCATTCATTAAAAATTAAAATATGTTTCCTTTCGTAAATTTAGAATTAAATCAATTTACTTTTATTTCAAAAAATTTAATTCTACTTTTTAGATTTAAAAATGTAACTTCAATTAGTAATACTATTAAAATTCTTTGTTACATGTAGGGATGTCAATTACGCAAGGCAGGTGCGAAGATGCTCTCTCGCATCCATCCCTCCAAGAATTTTCATCCCTATCCTTATCCCACGATCCGTTGTGAATACAAAACTCAAAACTATCCCCGCCCCACGACTCACAATACTAAAACCATTCCCACTCCACCACCCATATGGGTTCCCAAACTCACCTAATTCCCGTTATACTCGTCCCGCGATCCACTTCATATAATATATTTATAAGTATAAGCTAAATAAATATAAATCATTTTTTTTATGAAAATGTATGAATATTTTGACCGAATAATCTTTTTTCGTTATCTTCAAGCTCACGTCTATCGAGTATGGGCTCACTTCAAATAAAAAAAAATTTCACAAAAATTACTAGTGGAGTAATTTCGTAATTTTTCTAAACTTTTAAACCAAATTGTAAATAAAAAAAAATATCTCTCAAATTTTTTTGAAATAATATCTTCAAAGAATTTTCTCTTAACAACTTTTTTTTGAATTCAATATTATGAAATAGTAATCTAAGGCTCATTTTATATAGGAAAAGTTTAGAAGGTTCAACCATGATTAAACTTAATAACTCTAATATTAAATTGATATAATACTTATTAAGATAAATATTAAATTAAATTTAATATTAAATTTTATTAAATTAATAGAATATTTATCTACAATATAAACATTAAATTAATAATATATTGTTAAGATAATTATTAAATAATTTTTTTATAAATATTTATTTTTTGAAATATGTTTATTATATTATTCGGGACAAGCAAAGATGATGCGGGTAAAGGTGAGCAAAATTCGATTCAATTCGAAAAACTCGATAAAAAATTTAAATTTTGAATTAAATAGTTTAAGTTATTTGAGTTAATTGAGTTATTCGGATAAACTCGAATAACAAATCAAGTTTTTCGGTTTAACTCGAATATGAATTACACAATTCGAGTTATCTAAAAATTCAAATAAAAAAAGACAAAACTACGTCGTTTTGATAAATGTTTATCTTTTCTAAAGTTAAAAGTCAAAACCATTAAGTTAGCTTTGATAAATATTTACTCATTAAGTTAAAAGGTAAAACCATTATATTGTTTATTTAGTTAAATAATCTTATACTTCGTCTACTACTTAAATAATTGATCCATGTCAACACAATATTAAGTATAAATAATATTCGTTAACTCGACTCGACTTGACTCAAAAATTTTTCATTCGATTTGAAAAAATTTCAAATTGAATTCGGTTGTTAAAATAGGATTCATCAATTCGACTAACTCGAATTTTTTTTACTCGATTCAACTCGACTCAATCGAATACTCACCCCTAAATGTGGGATGAATAGGGATGGGATGGGGCGGGTAGGGATGAAGCGGGTACAAGGTCATACCCACGCCTATCCCACCACCCACGACGGGTATAATTTTTGTCCCCATCTCCGCTCCACCACCTGCGAAACCTATATTCATCTTCGTCCAATTGGGTGTGAAGTGGGACGGGGCTTGACATCCCTAGTTACATGGCAGTTCACCGAGTAATTTTTTTTTATTTCAAAATGTCATATTAACAAATTCAATGGATTTTAATAATATTAACCATTGATTTTAAAATTTGAATTAAAAAATAAAAAATTAAATTCTTTAAAAAATAAAAATAATTAAATTCTAGATATACGAAAAAGTTGGAGAATAAGAGACAGCATATTTTAGTCAAATTTGAGAAATAATTTTTCAATTAAATTCTGTTTTTTTTGTTTCAATCAAACTCTGATTAGTTTAGATTTTTTTTTATTTGATCTAGGAATTTAGCTTATAATTAGGCTCTTTTACAACTTTAGAAATTAGATATAGAACTCTTGACACTTTTGAAGAATTTTGTGTTTACGTTGTAAGGGGTATTTGTTTTCTGATTTTTGGAGTTTAGTTTTTTATTTACATCTTTTGTATTATTCGTTCTTTTGCCATTATAACAAATTTGTCTTTGCCTTTGATTTTTTTATCCTCTTTGGAAAATTTTTCACGTTAAATTTGTGTGTTCAATTTCTTAATTTCTTCTGCTTTTTTTTACTTGTTAATTGTTTAATCGAATCGATTCCAACAGTTACAAATCCATATAAAAAGTAATTATTATGTTATTAAATCATACAACTAATTTGTTGAAATATAAATGTAAATGAATTCTTTTTAAATGAAAAATTACTTAAGTTCATGGTCCATACATCATTTATGGAAAATATTTTCTATTATATAATGACAAAAATTTAGAAACAAATATAAAATGATATATGTTATAGTATTTTTTATTATCAACCCGAGCCTCGAATATAACTTGGACTATCGACCTGTGACCCACTATGTGGATACATTAAGGATTGACCGGGAAGGTTAACGAAGATGTCTTGCGAGTCCAGTCCATGAGTTCCTGAGTGTTTGCAAGTGGGGATTGACGAACACTTGAACCGCAAGCACGTGTTAAGTCTAAAACAACATACATGACGATATACATGAAGCTTATTTAAGACGTTACTTCGATGAACATTAATCATGCCCCATATATATACTCGATTCCCCTCGATACACAGCAAAATACTTGACAAAATAATACTTGTTACGTGAAATGCAATAATAAAATGCACATTTATTATAATTTATAAATATTTAAAATTGAAGAAGTTCAAAGAGTGATGAGAAAATGAAATATATATACTCCATATGTATAGTTTAACAACTTGAAGGTTTACTTATATACAAATATATACCATAAACTACCCAAAAAAATCTTCCTACATTATTTACATGTATAAGTTTACATCATCAAATAATATATTGTAACAGAGAATAGAGAAATGAGTTGCAGATGTTGAAACTCGAAACCTAATTACATGAATTCCCGGATTTTGGATTAGATTCGGGGAATTGTATGGTACTAGGAATAGGCAACTAGAAGATGGATGCTGTATCAGACAAGCTGATGTTCCGATCTGATCGACTTGTAACAATGGGGTTTCCTAAAGCATCAAGATCGACAACAGCTGTTTCACCAGGGCTGTAATTTCCAGCCAGGAGGGCTTCACTTAGGGGATCTTCGACTATTGTGGTAACCGCCCTCCTGAGGGGCCGTGCACCGTAGGTCTGGTCGTAGCCTTGTTGACAAATGAGGTCCTTGATTGATTCAGACACCTCTAAACCAATTCCCAGTGACATGAGTCTAGCATTAACCTCTTGCAACATGAGGTTTACAATCTTGAGCATCTGAAAAGAAACCGGATATATGTGACCAACGGCATATCGGTATAACATAATCCGAGATCCCAGTAAATTTTCAAGTTCGAAGTGATAGAGATTTATGTAGCATGAATTTCAGGGACACACAGAATATAACTACTCCTTGAAGAATCGGTAAAAGTATCATCGAAACCCATGAATTAGGAGTCAAATTGCATTTTGAAACTTTACTAAAAAATGGCCAATTTACTCCCTATACGTTAGTTTAAAGAGCAAATTAATCATTTCTGTTAAAATTTTCATCCATTTATACTGTTAAAAAATAATGTAGTTAACGGAATAACTATAGAGTTACACATGGTATGCCACACGGAATAACTGGAAAGTTACACATGGCATGCCGCATGTATCTCATGCTAACATACATGGACCAATTTTTAACTGTAGAAATGAATAAAATTTTAACAGAATGATCAGTTTGCTCTTTGATCTAATGTACAGCGACTAATTTGCCTATTTTTTTAATAGAGAGAGCAAAATGCAATCTACCTTTTACTTTAATCAACAAAAAGGCACAAACCTGAGGTTTCTCGAGAGATCGAAAGACGACTACTTCATCAATCCTGTTGAGTAACTCGGGACGGAAATATGCTTTCAGTTCCTCCATTACCAGAGCCTTCATTCCAGCATACGAAGTAGATTCATCATTCTCGAGCAAGAAACCAATGGAGCCACGTCTACCCTTTGCAATCGCAGAAGAACCCACATTCGATGTCATTACCACCAATGCATTCTTGAAAGAAACTCTTCGACCCTGATTAACAGAATCTCAAATGAGAGACATTGATAATCAACTAATATCAACTGCGTATAGATGATGTAATGTCTCAAACAAGTGCAATTTACAACGAACGAACCTGTGAATCTGTGAGGTGACCATCTTCAAACAGTTGGAGAAGGATGTTGAATATATCAGGATGGGCTTTCTCTATTTCATCAAGCAATAACACCGTGAATGGTCGTCTTCTAATAGCTTCCGTAAGCATACCTCCCTCTTCATAACCGACATAACCAGGGGGTGATCCTATTAGTTTACTCACTGTATGTCGCTCCATGTATTCACTCATGTCCAATCGAAGCGTGGCATCCTCCTGCAATAGTGGCATTAAAGGACAGAAAAAAAGAGAGCTTAGTGTTATAGGCCAAGTCATACATTACCAAAAAACAAACCTTAGATAACATTTTCAAATAAACAGGTATCCTTTCGTGCCTAGTATCTAGGATGGTGGAATCTATTTAAAGATTCCATTACAGCGGAATCCCATGGAATCCTTTTAAAATCAACAACTGTGATTAATAGACAGAAATGAAAAGAGCGTAACTGTTTGATCAAACCACGTCAAAAATTTAAAAATTGTATTGGTAACCTGGAACCTGTTAAATCGGTTACCGAATATGTTCATTTTTCTGTGGAAATCAGTTTATCTGTTTCTTTAGTGTTGAAATCGGTTGAATTGGTTAAAAAGTAAATTCAGGTTTCTCAATGCAATCCTCAATGGCATGATCAACAACGGATTGGTATATCTTTTTCTCCCTATTTATTTCAACCATTGATTTAAAAAAGATTCCACGAGACCCCACTATAATAAGATCTCACCTTAGACATTACCAACTAGGACATATCAAAATTACACAACTCATACGAAAATTAATGGGACAAATAAAGAAAAGGAATGAATAGCATGAAGCCTTACCGACCCAAAATAGCATGCTGCTAAGGCTTTTGTTAATTCGGTTTTGCCAACCCCAGTTGGACCACAAAAGATCATTGCAGCAATTGGTCTATCAAGATCCTTTAGGCCAACGCGGGATCTCTTAACAGCTCGAGAAATGGCAGCAACAGCTTCGTCCTGACCAATAACCCTTTTCTTAAGCATCTCATCAAGGCCAATTAGAAGCTTTCTTTCATCTGCAGTGAGCTGCTGCACTGGTATCCCTGACCAAATCGAAGCAACTGCAGCGATTTCTTCAGGTCCCACCATTATAGGTCTGAAAGAATCACCTCGAAAAAATTTAGTTAGAAACTGGACAAAGCCTAGAGGACCAAGAAGCTAATATATCTAACCTTCAACATGACCCAATAAGAGAAAAAAAAGGAACATACTCATCGTTCTCTGAAGTAGAAGGCAAAGGAGATTCTAGAAGGAGTTCACTGGAATCATCCACACCGGAAGCACCAGCATCATTTTTCAACCTACTAGCACTGACCTATTCATGACAGAATTGTCGAAAGGAGGTTAGGGTCTTAAAGCACATCAGAAGCTAACATACACACAAGGTCAAAGATATTACCACTTCATGCATGGCTTGAACAGTTCTAATTTCTTCCCAATAATCGTCAGGTGCTTTCGAGAGAATATCAGTTTCTTGCTCTCTTTTCCTCCTAAATGCTTCAATACGAGCTCGGCTTCCAGCTTCATCAATGAGGTCGATTGCTTTATCAGGAAGATACCTGTCAGGAATATATCTTGCTGATAGGTACACAGCAGCATTGATTGCTTCTAGAGTGTATCTGCAGTGGTGATGAGATTCGTATTTTTCGCGAAGACCAAGCAGTATCCCGACTGCATCCTCCTATCAGGTAGCACATTACATCCAAATAAGAAAAGAGGGAAATAGATAGTAACTTTTAGTATAGATTGGATTAAAAACAACCTGACTCGGCTCATTGATCCATACTGGCTGAAATCTTCGTGCTAATGCTTTATCCTTTTCAAATTGGGTCCTATATTCCCCTATAGTTGTTGATGCGATGCACTGCAAAAGATGTTGTATTAGTGCTTGATAAAGAAATGCATCATGATAAGAAGAAAACAATGTCTATATGAAAAAGCCTTCTACGAGAATAGGGATTGGACCCCATGGTACTTTTACCGATTTATGTCATCTTCAATAACTGCAGTAAACATCATGCCTATGTTTTTGGCATATAAGGTTCTATGTGAAAATTACAATTTGAGAAATAATTACCTGTAATTCACCCCTACCAAGTGCAGGCTTCAATAGATTCGCAATGTCAAGACCAGATCCCTTGTTTCCACGGCCAACCGTACCAGATCCAATAAGCGTGTGGACTTCATCGATAAAAAGAATTATATTACCTGAAGAACAGATATACCAAGTATGAGAAAAACAATAAAATAGATTCCAGCTCTCAAAAAAGCAACTCCTCATTGTAGGCACCTGATTTCTTTGTCTCGCTTAGCAAAGCAGTAACACGTGCCTCTAATTCTCCCCGCTCCTTCGCACCGGCCATGAGCAGTCCTATGTCCAAGGACATTATTTTTTTATTCTGTGCACAGTAGGAGCAATAAATCAATACACTTCGAAGACACAACATCAATAGACGTATGACAAGAAGCATTTGGATTGATTTGTGAAGAGGCGGACCAAAAGAAATGTTGGGATTTCTGCTTGTGCAATACTAATCGCAAGTCCTTCAGCAATGGCTGTTTTACCAACCCCACTTTCACCAAGAAGAATTGGGTTATTCTTAGTACGGCGACAAAGTATTTGTACAATTCTTTGAACTTCAGTCTCTCTGCCAATAACGGGGTCAATAAGTCCCTCACTTGCACGGGCCGTAAGATCGATACAGAATTGAGCTAAAGCACTTTTTCCTGACAATTACATATGAGGAACAAAGTATTACCTTCTGTTATTTTAAAAAAAAAAAACATAACTATACAAAAAGACAGGATTAGATCAAATTACTACCTTTTGTCTTGTCAGGGGACCTCAAAACAGCAGCATTACTAGATGAGGATTTTTCACTCATCTTTTTTGATGATAATGAAGGTTCCCTACCATCTTTTGCAAGCTCCCCTTGCAATCTGGTGACTGCTGCAGCTGCCAAGTGATTTATATTTGCTCCCAATCTGAGATTTTTAGCACAAAAGTTAATGACATGAAACTTGTTTTGTCTTTTAGACCATAATGCTCATGCAGATGTGCATCTCTTGGCAGAAAAACCAAGCAAAAATAACTTGTCTCTATAATCAAATCTTATACAAAATTAATGACATGAATTTCTTTGAATTGTAAGAACTTATGCTCTTTTTGTATGAATATCATAATGAAACAACAAAATTCATGCTTTTTCATGAGTTTCTGAATTAACTATCAAATACTATAAAGCTTATATTTGCTCCCAATCTGATATTTTCAGCACAAAAGCTAATGACATGAAACTTGCAGTGTCTTTCAGACCAAAATGAAAATGCTCATGCAGATTTGCATCACTTGGCAGAAACCAAGCAAATAACTTGTCTTCATAATCAAATTTTATACAAAATTAACGACATAAAAAATCTAAACAAAGTCAAATGTGTTCTTTAAATTGTAAGAACTATGCCCCTTTGCATGAATATCATATTGAAACAACAGAATTCAAGCCTTTCATGAGCAATACAGCAATGTCAATGAGATATATATATAAACATGTTCCATTAACAAAAAACAAACCTTTTTAGGACACGACTAGCACTTCCATCATCAACGGTGAATAAACCAATAGCAATATGTTCAGGGGCAATAAAATTATAACCCATAGTCCTTGAATACTCCACAGCAGCTTCGAAAACCCGTTTTGTGCTTATGGAAAACGGTACATCCGTGGAAGAAACAATAGAACCTTGTTGTTGTTGTTTATTACCCAAATCCTCAGCATGGTTACTACTTTGCCAAATGCTACGAACAGCATCACGAGCATTCTCAATTTTCAAACCTGACCCTAAAAAACCATTAGGGTCACGATCTTCACCAATCAAACCCAACAAAAGATGTTGGGTAAAAACCATGTCTTTACCAAGAGATTTGGCTTCTCTTTGAGACAAGATCACGGCTTTGATTGCTCGTTCTGTAAAACGCTCAAAAACAGCAGAAATTTGAATGGGTTTTCTTCTTTTAAAAGAATGAGGATGTTTAACATGGTGAATAAAGTTATTACAACGAGAGATTGAGAGACCAAAACAAGAACTTGAAGAAGAAGAAATTGAATTGTTGTAATAATAAGTTCGATGGAAACGAAAAGGGAAACGTGGAGGTGATGAAGGAAATATGGAACGTGTACGTGAATGTAAATGAATTGCTAATGAAGAAGAAGAACATAAGACATCCATGTCTTTTTTCAGACAAAAAAATTGTGGGTAGTTTTGTCTTAAGCTACACGAGTTTCATTAAGGATAAAAGGGAAGAGAATAAAGGAGAAAATATAGGTTGAGTTTGAGATGATGTCCAATCGAAATTGAAGGATATTTTCTTGGCTGTGCTATTGAAGAAAAGAGAGGAGGAAGAAAGGGATGGAGTAGAAGTGTAGGCTTGACACGTCAAGCCACCATTTCTTTTTTGGTCAAAAAATGGGTTTTTAAAGGTTAAATTCTGTTATTAGTCCCTATACTTTACAAAAGTTTTGGATTTAGTTTCATATTTTAATTTCATCATTCTAAATCTTTGTACTTTTCAAATTTTAAAATTTCAGTTCTCACCAAATGATAAACATTAAATTCATTAAAATTTGATGCCGTAAACATATTATCATATATGTAATGTTATGTCAATTTGTTATTTTCACATATTACTTACTAAAAATCAATTAGTTGATTATCGACAGTCATTTGAAATAAAATTAAAATTTCAAAATTGACAACTTAGAATAATTCAATTGAAGAATAAAAATTAAATCTACAATTGTATGCATAGTACAAAACTAATGACTGAATTTAAACAAATAAATTTAATAGTTATTGTTTAGATAAATACTAAAATTTTAAATTTTGAGAAAAATAAATACTAAAATTAATCTATTCGAAAATACAATGAATAAATTTAATCAAATTAAAATATAAAAAATAAATTCATAACTTTTACAAAAATAAAGAATAATAGCAGAGTTTAACTTTTTTTAGAAAATAAAATAAAAAAGTCTTACTTTTTAGTAAAAGCCTTTGGTTTAGGACAAGCCACCCCACTGAAGCAAAACAAGCAAAGAATATATCTTCCAAAGGTGGTTTTGTTTAGAGACAAAAGTGCCTGACATAGCCTTAAACTTTTGGCACCGTCGAGAATCGGCGCAAGGTGCACCGTTGAGGTTGGTTTTGGGCTCAGAATCTACCTTGAAGTCAACTTTGTACCGATCTTTCAATGAGGTAGATTATGAAAAGTTTAATACGTAATATAGTATTTTATTTTGATATTTAATACATAATTTGATATTTAAGTTTGATATTATCTAATATAATATTTATGTTAATTTTTGGTCTCATGCGTAGTACTTTTATTTGATAAAAATTATATATTTTTATATTTAAAAGTAATAATATTAACTTTTTATATGATCATAACGAGCGGTTCCAGTGGAAAAAAAGATGATGTTCATCTTAAGTAACTCAGTTTAAGCACTTGTGTGTGCAAGATGTGCGTGCTTTGTCAAAAGGTTAAGAAAGTATAAACAAATACTATCATGTAATTAAACTAGTATATTAAAAAAATACTTTTTATACCTAATTCAGGGATTGGCAGGAGATCGACCCCTTTAAAATTTTAAATTAATAAAGATGAAATTACATTTTTAATATAGTAAAAATTACAATTTAATTTCGACCTGTACAAAAAAATTTTGACTTCACCACTGAATCAGGTTTTAGAGTTAATTTGATGAAACTTTATAATCAGTTAATAATATCAACAATTAACTTTCATAATCAACTCTAAAATCTGAATTAAACCACCTACATCTGTTGTACTTAACAAGTTAAATGTAAAATTAAACAAATTCACAATAAATACTAAATTTATTTTATTATCAAAATAATAAAAAAATTCAAACATAATAATATTAACAATTAACTTTTACCAAATCAATCCCTAAACTTGAATTAAACACTAAAAAATTAATACTATTACTTTTGAATATCCAAATATATTTTTTTATCAAATATAAATATTAAATTGAACCAAAAATAATACGAGTACCAAATTAAAATAAAAATATTAAATTTAAATATCAAATAATATATTAAACCAAAAAATTTTCTTATCCTAATCTGAAAAAGAAAAGTAAGTGTGGTAAACAATTATGAAAAAACAATCCATGTGATTGTGATTTATGAATAATATCAAATGTCAAATTCGAATGCATGTGAAGTATGGATAACATTGCAAAATGATTATATTATAAGGTAAAACATCACGTGTTAATCATTTAATTTTAAAAAATTATTAAATTATTTAAAATTTAAATGCATGTGAAGCATTTATATACGAATATATATATATTCTACTTTGAGAAATGAGTGATAGGGAGATGGATTTGCACCCTTGAATTCAAATCTCAACATAATATTAACGGATTTGAAACTAGCCAGACATCGTTATTACATCAATAGTTTAGTGGTTATTCACTATTATTCAATATAATGTTAAAACACAATGACAAATTTATTTATTTTTTATTAATTTGACTTTTAATTTTGTTTAGTTAAATTTAATCAAATTTTTTTAATATACTAGTGTGATTATATGGTAATATGTGTTTATATTTTTTTAACTCTTTGACAACGCACACGCACCTTGCACATACAGGTGCTCGAACCCGAGTCTCTTAAGATGAATAAAATTCTCGTTTTTACTGGAGCCACTCGGTTGGGTTCTAAATTTGATCAACCTTTGAAAAAGAGTTGAATTGTTGGTTTTTAATAGACATATTAATTAAAATGTTAAATTTTTAAACATGACAATCATCGTGTTCTTAGTGCAACTTTTTTTATTTTTTTAACGTGGCATATAAAACAAATAGTATAATGTCAACATGAAACATACGTTAAGTACCACACAGATTATCACATCAATATTGTTAAAAAATTTATGTTTTAATCAGTATTTCCGTTAAAATTTATCATTTGATTTTTTAAAAGATTAATGATCAGATTTAACAATAATAATAATAATAATAATAAAATTTTAAAAAAAATATTGAGTGATAAAATTCATTATTATGCCTAACATAAATTATCGCTCAAGTAAGATTTTCACAATCAAGCAGTAATGAAATTCAGCTCAACCAATTCATCCTCTCCAAGAATCAGCTCTTCTAGGAAGTTAAGGGATTAAATTACCTTTTCAAGCTCATTCAAAACCACTTTTGAAAACATTGAAAACTCAAAAAGGGTTCAGCAATTAGAGGCCGAGAGAAGAATCATAAATTATTTAAGGTTTAAAGTGTAATTTTGTCATTATACTAACAAATAATTTCATAAAAATTAAGAAGTTAAATGACAAATTTACCATTTTTGAGGGGCCAAACATCTACTTGCACCTTTTGTCTTCGTCTCTATTCATCCAAGGACGAGGTTAGAAAATTGTTGTAGGGGGCCAAAGAAGAATCATAAATTATTAGGAGGTCAAAGTGTAATTTTACCATTATATTGACATGTAATTTCATAAAAAATTAAGAAGTTAAATGACAAATCTATCATTTTTTAGGGACCAAGGCTCCTAGCTGCCCCTTTTGTCTTCGTCTCCGTTCAGCCAAGGACGAGGCTAGAAATTTGTTGTAGGGGGGCAGAGAAGAATCATAAATTATTAGGAGGTTAAAGTGGAATTTTATCATTATACTAACCTATAATTTCATAAAAAATTAAAGAGTTAAATGGTAAATCTACCATTTTTGAGGGGCCAAGCCCTCTGCCTACCCCTATGTCTCCGCCCATGAGTTCAGCCTTGTTTGCTACGAACAATCATTGCATGAGCAAGTTCCATCTCTAACAACCTTCCTCCCATAAACATAAGAGACAAACTTGAATGCTGAGTAGCACTCATTGCAGATGCGTAGATTATTTGTAACTTGAATACTCATTTCTGGATCAATCTTCGTGATTCCAAAGGCCATAGCTAGCTTTTCACTGTGATAGTTTAGAATATGCTCTTTATCTTCATCGTCCACATCGTGCGGGACGCATGAAAGGTTCGGAACATACCCTACCATCTTAATCTCAGCTGCCAAGCTCTCTACTTTCCTATGAACTTCTTGCCAGTATGGAAGCCGTGAACCTCATTAACCGAGCTCAACCACGCCGAATGCAGAAGGCTTTCTCAATCTTATATCTTTCATATTTTGTCTCAACTTCACTACTTCTGGCCATCTGTTAGAAGCTGCATACATGTTTGACATTAGTATATAGTATCCGGCATGCTTTGGTTCGAGTTCTTACAAGTTCTTGCGGCAAGTTCAGCTAATTCTGTATCCCCATGAATTCTGCAAGCCAAAAGCAAAGCACCCCAAACACCATCGTTTTGTGGTATCGGCATCTGTTGAACCATATCGAAAGCTTGGTTGAGTAATCCAGCTCGGCCCAGCATATCAACCATGCAAGCGTAGTGTTTCACCTGGGGGCTTACGGACTGCTTTTTCGTTTCTGCAAAACATTTCCTCCCTTCATCGACAAGCCCGGCATGACCGCAGGCGGATAATAGAGAGGTAAAAGTAATATGGTCTGGCTTAATGCCTGTTTGCTGCATTTGTGAGAAGAGATTCAATGCTTGTTTCCCATAACCATGCATGCCATACCCAGAAATCATCACATTCCATGATCAACATTGTCACTGGATTAGTGTAAGCCTCCGAATCCAACATCACCTCAGAAATAAACAAGGCTTCACTAGCTTGACCATTTTGACTGTATCCTGAAATGATAGAATTCCATGAAATAACATCTCTTTCCTCCATCAAATCAAAAACCAGTGGAGGCAAGCTCGCATTGCCGCATTTTGCGTACATGGCAATAACTGCATTCCCAACAGAGAGATACTTTAAATAACCATTACAAATGGCAAAAGAATGAACTATTTTAGCTCTCTTGATAAGCCCCAATTGGCCAACAGCAGAGGCAACACTCACAGTTGTCACTGAATCTGACAAAACACCGTGAAGTTGCATATTTTGGAACAACAGAAGAGCCTTATCCGGCTGTTCAGCCTGTTCATAGGCCGTGATCATGGCAGTCCAGTTAACAAGATCCCTCATTTTATACATGTTTACTAAAGCAGCCTCCACATCGAAATCCAAATCAAACCCACTTCTTATAACATCCTCATGAGCAACTTTCCCTTCAAGAACCAATGATTTTGAAGCGCATGCTTTAAGATCAAATCGAAAAGTGTAGTTATGTCAAGGGCCATTTTGAAATTCTGATATTGCCGTTACTAATGAGATACGGGTGTTTTTTGTTAGCCCAGCTGTCGAGATAACAGCTAACTGAATTTCAATTGTTGCAACGACTTTCTCAGCCATTACAACAGCAATGTGGAAATGGGGGTGGTTATGCCTTCGTTATGGAATGAAATTTCTGTGTTTCTCCTCTCCGATCTCTCTTTTCTCTCTTCTTCTCTATTCTCTGTCAGTCAAGATCGCCACTGTATCAAGTTATTGGGAGCAACACCAGTTCTACGCATAAGAGGATATAACTCCGACGCTTCGACATGGCAACCACCACTCGTATATGCCCGAATCATTGTATTCCAAAGAAAAGAATAGAGTTTATCACCACGGATACTATCGAACAATGAGCGAGCACTGTTGTGTTCACCAAATTTGGCATTTTTTGTGATAATTCGAGCACCCAAATGAGAATTATAATTGATAATGCCCGAAGTAGTAAGAGAAGAGTGCACCTGTTCGAGTGAAGCCAAGCTGTTGCAGATATCAAGGAGCCCACTGTAAACGTTCTCTGTCAAGTCAAGAAATGAACTGAAGGCATATGTGGAGTTGAATAAATTTGGAGAAGAAGGGTTTAGGCGACGCATAATTTCAAAGTGAAGATCAAAGCAATTCGTACAACAGGTATGAACAATCAAAATCTTACAAAATGGATCTCATGATCCATGTAATTCGTATTCCTACGATAAAAGCATAAGGCGGTGGGTTTTTTTTTTTCTACTGTATATACAATGACGAGTAAAACTCGATTCGAATCGAAAAATTCGAAAAAAAATTTTGAATTTCGAATTATTTGAAATGAATTAAATTTTTTTTCGAATTTCGAATTCAAATCAAGTTAAATTTTTAAATTCCAATAACTCGAATAATTCGAATAAACCAAATAAAATTATATTATTTTTAATTTTAAATTTATATTAGTTAAGTTCAAATATTTTTACTTTACCTCATTTTCCCCTAAAACTCAAACTTTTTACTTTACCCAATTTTTTCCCTAAAAGTTAAATTTTATCCATAAATTAAATCCAAATATTTTTAATTTTTTATCTTTTACTTTAACTAAATATTATTTACGTTAACTTTTACTTTTTTTTTATTATAATTTTATTGTGTTGTCATTGTTTACTTGAACTTTTTTCACTCATTTATTTCAATTTCTCGTTGTATAATCATGTTTAAAAACTTTAAATAAAAATATATTTTTTAAAAATTACATAAAATTAAAGAAGACCAAATTAATTTTTTTAATTTAACTCGAACAAATATATTCGATTCGATTAAAATTCTATCTCACTCGACTCAATTCGTAAAAATTTTAAATTGAGTTAAGATGATGAAATAAGATTCGAAAACTCGATTAACTCGAAATTTTTTTATTCGATTCAATTCGATAAAATACTTACCCCTAAGTATATATATGATACACAATGAATTAGAAAAGGGATCTATAATGACTTGGGCACAAAATTCTCGTATGTTACAGGTTATAATGGATGCTGAGCCCGGATCAAGAACTCTGAGATGAGTCAACCTGGCTCCAGAGCTTCTCAGCATATGTTTTATCTTCTTCTTTCTCCTCTACGATGTAATTAGTTGCTTCGTTTACTTCCTCATCGTCTTCATCTGATACCTCTTCCATCATATTTTCTGTAATTTCTACTTCTGCAAGGCTCTTTGCTTCTCGTTCTGAAAGTTCAGCTAATGCCTCCCTCATAGCCTGTGCTGTTGCTGGTCTGTCTTTTGGCCCGTATTTGGGAGCAGGCACAACAAATGGTAGGGCAACATCATCCAAATTAGTTCTATTTTGGTTAGCAATGCACTTGGTCTCCATTGGAGGAAATACAAATATGATACCAAGTTCATAGTTACAGACGTGAAGCCTTGAAGTGGAGTTGGTCTGAGCAAGTCCACTAGCTTTTATCCCAACTGAACTGGAAATAGGCCTTCCCCAGGCAGCTGCACTAAAATTATGAGACCCACAGTAAACCCAACCAGATGAAGATGAGCTTGCCTTGGACCAGAAGCGCCTCCGTGCCACCTGCTTGGAATTTGCATTTTATTCATTAACTTCTCCCCCTAAAAACATCGAATTGTGCAAGCATTTGGCAATGTGAAGAAACAATGCTCAAAGTTACGGAAACAAGAATATGAGCACAATAAGATATACAAACTCAGATTGCGGAGGTAAATTGACAGGTCTAACATTAGACTATAGATACTATACATGCAGAACCAGGAATCCTAATATAAACTGACTCCAGATGTTTGAATTGTTTGTTCAAGAAATTTTCTGATCATTCAAAAATCAGGTAAGTTACCTTTACGTGCATTGGATGCCCTACTCTATTCGAGGGAGAAGGAATTGCATTATGTAGTATACCCACATTTCTCAATCTTTGCCATGTTTTCTGAACAAAGAAATGTATGATTAACAGAAGTGTGAAAAAAATAACCACGAAATTACAAATGTTACATGTAGGGACAAGGTGTGCTGTTACAACTTGACACAAACTACCTTTTTAATAACATATCCCTATTTGTTGGACCATCAGTTTATAGTCCTAAGTCAACAGACTTTTGCCAACCATTTAGATTTAGATCATTTAAGTACTGAGTTTTAATCCATAGTTTTGGTAGACCTTTGCACTCTAGGAAGGAAGAAACATATGTTCCACCACTAGTAATGCATTTCATATGAAGTTGGAGATAAATCATGGTTCTTTTGGTCAACCTAGGATTTAAACACTTGTCAAGAAAAGCTGCACACTAAGGTCACGGTAACAGAGACCTTACCTCTGAAAAGCAAAGAATTCGCCTTGAAGGAGAGATGCCAGAACATGCATTTTTCACCTGCTCGATAGTAGGAAAAATAATTCTAATGGATGGATTTCTCAATTCTTGACTAGTAGTCCAGCAGCCCCACTGTCAAGTAACACCATATTACTGTGTGTAGATACATATTTAAGAGCATGATGTTCAACATTTCATGCATAATGCCAAATCAATGTATGTTACCTCTGGATCAGACTCCTCTGAATCAAAAATTTGTGATGACTTCTTTCCAACAGATGCTGCAAAAGCAGCTAGAAACGGTGCACTGACAGATGAACCAATTGAGGATGCACCTTGAAAACAAAAGATATATCAGACAAAACTAACAATAAGACAAGTAGGTTGCTAGATTTTGAAGGGAAGAATAAGTTACCATAAATGAAATCAGACTCTTGTGATTCAGGCCAATTGTATTGACCTAAAACCTATAAAAAAAAGGAGAAAAAAGAAAGAGATTTTAAGATAATTATCAAATGTTTCCAAGTAATATAACCTCATAGAGATACACCATACGGTTAATTGTTTCATTCTGTATGACTGTATTTACCAAAATGCAGGGAAGTTTTTTATTTCAGACACTGACCAGAAATGAAGATTCAACAATCATGTTGCTAGCTTGAATATTGTAGAAACAAGCAACTATAAAAATGCTAGTAACCATTTAGTGATTTTAACATATAAATACAGCATGAAACCGTATTTTGAAAAACAGATTTGCGATAATAAGTCATAATGACATGTAATTAACACCAGCAGTCTAGAATTACAATAATGCACAAAATGAAATTCATAGAAACATGACTATAATTTGGAATGAAGCTACTAAGTTCGTTACCTCTTGAAGTCGCCAAAGGCCTGTACACCTCTGAATTGAAGCAATGAGAGAGCATAATGCAGCAATATTTTGATCTTGCATCATTTTTGACATATCTAAAAAACTTGGCCCCTACACAAATCAAAACACGTTAAATAGCTTCATTACAAATAAGAACAAATACCATCTATGATACCACAAGCTATATAATATGATAGCATCTCAAATAAATAGCCAAAATACCATGCCTGTAACACACGCAGTATCAACTGTACTTTCTTGTTGTTCCCACCAAATGTAGCCGTAAGGGCTTCTTCACGACATACATATCCATGAAATTCAAAAAATCCAATATCCCATAATGGAGAAACCCATTTTGCGACATTCCGCGGTAGAAAACCAAGTTGAATGCAATCTATGCGAGGCACAACAAGAAACATAAGGAGGGGAAAAGGGGCAACAAATGGCTGTGTTAACCTCAAACAGTAACAACAATTATACAAGTCCATGATGGTGGTAGCTAAGATGAAATTTTGAAATCAACAAAAGTACCAAATCTCAATAAACAAGAAATATGTTAGCAACATAACTCCATATCCACATGGTTTCCAATAAATAAAGATGATCTCAAATATGAAGAAGCTGCTAGTTTCAGTTCTTTTTAAAGTAACTAAACCATGGAACTACTGATACATCCATACGATGTAAAGTGTATCTCATGCACTAACTTTTAAATGGTCCAAAGTCTAAATCAAGTTATCAGAAATTTACCTCCTGAAGAGATTTTATCAGGGTTAGGAACAAGAACACTCACAGCATTCTCATCCGCAGGGATGTTTGTGTTTCTTCTCAAAACGACATTTAACATCCCATTTGCGTTTTCACAAGTTTTGCCAAGAAAGAGCGCCAATTTCTTAAGTTGTGCACCATTCCTGTCTGCTGTAGTGCGAAAAAGGTGGCTTACACCAACCACAGACGCTTCAACCAGACCAAGGAACTTCGCATCCAATGATGAGGGTGTTAACTGATTAGCCTGAAATGATAGAAAACAAGGCTCCTTCCTATCATTGAACCTAATATAAAGTACATCTAAAACACCAAGAACTAGCTCGTCACACAAACACCAAAAACCTACCTCCATCTTAAGATTGAAGCAATACTTTATGAATGCTATATATTCCAATTCATATTTTATACAAGGAAATAGTCAAAACAATATTGAAAAAGGTGAGCCAGCTTAGCATTCAAGAGTCCACTTCACAGAACAAAATAAGAAGAGTGTTAAATGTGTGGGTTACGATACCTTCAATGCTCTGTCTGAATGCATTCCAGGTACGGAAGCAACCAGGTATCCCATAGCATCGGTAAAGTCATAATTAGTCAACTCAACAATCCAATGAGACTGACCAGGTACATCAACAATAAGAGATGCCATAAAGCCAGCTAGCTGAGCAGCGAAGTCAGATCTTGAATTATTCATTTCTCCATAAGAAAGTGAAAAGAGAGACAAATAATCAGGTTCTCTTCTACATGGAAAATCTTGCCACCAAACAGTGTTGGTTACATTCTCCCACTGCAGTATCCAGAAGTGCTAATATAAATAAATAATAAGAACTAAGCAAGAACAATATGAGCATAATCGAAAAACTAAACAACAAATAACTGCAAAAAATTGAACAGCTAGCACTTTTCTGAGTAAAATAAATAAATAGCCAGCACTTTCATAAAGAAACCAAACATAACATCTTTCCAAGCAAATATACTCGAGTATCCAGGCAAATTTAACCCATCAATTGACATCCCACCCCAAAAAATTGAGGAAGTCTACTTTTTACAGAATAAAAATCCCTACTGCATCAGCAAACTTCAGGAATAAGGTGATTTGTCTAAAATTTGGCTTCGATTATTATGGTGAAAAGGAACACATATGCATAAGACATGCATTCTTGAGAAAAAGAGACGGGGTCATAGAGAACTCCATCAGTATAAAGGAGGTAAACCAAATAATATAGTCTACCACTGTTTAAAACATCATGATAGAACTCCGATAAACAAAAACATTGAGGTAACTAAATCATGAAAATAGAACTTACATCTGCATGAATCAGCCATGTTTTATTTAACATACAGCAAAAACATAGTTAAAAATCAAATCACTAGACATAGACAAAAAAATGTAATTACCTGTTTTGCAACTAAGTTAGATGTTTTAATGACAGCACGGATACTTTTTTCCTCTTTGCAGGACAAGCAAAGGGAAGATAGTATCCATGTTGTCATTACTTCTACTAATTTAGTTGCAAAAGGAGGTAAACTAAATCATATAGTCCACCACTGTTTAAAAATTAGAATACAGAACTCTGATTAAGAAAAGATTGAGGTAACTAAATCGTGAAAACAAATCTTACATCTGCATGAATCAGCTATGTTTTATTTAATATATAGAAAGAACAAAAAAACATACTCCCTCTGTCCAATTTCAATGTCACAGTTGACTTTTGTGGATCAATTTTTTAAACTTTAACTTCAATTATTTTAAATATTTTAATTAATTGAATTTTATAAAATATATCTAAAAACTATTTCGTTGTGATTTTTAAAATGTATATCGATAATAAATTTTAAATAAGTCAAAGTTGAAAATTTGTTACCAACAAAAGTCTAATGTAACAAGTTTATTAGGATGGAGGGAGTAGTTAAAAATCAAATCGCTGAACAGATTGATATAAAAAAAAGTAATAACCTGTTTCGCAACTAAATTAGCAGAAGTAATGACAACACGGATACTATCTTCTCTTTGCACTACAAGCAATTTTGGGTGATGGCAAGCAATTCCTCGTTTCTTGAGATCATTACCAAAAGCGATAACCTCAGGGAAAGGGGGAAACCTAATACAATGTTGGATTAGAATTAGGGAAAAATGCCAGTATCAGCTGATATAACTTTTGATATTCTCAAGTAAAATACTTACACTGCAACCAAGTTTGGAAATTCAGGGAAGGGTGTGGAGGTTCTGGCATTAGGTCTTGAGCTCCAACATCTCTCAGCATTATGACAAGCAACTGTTACAGGCAGATGGCAAGGAATTTCACAATGCAACAAAAACCTACCAAAAAAGACTATTAGGTATGGATACAGAAATTATCATGAAGAGTATGTAGAATTTCAATATATTGAGGGGAAAGACATGTAACTCAATTTATCACAATGGTACCACAAAACAAAACTAACCATTCTTTTTGGTGTAGAAATATGTAAAGGTATAAAACCAATCATGTAAAATACTTTCTACAGAAAATTGTGTAGTTATAGCGACTCTAACTGACTCTAAACAGGATATTCTGAGAACTTTTTCCAGTGGAGACTAATATGTAAGGAGAGCAAAAACGAAAAGAAAAAACTTACCATGAAATGTCACTTGTAAATGTAGCAATAAATATCTTTGAAATGCTTTCAACAGGATATAGAAGTTCTCGCAAGGAAACAACAGAATGGTGATTTGATGAGCCACTATCTGAATAAGCAAGGCGATTGAGGTAAAACATCTTCCCAGGTCCTGAACAATAATTCAATGAAATCTTGCTTGTCCCAACACCATCAACGTCAGGATCATTTTCCTTCTCGGGAACATTTAATAATGGCATCCCGCACCTGTTATTTGCAGCAGCATCCTCACCACTGCATTCAACAGGGCCCTTACTACATGGAAGGTCACTAGGTAAAGGATCACCAAATAAATCCTGGTCTAACTCTGAAGTTGCCACTTTTCTAAATGAATTAGACTGCACCGGTTTGTCATTTTTATTAGAAGATTGTGGTTCCTGCCTGAAAAGAGGAAAGAGGCTACTAACCTCTTCTTCACTGCCTATTGCACATTTCATCCTATCACTTAATGTCAACCCCATAAATATGTTCTGTCCAGAAGCTAAAATGTCACATTTCCTAATGCAAGAGATGGGGTCATCACTGTGCAATATACTCCGGCACTGACTTAAAATAAACTTGGCTCTCCCTATAGCATCACTAGATTTTGATCCAGAGAAATCCCAACCTCTATTCATCTCCTTTGCTGGGAGAGCAAAAACCCTTTTGTTCCTCTTTCCACTTGACACTGTTCCTTGGGAATGTCTTGATGAAACCTCTGCCCCAAGTGACAGTGGCGTCCCACCAGTAACCTCATCCAACTTGGAAACTATTTCCTCATTAAAAACAATCCCTTGAATAACAAAACCAACTCTAACCCGTAAACTACACTCACTTTCATTCCCACAAACAAGCAAAACCTCATCACCAGCAAACAATTCTCTAACCATACCCCGTTTAACCTTAACCTTATTCACATAAACCCCATTCAAAGAAACTCTAACCCTAGAAAACCCTATAACTTCTTCCCCTTCTTTATCTTTCCCTTCCAATTCATCATCATACAACAAAAATCTTCTCCGAAATTCATTAACAATAAAACTAAAATCATTCGAAAAAATTGTTCCATCGAGAATAAATAATTTATGGTCAACACTATCATATAAAATCTGGCAATGTTGCTTACTTACGAACCGACTGCCGAAAGTGAAGTTGCAGGAACCATTGGCTCGACCAATAGTGTAAGGCCGGTCAGGTTCTAGGCTGAGGGATTCGATAGGAGAACCGGTTTTGGAAGAAAACAAAGGGACATCGAAGCTATTAACTTCAACTGATGCTGATTTTTTCAAGGTTTTTGGTTTTTTGCGAGGGAAATGATGATTATTATCATCGGTTCTCTTCTTAATTTTGTTTGTTAAATGAAAAATTGAATCTTTCATAAGAATTATTAGGGGGGAAAATGAAAAAATTATGGGATAAAAAAGGAATTTGAAAGAAGAAAATGGTAAAATAATAGAAGAGAAATTGAGAGGGAAAATTGTTGAACTGATAAACCATTGTTCATGACAACAACTGTTTATTGGCCACCTAACTGCCAAAGCGGGAAAGGATGTACAAAATCTTGTAGAAAAATATTAAGTTAGAAAAAATTGGTTTAGCAAAAAAATTAAATCCGTTGGTCTTGGATTTAAATATTTCATGTGTAAGTAACTTGACTCGTTTTTTAAGTTAATAATGTTTTATGTTATATTATATTATTTTTATATATTGTATAATTTATAACATATAAAAATTAAATTTAAATTAATATATAATACTATTATTTAAGAGTCAACTCAAGGGGATTGGTAGGTCTTTAAAATGGAAAAAAAAAAATTTAGGTTAAAAATTTTAAATTAATAATAGTAAAATTACACTTTGACCTCTTAAAATGATGAAATTTTAATTTAATCCTTTAAAAATTATATTTTTATTATCGTAAAACTTTTAAAATTATTAAATATTAAATTAAAAATAATATAAATATATATTTTTAGAATTTAAAAAAAAATAATATGGGTGAAACTAAAACGAAATTGGATTAACCATTTATAAAATTGAACGGACTTAAAAAAAATTTTAGACTCATACTTTGAGTCGAGCTAAACTTAAAGAAACATAATATATATTAATATAATGTATAAAACATCTCTATATAATTTTCCCTCCTAATTTTATATATTTGAGGCTTGTCCACTAGGCTTTTAGTGATCCTCATTTAAAATTCAAAAGTAATAGGATTTTTTTATTATAAAAATAAGGTTAAATCATTTTTTTGGGTATGAATTTGGCAACTTTTTTTTACATTGGGATCTGGATTAGATAATTATTTTTACATTAGGATTTAAATGTTTTTTTGTCCAAGTTACTCTTACATTAGCATTTGTTCCTCATTGGAGATTGAGCTTTAGGGTTTTTATGGACTAACTTTAACAAAAAAAAAAATTCAAGCTTCAACGTGAGAGTAATTGTCAAATTCAAGTTTAATTTAGAAAAAAAATCCAAGACCAATACGATAAAATTTACCAAATTTAAGCTCCAAAATATGATTTAACCCTAAAAATTATTACATAAGTTGTAAGAATTTGTTTAATCGAGTATTATATATTATGATTAATATTACACGATATTATAATATGTAATAAATACAATACAGGGTAATAGATTGTATAACAGTCTTGACTTATATGGAGTTATGGTTAATATTTTTATCAGACACTCGTTTAACACGAATTTAAATCATGTGATCTTTATCTCCCATCCCGATATTGTATTTACAAAAATATATTAGGTAGGCCGTAGGAAATGTTAATGTTCTAATATTTATCATAACTAGCTTCTTTTATCGAGTAACAACACAAAAAGTTTACTGTTCAAGGACACAAAAAATTTACAAAAATATATTAAGTAAATCGTATGAAAATATATTAAATAGGTAGAAGGAAATTATTAATGGTATACATCATATGGCAGGATTTGAAATTTTTTATCTTGGAATGATAAAAATATATTAAGGAGATTGTAATTTCTATCATTTTAATCATTTATATTTTTATAATTTTTTAAAGGGTTAAATCAAATTTTTATCATTTTTTTAGAATAATGTGTAATTTTATTATTACTAATTTAAAATTTTATAAATTATAAAAATTTAAATTAAAAACTTACCATTTTAAAAAAGCCATGACTCCCCTTGCGTCTTCGCTCCAATCCGCCATTAATCATAACCAATTTCTTATCCATGCAATGCATGGATTTATTTGTATGCATTAATTAAAATATATTTATTTAAAAAATATGTTACAAATTTTGTAACATTCTAAAAATACTAATGTAGATAATATTATTAATTATCTCTTACTTAAGAATAATTATAAAATTTTAGAGATTAAATTAATAAATAAGAAAAGGAAAATGCCTTAATAAAAATAATAAAGCAGAGGGGTTTTTGTTGCAAATAACCACTCATTTATCTTTTATATATAATAGTGTGATTTGTATGTATTTTTTTAATACACTAATTATTGTATGTATCAATTTATATCTATCAAAAAATTTAAAATTATTTTATAAATTTATGAACCACTAGATGAGTAATAAATAATGATTATGAATAAAATAGTTAAAATATGTCGATTAAATCTTAATTCGATTGACATGAATATTATTATCAATATAAAAAGACGTAAATTCGAATGCGCTGAAGCATATTATGTCATTTGTTATCTCAATTAAAGTAATTCAATAAACAACCATTATATTTATGGTGGTGATGAGAAAGATGAATTTGTGTTCAAAAATAGTGATGACTCAAGGAATGTGACCACTAATAAAAAACAAGAGATAAAAACATGGGGCATAGGGAATATTTAATGAAGCTCTTCTATTTGTGATGGTTATAGGGAACATTGAATTTCATTTTACTACCTCAAGAGGTAAGATTCCATAACCTTGGTCCCTCATCACCTCTTTAATTATGTGATTCTCTTTTTATGTGGGAGATTTCATATTCATAGTAATTTAAGATTCTTTTTATTAATTTAAAATTTTATTTATTTAATTATATAAAAAAACAATTATTTATTCATTTTGTATAATTATTTATTCATTTTGTATAATTATTTATTCGGTGTATTGATTTGTTGGGTAAGCACTTGGTATTATAGTAGTGTGTTTTTTTAATTTTTAATTTTTAAAATATTTACTATACTTTTATAAGACACTTGTAAACTTCATGCTCATGAAATCTAAAAATTCCACTAAAAATATATCAAATAATTTCCCTTATATTAAGAATACATATAATTTTATATTATCGAAAAACTATTTACTCATTACATGTATTTCAAAAAATTTATTTACTCATTTAGTATTATTAATCCAACTCACATAACACACACACACATATATATATATATATTATTTTTTTGAGAAGGATATACTTACACTAATATAAAATTAAAGTGATTTTACATCATTTTGTACCAACCTCCAGATATAATTCTCTACTCATATAAATCATGCATGTTAAGTTTAGCCTAAATTGAAAAATTTAAACTATTTATTTTATATAAAAAATATATATTGATAAAGATAATATTTTAAATAGATATGATAGAAATATTAAATCGATTTAAAAATTTACATACATAAACTATAATATCTTGATATATTTAAAAATTAAATTATTAAATTATTAATCATATAAAAAATTACAAAATAAAATAAAAGAACTTTAATTTTATACCAATAGATGTCTCTACTCTATTTTCTTTTGTGCATATTGTTATATTATGTTGCGAAGTTTGACTCTTTTATCTTTCGAATAATATAATTATCCAAAAAAGTTACAGTTTCCCTTAAAAATTATCGCAGTTAATACATACTCTGTTTTTTAGTATTATTCTAACCAATTGAATTGTTTTCAAATAGAAAATCTACTTCCATCTTCAACAAACCTCTTAACAAATCAAAGGCAAAAATTGTACTGATAATAATTTCTATAAGCTAAAAACGGAATATTATTATATAATTCTTTGAGGTGACGACGCTCCCGCAACGTTAAAAGCATGACATCCAATAACTAACGCGAAACACAATCGCGATTTAATTATATCAAATTACATATCCTAAAAGAGTAAATTCAAATTCCGATCATTCAATTAGAATCGGAGTCGTCCTGTTCAGGAACCGAAATCAAGGAAGAAAACGAGTTTCGCGGCAACTTAACTCGTTGATCGCCTGGATTTTTAACGTAAATACTAGTACTACCGACCTTTTCGCCTTGCCTCCTCCTCATCGAAACGCTAGTCTTGTTGCGGCGGCGAACTACCGGAGTTCCAGGCTGCCGTTGCTTACCGTCATTATCATCATCAACAACAACCTCTCTCTTTTGGATCGGCACCGTGGAGGGAGGAGTAGAGTCGAGGACAGGTGCAGGCTGTGGCGGACGAGGGTAGAAGAAATCTGTGGGGAAAAAATTATACTGAAGACCAGCCATGTGAAATTGTATTCGAAGAAGAAAAGAGAGAATTTAAGCTTGAATTTGTTTGATTATTTTGGTCCAAGGAAGTGTATATTTATAAGAAGGGAAGGAGGCGGTTAGTTACTTCGCCTCGACTTGGGATTCAAGATTGGCTCGGATTTGTATAGAATTTCAATTGCATTTATTTATACCTGTTTAAGTTAGACTAAAATTATAACTCTAAAATTTTACTTTTAATTAATTAATTTAAATCTATTTAAGATTTATTATTATTATTATTTAAAAATTTTGATTTTATTAAATTTTATGTTTTATTTAATTTGATTGGTATGTAACAGGTGTTCTATAAGGTATAATAAAATAAATTAAAATATTGATTATTATTTTATGCACGAATAGTGGAGTAAAAAAAAATGTATGAATAGGTTTAGAATGATATCATTTGTTTTTAGTGAGTAATAAAATAATAGTTAAATAATTAACAAGGTCTTGGGTCTTGTATATCTAAATTCGAGACTTATCATATGTAATTATTTGGGTAAGTCTTCAAGTGTCATCATCTGTAATAAATATAATTATGTTGTTTGATGAAAATAAATATTAACTTTTTTAAAATTTATTTATTTTATTAATATAATATTTTATATTATTTTAAATAATTTTGAATAAAATTTAAATGTGTATTTAAATTTTTAAAAATAATTTATTTCAAATATAATATTTCTAATAAAATAAAATTAATTAATTAATTAAAAATTTGAGTAAAAATGAAAGGTTTTAATCACCTATTAAATACAACCTTATTCAATTTATAAACATATTTAATTTTTTACGCAAATTCAATTTCTAAATATAAAATATTATTTAAACCCATCAAATATTATAGATACACTTACATTGAACAAGTAACCCTATTCTTGCACACTAACGTACTGATGGCTATAGGCTTTGACTTTTCTTTGCTGCACATTATTATTGTGGCTTTCATTCTCTTTTTCTTATTTAATAGAAACAAATTAGTAACAATTAAAAGAAGATAAGTAAAATTCAATGAAAGGTCCCTGTACTATGTATTTTTGTGATGTTAGTCTGTTTCCTATAATTTGATCATTTCTATATCTTTACTTACTAAAATGAGTATTTTCAATATGGATGTCAATTTTTTTTCCATGAATTCCGATAAATTATTTGACGTGACTTATTTATAAAGGGAAGTTTGAACTCATTTCAGATAAGTTTTTGAAGTATAATTTGTTTGGAGCCTACCAACCCCTTAATAGGTTGGTATTGTCTCTGAACCCAATCGAGGTTTTGTCTTCCGAATCCGTTGAGAGCTTGAACTTGAGGTGGGGTTCGTGGAGTAGGAACGCTTCGTTGGATCGAGCTATATCTGACATACGGACCACCTATCAAGGGGAACATGTGTGTCTCACGCTTAGTAAGGTTTGAATCCTTGACCTACAAGAGGTCATCTTTAGAGGAATATGATACCACTTGATCTAGTCAACTCCGAACAAATGACACTTAAAAGTCTTCTTCGGAAGGTGTTCGTTCTCCTCTCAACAACATTAGCATTTTTTGTGTGCAAACAGACAAATATTATACAAAAATATCCTATCATCACATGTTTAAAGAAAAATAAATCATATCAAATTATTTAACAGAACTAACAAGAAAAAATTTAATATCGTAACTGAAAATATACATTTCAAAAAATAAAGAAATTGTAAATGACCAAATCATCATAAACGGACTAAATTCGTAAAGAAATGCAAAGTACGAAGACTCTATAAAGAATTTAACCTAAATGAGAAGTAGAGAATAGTAGAGGGATGTGGGAGCTGTCTGCCGGTTCAGCACGTTTGGTGGACCACAACAACTCCACGAAGAGACCATTAGATTGACGAAGGTCTAGGCAAAGTTATGATCGATTAATTCTTAGTCAACTTTGGACTCAAATTTGGATGGTCAAGAAATTTGGTAAGTGTGAAATACTTTGTTTGTTGGTACAGGGGAATTCAAAAGTTATTTTAGGAATTAAATATGAATTATAAAATTTTGAGACGTGAAACATAAATTTTATGATATATTAATTTATGATTTTATAGTTTTTGAAAAGATTAAACAGATTTTTTTTTTAGGGTTAAAATATAAATTTTTTTATATTAATTTATAAATTGATCATTTATAAGAGATTAAAATTAAAAATTTTTAATTTTTGGGGTCAAGGCCTCTACCTGATCTTGTATCCGCCCCTAATCATGTATCATCGGTCGAATATATCTCTAACCAAATATATCATTAACATGTAATTTTATGATTCGATTCCGCGACGTGGGCATAGAAATAAACTTTTAAGAAGTCAAATGTAGGTTTTATCACGTATCAGTTTATAAATTCATATTTTTTAAAAGGATTAAATAAAATATTTTTTTATTTTTAAGGTCAAAGTAAAAATTTTCTCTCTATTAATTTATAATTTGATCATTTATAAGAGCTAGAATTAAAATTTTCCTATTTGGGGTGGTGCCCCCTTGTATCTACCCTTGATCACATATCACTATGGGAGCAAATTATTGTCACACGTACATATATCACTAACAAAGAATGTTTGCAATTTGATCCTACAACATGGGTACAAAAATAAACATATTTGACAAATGGATCAAACGTTAGAGTTCTGATTCGTATGAAATATTGTTCAACTTAAAATAAAAAGAGAATTCTTTTTTATAAATTATTGGTAATTTTAAATCTCGATCATGTAAATAATAAATAAATGAAGATGTAAGTTAAAATTTTAACACCTGTAAAATCAAAAACTTCATTTTTCAATTCATTGAAGGCAAATAATAAGTTAAAATACGCTATAATTTTTTGTATTTTTGTAAATTTGTATTTTAATTTTTTTTTTTTAGAAATAAATTTGTACTTTAATTTTTGTATTTTTATTTTTAGAAATTTAATCGCTCTATTTTTTATATTTTGAAGTTTATATTCAACCATTTAAAATTGTTGAAATTATTTTGTTAAATTTAAGTTCATTAGAACGCCGTTTTCTTAATTTCATTACTATCAAGCGAGTATTTTTTTATTTTATTTCAAAATGTCATACTAATAAATTTAACTAAAATAATAATATTAACAATTATACTTGAATTTTAAAACATGAAAAAAATAGAAAAACTAAATTCTTAAAAATAAAAGTATAATAATTAAATTCTAAATTTATGAAGAATATAAAAATTTAAACATATTTTAATCAAATAATGTTATTTGGTTGAATCTTTTTATTTAAACAACAAAGTATCAAATTTTGTGTGTGAAACAGAAACATCATGCACCAACCACTACGAAAAGCTTTGGTACCACTTTAAAGTAAAAGACGAAAGTCAAATTTGATTAACAGGTTGAGTTTGTACATGACTTGGAGGATGAGGGACAATGAGCTATGTGACACTAGCTTGGTTAAGGCGATGATTTTGGGCGTTCCAATGCCAAAATGGTATCCATTAAATATTTTATAGAATATCGATATTTTTTTTTTTTTTAAGTATTCATATTTGTTTACAGTTTTAAATTTTTTATAATTTAGTCTATATTCAAGCTCAAATTTAATTTTTACAAAGTTTAAAGTTTGAAATAGTTTTGTTTTTCATTCCCAGTAATTGATGTATATGTAATGATGATTAGTCGATGTTTAATTTGAACAAGTTTTAACCATCGTTCCATATAAGTCAAGATATATATTTGTACTTGTGAATGCATTGTATTTGTAATAGTTAAACTTTTAAAAAATTAGTTAAAATATGTCATAAATCTTTGTACTCTTTGTAAATTTAAAATTTATTTCATGTGCTTCTACTTTTAGAAAATTAGTCCCTCTACTTTTTTAGGTTTCAAAATTAGGTATAATTGTTAACATTATTATTATTATTATTTGTTAAATTCAAGTTCATTATAACATCATTTTTTTAGTTGAATAGCTACAAAGTGAGTATTTTTTTATTATTTTAAAGTGTCGTGCCAACAAATTTAACAAAAAAAAAAAACAGTGTTAACAATTAGACTTTAATTTTGAAATTTAAGTAGAGAAATTGAATTCCAAGAAATAAAACTATAAAGTCTAAATTTCATACTTTTTAATATTTTTTATCAAAAAATTCTAAACCTCTAATTATATTTACTTGAGAAGAATATTACATGCCTAAATTCACAGTCATATAATGATTTAAGCGTATATGTGTGTTTTCAATCTCATCATAAGTATTGTACATATACGAATTTTAATACAAATTATTTCTGATTCATTATCCATCTGAATATTATAATAAATCGATCCTACTTTATAATTTGTTCGAAAATATATTTATGCATGTAGTTAGTTGTTTCTCTCGAGAAAAAGAAACTAGCACACCCATATATCTTAATTGGCTTTAGTTCACACAATACTAATGTTGGATATACTCAATTGATTTAGTCAACTAAGGTCAACTTTTGTTTATCCCTTAGTTCAGATGATCTAATGTGTTAATCATTAAATCAAAACTAAGCCAAATCAATTCAACACATTAATCATGCTTTTCAACAATAATTTCAACCAAACCTCAATCCATTATGGTTTAGAATAATTCATATTCAAGTTTGCGACATGAGATTATTACATTTGAGGTAAAAGCATTGTATTTTAATAATAATGTTTCTTAATCATTCTATATATGAAAAATAAGTAATAAAAATCGAACGACCATTGAGGCTTAGGGGGGTTTTGCCTCCTCTCTCAAGTTTTTAAAAAATTTAAGTAATACCTTTAAATTTTTTTGAAAATTTTAGTTAGATCCTTCAAAATTTAATGCTAAGATTTACCATTGAAACTAACTATTTTTAATATAGTTTTTTTGGAAATGCCTGATCTTATATTTTGACTTACCATATCAATGTACTTGCGTACAAAAGTCAACAATAATTTTTTATATAATGATAGAGATAGGATAACACAGTTTGAACTCGTACTAAACGAGTATCTGATAAAAACTTTAAGTATCATTGTATGATATATTTTCATTTTCAAAAGGCAAGCACCTTAGTCTTACTATATTTTGTTGCAATCTATAAAGGGCCACACCGTTCAATGAAACCAACAATAATGGCCCATTTTAAATAGAATTTATCACTCAACCATGGCCAGAAGATAATGACCTGACTTAGCACATTATATGGATGAAATACGATGATATTCATAAAGCAAAATAATCATATTCATTAGAGACTATGAGCCAGTATGCAAAACCCTACATGTTTGGTGATGTAAGGATCAAAGACTAGACTCTTGCTTGTTCTGTTTGCTGATTTGAACAGGCAAGGATGGGGTGATCTTAGGAAACTTTGGTGGGCGAAAATTTGATGGTTAGTTTTTTAGGATGATAGGTGGAAAGCAAGCACTAAAACATCCTGGTAATGATTTATATATGCAGTGTGTTTTAATTGATTTTACAGTCTTAGACAAGTTTCGTTCGATCCGAGGATGGTATTTACGTAAAACCCTTTAATATTTTAATTGACCAATCGTTGAGTTTGTGTTTTCATCCTAATCATGATGTTATGTCATGTTCGTAGTTTTCGATCGATCTAATATTTTAACTGGTCAATAATTTTTGTGTTTGATTGAACATAAAGAGATTTAGTTGGATCAAAATTACTCATTGATTTGCCACATTGCATTGTTTTGGGATCACTTTTAAATTATCTTAATGTTACAATTGGTAAGAGCTTGACATGAGATTATTATTATTATTTGTGAAAATCATATTATCCATCACCGATAACAATGATTAACTCTTTCATTGTGAGTGTTTTTTGAAAATGTAAATAACTAACCGTTGGTGTATGAAAATTCGTTTCGCAAGTACACATGTTAATTATGTCACCACATTTTTAAAAAACTTTCCTTCATGTGAGAGAATTGTTTCTTAATCTCCAAATTGATTTCTCTCTCTTTTCCTCCTAAATCACGTCACCCATTATTTTTACAGTTTTAATCTTTTTGTTCCATTGACACAAAATTGTGGTGGAGCGAATTGCTTGATGTTTGAAAATTCTGAATTGAAGATTGTTCTCCACCACATTGAAATCCAGTGAACATAAATTTTTTCTTCATTACTTTTTATTCTATACTCTGAATCTCCTATTCTTTCTTCGAAACTTACAATGTAAAGAAAAAAATAGCGAGTAAATCCAAATTAACTCTAAAAATAATTATATGTGTTTTCATAAGCTTTATCTATACAAATTATAAATGTCAATTTCAAGCTTTATAATAAAAAGTATATTTACTCCCACATATTAATTAGAAGCATTGACTTGTACTAGCTGTTAATATATATTTTTTATCAAATCAAATAAGTAAATAAATTTTTAAAGGACTTTTTTTTCTTATTGTTGTTATTATTATTCAGACAAGCACTGAATAATTAATGTAGCACTATAACGAATAAATAAGACCTTTTACTAAAAAAAAAGTGTGCTTTTTTATATTTTCTCGTATCTCTTATTTGGAATTCGTGAGTATTTATTTCAATAATATCATCTATAAAATTTTAATTTATATTATTTTTTTAAAATTATATCCAATCACTTGATAATTTTTTTTATTATTCTAAACATAATGTAGATTCCTAGTATACTTCAACTTGATTATTTCTTTATATTATATGATTCATTGCCAATTATAATATTGTAGATCCCATCACAACTGACTATTATTATTATTGTTTTATTTTCAATTAATGATTATGTTTTAACGACCTCTTTTTTTCTTTTTGTTTTATTCAAAGTTTCAACGAATTTTATTATTCTATATGCATGCCTTAGTTTGATGTATATACCATATTTTCAAATATAATTTAATAGTGCAATAATACCGACACTAACACGATTTTAAAATATGTTTTATTCTGTCAATAATTTCTTGATTTAATGACAATAGTATTATATCGTAAGAATAAGAACTTAATTTTGATTCCAAATAGCTTTATTCATAATTTTGATTAGCTTTACTTTGTAAATAATGGCTTCAAACATTCAAATCCACGATATTATTATAAATAATGGTAATTGTAATTACAAAGTATAATTCGATTGAAAATTAGAAATATCCAAACCTAGCATAATAAAATAAATATGAAAAATATTCAAACTTAACACATAATCAATATAAATAGAACACTCGTGATGATCGGATTTAAATCAATATAAAATTTAGATAAAATTTACACATAATTTATATGTTTCTAAATTCAAACTTGAGATGTCATTAAAGTGCATCTCACACACCTACAATACTAAACAACCACACATGTTATTCTTGTATACAAAGTTCTTAGAATCAAAATAGATCAAACCACCAATTTTTTATTCGATTAGTTCATTCGGTTCAATGAATCTTATTTGTTATTGAGTAAATTATTAAAAGATAAAAAAGTAAAATTGAGAAAACCGATTTAAAAAGTCAATTGGTCCAACCCTTATTTTAAATTGATATTTCAATTGATTTTTTATTAGGGTTTAAAAGCAATGCCTATAGATTAATAACATAATCTAATATTTGGTACTTAAACTTGACACTTTTTCTTAATTTGGTACCTAAACTTGACACTTTTTTTTATGTTGGTACTTAAACTTTTTGTGGTCCAATTTGATACCTGAACTTGACTCTTTTTCCTAATTTGGTACTTAATTTTTTTTAATATTGATTCGCTAAGCATAATTCAATACCTATTTTTAACATGAATCTTCTCTAAAACTGACAATATTTTTGTAGCATAACAAAAAAAAAATCAACACCGTTATTGTTTTGCGTAATTTTTATAATATTTAATAAATTTAGGTACCAAATTAGAAAAAAATATCAAGTTTAAATACCAAATTGGGTTAAAAAAAGTTTAGGTACTAAATTAGAAAAAAAATGTTAAGTTTAAATACCAAATGTTATATTAAACCTAAATTAATTCTATGTTTTGGGAATAAAGTGAATACTCTTTGACCAATTAATTCAATGTTTCGGCATTGTAATAATCAAATTTTGATGAAAATAAAAGAAAATGGATAAAATATTTTGAAGGAATCATTAGAAGTTAAATATTATAAAAATTATAAGTGTAGTGTAGGTATTTGTGAAAGACCAAGTGAAGTAGTGTTGGCTAACGAATAAGAAATCCTATTTATTCTTGTTTCTTTTATTAATCTATTATTAGGGGGAGCACTAAACCAAACTTAACCGGTTTTTCCGTTGCAATTTTCAAACATTAATTAATTAATTAAATTAAATGATAATATATAATACGAATTTATGATGCTACACCTAACACCACGAACCCAAAATTCACTCTTCATTTCACCTCAACAAATACCAATATAAGCACCAAGGGGAACATCATGGAATTTACATTTTTTTTTTCTCATTTAATAAGTTTAGAATGGATTATTATAAAAGAGTTAAAATGTAATTTTATTATTTTATATTTTTATAAAATTTTAAAAGGTTAAATTAAAATTTTACAATTTTGAGGTAATGTATAATTTTATCATATTTTACTTTAAAATTTTATATTTTTAAAAGATTAAAGATTAAATTTATCGTTTTAGGTTTTTAACTTTAATTAATTATATTATTAGGGATTTCCGCGTTGGATTAATTAATTTCTAGTTAAATTATAAACTTAACATTTAAAAGAAATATTTATACTATTTGTATATTTAGAATAAAGATCAGAGTAATTAACAAATGCCGAGTGTAATGGCAAGACACGTTGCATTCCCAAGAGAAAAATGGAGTACCAACCTTGAAGATGACATTGTCGGAAAAAAAAATCACGAACCACAAACATAAATCATAAAACAAATATGAAAAGTACAAAAAAAAGATTGAAAGTCTTCGCTTGACACTCACTCTTTTATTCAAAACCTAATTCTTTAATCTAACAAATTCCATGTGAGCCTAATCATTTTGTACCATAATTCAGAAGCAATGACAGAATGTGTCCTATCACAGACATCCTTTTTATGCATCCCACAAGCCTCCCCTAAATACCCTAATGAGGAAATGATTGACTCTTAAACATTCAAGCCTCTTTATTGTCCTCGACATACCCCTTTGCAACCTTAACCCCTTTGTTCACTTACCTCGTCTGTCTCGCCGCTCAGACAGAATGAATTGGCCTCCATCAAAATCACCATATCCTCTTCTGTGTATTACACCCTTGTTGATGCCCAACATCAACGCAAATAATACAATTCATGCAACACTGTGCTGGTCTGCCATGCCAAAGAAGGGTTATATAAAGTATTTTCCGGAAAACGAACTCAGATGAAAGAGTTATATCAACCACTGTTCCCCACCATGGTCAACCATTGTTTAGATAAAAGAATTGGAGTAGCCATTAGCCAATAAAGGTTCCGAGTAATGGTTTTCCCACAGAAATTTCCAGGTCACTTCCAAAGAAAGTAATGCCAATTACAAAGTAAAAGCCATTAAAAAGCTTTATATAAATTCCTGAGAGAGAAAAAAATTAAAAAAAAAAAATCATGCACGTGGAAATGAAGGTCGGATTGGAAACTTCAAATCACCTCCCTCAATAAATAATGATTTGATAATGACCCAACACCAACAGATCCAATAATTTAAGGCACGCCATCATTTTCTAGTAAAATCTTCATTTCCATATCTCATTGAAGATTTTTACTTCAAGCTCTCTCTATATATACATGCACGATAGCACTTGCATCTCTTAAAACTTGCAGACCCTTCATTTTTCTTCTGGTTCTTAATCCATTGGCAGCATTAAGTGTTGAAGAATATGAGTTCAGAGGATTTAGGGACAGATAAAGTTCCCCATAGTGGTTCATTAAGTGGACCTTTAAACAAAAGGGTAGGAAGGAAAAGTGCTCGGTTCAATATCCCGGATTCGAGCTCATCGAAAGACGATGGCTACGTTGAGATTACCCTCGATGTTTGCGATGATTCGGTGGCGGTTCATAGTTTAAAAGCTGCAAAAGGAGACGATTTGGAACAAGACCCAGAGTTGGCTTTGCTTGCCAAAGGTCTTGAGAAGCGAACTACTTTGGGTTCATTAATGGCGAGGAATGCTTCGGCTAAGATTAAGCAAGTGGGTCATGAATTGAAGCGTTTAACATCGTTCACCAAGAAGCCAGCTCGGTTCGATCGGACGAAACCCGCAGCGACTCATGCTTTGAAAGGACTTAAGTTCATAAGCAAGACTGATGGTGGACATGGATGGGCAGCTGTTGAAAAACGGTTCGATGAAATTTCCGGTTCGAACAATGGGTATTTGCCTCGTTCACGATTTGGGGAATGTATAGGAATGGAGTCGAAGGAATTTGCTGGGTTGTTGTTTGATGCACTAGCTCGAAGACAAAACCTTCATGGGGATTCAATTGATAAAGTTCACCTTAAATACTTTTGGGATCAGATCTCGAATCAAAGCTTTGATGCTAGGCTTCAAACTTTCTTTGACATGTAAAATTTGCTTATTCTTTTATCACATTTTCTCGGATTAAATGTTCATCAATAAGCTTTATACACCTTAACTTACCTTCTGAGTTAAGTGTTTGATAAAATGCCAGGGTGGATAAAAATGCTGATGGAAGAATAACTGAAGAGGAAGTCAAAGAGGTATGCTATGCCATGCCATGCCATGCTCTAAGCTAGACATTTGATTTTTGCTTATCTGATTCCGAGTTGGGTGGATCGAGTTAGGTGTTCGGTCAATTTCGGGTTCAAGTTCTATAGGTTATCATTTTGGGGTTTGAGTTTTAGGGTGTGAGGTTTAAGTTTTTGGGGTTGAGCTAGTACGAATTTAGATCATTTCAACTTGGGTCATTTTCAATCACAAGTTCATGGTTATTTAATGTTGAGTTTTCTTTTTAAAGTTCGGATTCTTTCGATTTTGATCAATCTTTTGATTAGGTCTAAATGCAGCCTATGTTATTTGAATTAAAATATAGTGTTGGATATGGATATGTATCCTCGAACTAAAATAGAATGAAACGATTGATATATAATATCTAACTGTTAATTTACTTTTACAGATTATAAGCCTCAGTGCCTCTGCAAACAAACTCTCAAATATCCAGAAACAAGCTGAGGAATATGCAGCTTTGATTATGGAAGAATTAGACCCTGACAATTTGGGATATATCATGGTAAGATTCAAGAAATTCCCTTACAATTATTGTTGGCTTCGTGTTTTTAAATTTTTTATCTTTGGTCAAAATATGTTCTAAGTCCCTATAATCTTTGAAAATTTGGAATTTAGTCCATGTGTTTTTGTTTCTAAGAATTTAGTCCCTCTACTTTTCAGGTTTCAAAACTCAGGTCCAATTATTAATCCTTTTAAAATTATTTTGTTAAATTTAAGTTCATTACAATGTCACTTTTTTAGTTACAGTACTACCAAGTGAATATATATTTTTCTGTTTCAAAATGTTACACGACAAATTTAATAGTGTTAATAATTGAACCTAAATTTTAAAATCTGAAAAGTAGAGGAAGTAAATTCCTGAAAATAAAAATACAGGGACTAAATTCCAAATTTATGAAGAATAATAAAAATACAGGGACTAAATTCCAAATTTATGAAGAATAGAGGGATCTATGACATACTTTAACCTTTATTTTTTGAATTCAATTCCATGACCAGAATTCTTAAACTTTAAACCAGATAAATAACCTGGAAATGCTTCTTCTACAAGCACCAAACCAATCTGCAAGAGGAGAAAGCCGAAACCTGAGCCAAATGATAAGCCAGAACCTTAAGCCTACACATGACCATAACCCAGTAAGGAGATTCTATAGAGGCACCATGTATTTCTTGGTAGATAACTGGCAAAGAGTTTGGGTGATGGCTTTATGGATTGGGGTTATGTGTGGCCTATTTACATACAAATATATTGAATATCGAAGACGAAAAGATGTATTCGATGTGATGAGGCATTGTGTTTGCTTTGCCAAAGGTGCAGCTGAGACACTTAAATTGAATATGGCTTTGATTCTGCTACCGGTCTGTCGTAACACCATTACCTGGTTAAGGAACAAGACAAAGCTAGGTGTTATAGTTCCCTTTGATGACAACCTCAACTTCCACAAGGTAATATAGACATTTATCTAACATAAGATTTATTGCAAACATGTTGGAATTAAAGTATGAGTTGTGTTTATTTGGAACAGGTTATAGCAGTTGGGATTACAATTGGGGTTGGCATACACGGAATAGCTCATTTGGCCTGCGATTTCCCACGCCTGCTTCATGCCACACCTGATCAGTATAAGCCGATGATAAAATATTTTGGGAAACAACACACGAGTTACTGGCATTTTGTTAGGCATGTAGAAGGAATTACTGGGATTGTAATGGTGGTGTTAATGGCTATAGCTTTCACGTTAGCCACACCGTGGTTCAGACGGGGTAAGATGAAGAACCTTCCCAAGCCTCTCAAGAAGCTTACAGGCTTCAATGCCTTTTGGTATTCTCACCATCTATTTGTCATTGTTTATACTCTTCTTATTGTTCATGGAATTAAGCTCTTCTTGACCGAGAAATTTTCCAAGAAAACGGTAAGCAATGACCACGAATTTGAGTTACAAAGAACTAAGTTCTGTAATAAACATATATGTTGAACATGATTTGTTTTGAACATGGCAGACTTGGATGTACTTGGCAATTCCAGTTTTCCTTTATTTATGTGAAAGATTGACCAGGCTGCTTAGATCAAGCATCAAGGCTGTTGCAATACAGAAGGTAAGCTAATTGTCATTATACATAATCCAATCAGTAAAAGTACCATGAAGGCACCTGTACTAGGAGTCAAATTGCATCTTGCCCCCTCTACTCAAAAAATGGGCAAACTATTCATTGTACATTAGTTCAAAGGGTATATTGGTCATTTAATATTAAAATTTTCATCTATTTGTATGGTAAAAAACTGGTGTGGCTGATGGAATAACCAGCTAGTGATACGTGGCATGCCACTGTACATCATACTGATATACATTGACCAAATTTTAATAGAAGGATCAGGTTACTCTTTGATTTAACATACAAAATTTGTCTCTTTTTTTAGTAGAGGGGGCAAAATGCAATCCAACTCCTAGTACAGGGGCTTCATGATACTTTTACCTAATCCAATGCAATATTTAATGAAATTCATCATGGTTTCTAATTCAGCCAGTGAAAATTTGCAGGTTGCTGTTTATCCTGGAAATGTACTAGCACTTCACATGTCAAAACCACATGGGTTTCGATACAAGAGTGGACAATACATGTTTGTCAATTGCGCTGCGGTGTCTCCATTTGAATGGTAAGTCTTAGACTTCTTCAGAATATGGTTCAGACATAGCCTTGTAATTGGTTTTGTTTAACTTCTTTTTCTAACATGATAACGATTTGGTTACATGGAAACAGGCATCCATTTTCGATTACTTCTGCCCCTGGAGACGACTATCTCAGCGTTCATATAAGGACTCTCGGTGATTGGACACGACAACTTAGGACTGTATTTTCAGAGGTAAGTTACCGGAGTTTTATGAATAAAGGGAAGGGATCTGTTGAGATTCTAATCTTTAACCTGCTGCACGAATCAATTAAGCTAAACTTGAGTTTTATAATAGGGTTAAATTACTATTTGGGCCTGAATTTGGCAACCATTTTCATAATGGGGCTTGAACTTTTTTTTATTCAAGTTAGGTCCTGAACTTGATAATTTTTCCACACTGGAGCTTGAACTAGACAATTATTCTCATATTGGAGCTTTGAACTTTTTTTCGTCCAAATTAATCCCTGAACTTGGTAATTGTTCTCGCATTGGGGCTTGAATTTTACGAGTTTCAAAGAAATATTGGGGATTAACTTGAGCAAAAAAAAAAAATTCAGGCCCCCAATGTGGGAACAATTGTCAAATTTAGAGTCTAACTTGGAAACAAAAATGTAAACCCCAATATGAGAACAAGTTCAAGCCTCAATGTGAAAATAGTTGTAAAGTTCAAGCCCCAAAAGTGATTTAACCCTTTATAATATATCTTGTTTTTCAAGGTTGAGCTGTGGAGGCTGCTAAGCCATCTACTTAGCAGACGTATTTAATGTCATAAGTACTGCATAATAAGACTTCTAATGCTGGAAATGTTGTTAAGGCTGCTGAGATTTATGTTGAATTTGTTTTTCTCCAGGTGTGTCAACAACCTACTGATGGGAAAAGTGGCCTCCTTAGAGCTGATTGCTTGCAAGGAACTAGCAACCCAAAGTAAGTCATAAACTCATGATTAACTTTAGGGTTCAATCACTATTTGAGATTTGAACTTGACAATTTTCTCACATTGGGGTCTAACTTAAATAAAAAAAAGTTCAGCCCCAAAAAGTGACTTAACCATTAACTTCATCAACATCTTTTCTTCTTTCTATTTCCTATGTTGCTTGGATTCTTCATTTTTCTTTCAAGTACCCCATATCCGACACATGGATATGGGATATGTAAGAATCCGACAAATACTTTAAAAAACTCAAAAATTTCTAACCATACCCTTGCCATATACATACCCAAATACGAGTAACATAATTTGAATCTATAGGCTTAAATTAGAGGTTCATGCTACATATATATACATGACGAGGCACTACCTTTGGAAATATCTATGTTTCATGAGTGTTCTTCTGTATCTGATTCATGAAGTAAATTATTTTGTTATGAAAACAAACAAAAACAGTTACGAAAAAGCTATGGCAAGATGAATGAATGCTCACAAACCTTCCTTGGTGGAGGTTGAGATGGTTTCAGAACGGTATAAGTCGGGTCAATTTGATTTTTACAACTTCCGTGTCATTTCAAGTTTGGATAATTCGAGTTTTTGTTATTTAGGATTTGAGTCATTTTAGGTTCAACACATTTGGGTTAGCCGGTGGGGTTTTTGAGTTTTAAGTAAATTTGGATATTGTTCATTTCATATTATTTGCACTGGTAATTTTAGGTTCAAGTTATTCAAGTTCAGATCATTTTGAATTTGATTTATTTAAAGTTTAAATAATTTCTAGTTGATGTCATTTTTTAATTTGGATCGAATTGTTGACTTTTTATACTTGGTCAAAATGTCGTTTCATCAAATGACAAATGATATGCTAACAACATGATCTTCAACCTCATTGGTAAATTTGAGCAGTTTCCCTCGAGTTCTAATCGACGGACCATACGGAGCACCGGCACAAGACTACAAGAAATACGAAATCGTTTTGCTAATTGGATTGGGGATCGGAGCAACCCCCATGATCAGCATTGTCAAAGACATAGTAAACAACATCAAAGCCAAGGAAGGACAAGAAGATGAAGAAGACGATAACATGAATGCCCTTGAGAACGGAAATGGAGCAGCCATTAATAAAACCAGTCTCTCAAACTCCAAAAGAAGACTAGAAAACTTCAAGACAAGGAGAGCATACTTCTATTGGGTGACAAGGGAACAAGGATCCTTTGATTGGTTCAAAGGAATAATGAATGAAGTAGCCGAAATGGACTGTAACCATGTGATAGAACTCCATAACTACTGCACCAGTGTATACGAAGAAGGCGATGCTCGTTCAGCTTTAATCACCATGCTTCAAGCACTCAACCATGCTAAGAACGGGGTCGATGTTGTTTCGGGTACAAGAGTAAAATCACATTTTGCCAAGCCTGATTGGCGCAGGGTCTATAAGCAAGTTGCTGTTAATCACAACAATGCTAGAGTCGGTATGTACACTCAAAACAATTGCAGCTTTTTTCTTTTATTGTTTTGCTTCTAGTTCCTGATAAATTGATGTTGAATGGCAATGGCAGGGGTGTTCTATTGTGGGGCACCAGCGTTGACAAAGGAACTAAGGCAACTAGCTTCGGATTTCTCGCGCAAGACCTCCACCAAGTTTGATTTCCATAAAGAGAATTTTTAGATAAGATTTTCAGGAAGTGAGGTCATTCATTTTCGACTAGATCGGATTCATTCACACTGCAAGTCAACCAGTTCAACCCTTAATTTGAAATTAATATTTTGGTTTATTCTTGATTTGACTCATTTTGTCCAATTTTGAAAACAACGTCTTTAGATTCACCGTTATAATAATAATAAGAGGGAGGAAAAGAGCAAAGCTAAAAGGAAAAAAAATGTGTAATTACGACGATCCCCCGTTGTAATATGGCCTCAATTGTATAAAGATGTTGGCTTTGTTGTTATTACTTCCAAAATCTTTTTTCCTTCGACACCTCAAAAAAAAAAAAAAAAAAAAATTTCTCTCTTTCAGTTTAGAAATGACATCAATATTTCTGAGAGGATAATAAATTTAACTTTTAATATTTAATATTTATATAAATGTATGAACTTTGAAGTTGAATTTATTGAAATTTTAAAAATAGTCAAAATAACAAAAAAATTAAATTTGTTATTATGTAACCAAAATCATGTATAATTATGATTAATTATTTTATTTTCAAAACTGAAAGGATTAATTATTACAATTTCTTTGAAAGGAGAAGTAATTTACTCAATTTAAGGAAAAGGAAAACTAAAGTAAACGAGTCAAAATAATTAATCTTTTGTCAAAAAGATATAAATTTGATTGTATAATAACAAATATTATGTAAATAGTACACAAAAGATCAAATAAAAGACTGAAACAATAAATAAAAATATATGATTGGGATTAACCTGATTTCGATACGTACCAATTTCCTTGGACACTGGTGGCTATTTTGGTGGTATAATAAGAATATTTCAATTGAGTTGTGAGCTGTATTTTTCTTTGTTTTAACAGAAAAAATCAAAACCAAAACATGAAAATCAACTAAAAAATATCCCGACGAAAAGCACATGCGGAAGCATGGTGGCAGTAATCGGGGAGAAAGTACATGAAACTTTTCTGACTAATTATAACAAAATTCTACAAAGTTCTAGCATATCCATTCGCCCCCATTAAGGTTGGGGATTTCAACAACCATCATACCATAAAACTTCAACTCCCTCTACTTGGTTTTTGCTTTTGAGGCACATGACATGAAAAACTCTCTGTTTACACTCTTCAATTAATACAATCTAGTAATGTTTCATCAGGTAAAACTAAAAAGAAAAAATCACCAGGTCCCATGAATGTTTCAGCTGTGAAGACCACCTCTAAAGCCCAAAAATTTGCCCATATTAAAAACAGATCATCGCCATTCACCTCTTTTTCAAGTGTCACGCCTCCTTCTGCGAGGAGCAGCAGCGCTTTCTTCTTTCTCTTCTTCTTCTTCTTCTTCAGCCTTTTCTCCACTGGTTGATTGATTGTTTGATGTCTCAGCAACCTCCGGTTTCTTCTCTACTTTTGGCTGCACAACAATTAATCAATGGAGTAAGACGAAAGGCTACGGGAAGAATGAAATGCAAACATATAGACCAACAAGATTGATTCAGAGTTCTTACTTGCTTCTTGCCACCGAAAACGAGTTTGAAGAAAACTGTTAGGATAATCACCAAAATGGAGACAATGACACCAATGGTGATGTTTGGCTGTTTCTCAGCCTTCTCAATGAGATCCTAAAAGAGAAACAATATTTCAGAGGTAACTCACTAATGAATAGTGACTTGCATATGAAGGAGCATATTTTAGATTAACTTACAAGGATTTGAAGCTTGTATTCACTTAAGAAAGGAATATCAGCAACCTTGTAAAGGACATCAAAGACCTTCTTCTGCAGGAAAGAAATTACCAACTTTAAAATGTTATTTGGATAAGAATTAGAAGTAGACCAACAATAACAAAGTAACCTTGCCAATGCATTACCTGGAAACCTGAAAGTCCATCTGAAACATTAGCTTCGTCCTCAGCCATCTGTTTTTCTTTCTCAACCTCAAACTTAGGCTTCCATGTGGTCTCCCTGTATAACTCAGCAACCCTGTCATTTTTGGCAATCAAAATATTGTCAAACAATATGCCATCTTGCATTGTCCAAATCTCAATACCAACAGCAGCAATAGGCTCAAAGTCGGGCTTATCAAGCTCAAAGTAGTCAGGGTTTGGAATCTCTTGAGGCTTCCAAATACCCTTGAAATTGGGGTTGTCAATTAGTGGAGCAGACCATTTTCCCTTGTAAAAGGGATTCATCTTCATTGGCCTCTTCCATTCACCACAACCAGGGGCTGTCTCACACTTCGGGTTATCAATTTTGGGGGATTCCCACTCACCATCCTCTTCATCATCCCAATCTTCCGGCTTGGTTGCCTCAGGATCATCTATCTCCTCAGGCTCATCATCTAACCATCCTTCTGGTTTCACAGCCTCCTCATCTTCAATTTCCATGGGAGCATCCTCATCCCAATCATCTGGCTTTACAGCATTTGGGTCGGGAATTTTGGCTCTCTCATCCCAGTCCTCCGGTTTCTTATCGTCTGGATCAGGAATCGTCTTAGCAGGGACAAGTGGTGGCTCAAAATCATCAGCTGAGAGGAAGTTAGCCTTCTTTTTCTCTTCTCCATCAATCAGAATTCTAACCTCATTGTCAGGCTTCAAGATCGCAGTGTAGACATGAGTAAGTTTGTCAGATGGAACAGAGGGTGGGTATTTAAGATGATGTTCAACGTATTCCCCACTTTTAGGATTCTTATGCTTCAAGATGAAGTGAACCTTGTTTGTGGCTCCACATTTGTCAGGTCCAAACATGATAGAGTAAGGAGATTCATTATCAAATTCCTTAGGCTTCCATCCAGCCTCTTGAGGACGAAGGTATTTCAAATATGAACCACCACATTCAAGCCCATTCTGAAAGCGAGTCTCAAACTGAAGCACAGTGCTTCCATCCTTGAGACTCACAGGCTCCTATAGATAATACCTAACTGAACCAAGGAACCATACATAAACAT